>SJYV01053792.1:508372-688062 GCA_006410875.1 Neotragus pygmaeus
CTGGGGATCAGGCCTGTTTATCACTGCCATGACTTTTGCCCTGTTCTGAACTATTTTTTTTTCTTTGTCTTTTCTCTTATATAAACTTGCTGGTTAAACTTAAATAGCCTACTTGATCTCTTAAATAATAATATCATACATCTCGTGTGCTAGTCATACGTAATATTCCTAATTGTGATATTGTGATTTAAAATAAGAAAAACGTACTTGGTCTCCACCTTATTTATGGTACAGAATTACCACAATCTTTGGAATTTCCGAAGTGATGAGAGTAATGGAGCTACTCTTACAGTTGTTTGCAAGCTGAATAATTCCATAGCCGGATATTGTTTCTGTTGTCATGGAGAGATGAGTTCCCTTTATTTCTTGTCCAGCAAGGGCTGCCTTCCATGTACACTTTGTTTGGGAGTGGTTGAATGCGCCCTGCTAGGTATCAGTGTCATTTTGTCAAGGTCTGCCTGTCTCTTGCTGGGCTAGATGATGTTTCTGTCTCTTTCCTTTCTTCTGCATGACTCTGGGTATCTCCCTAGGGTGTGTGTGTGTGTGTGTGTGTGTGTGTGTGTGTGTATGTGTGTGTGTATGTATGCATACACACACCTTCCCCTGTGTCTGACTCTGTGTGTCTCCATCAGTCTGTGTGAATGTGTATGGTATATTTATTGANTGAAAAGGCATATTCTCCAAAGGCACAAGTAACAGCAAACAGATTCCTGTTGATGGGCTTCTTGCTCTCCACACACAGTTGTACAAAGACTAGAAACCTGAGACAGCAAATTGAGCGATTCAGGCAAAAGAATATATACAGTACCAATTGGCTTTCAAAATCATGGAGTAAATTAAATTACACACTTTGAAATAAAACTTTTACATGTGAATTTGGCTTTTAAAAGATCATTTTTGTCCTTGGATTTGATCAGGACTGTTTTTGTAATGCTGTTATCAGTATGCTACTTTTCTTTTTTTTCTCTACGTGGGTCAAATGTATGTGGCTGTTGTTCCTAAAGAGGAACCAAAAGCCTTTTTGACATAGCAATTTAACTCTAACTCTTGTTTGCTTTAATAATGTATTATAGGCACACTACCTTTGGGGGCAGATGTCACTGTGGAGGACTGCAGGATTCATTTTGGAGCAGGGGTCTGGAAGTCTTGCCCAGAAATCTTTGCAATGGGAGGAATGGGACTGTAGCCAAAGGAGAGTGAACCAAGGACTGGAGCCGAAGCCAGGCACTGTTCCATCATCCCTTTCAAAACCCTAGCTCTGCAAAGATTGAGTTTGCTCTCTCTGGGAGGAACCCAATGCNCAGTCCTAGCTGTGGGCCGGGATACGGATGCCTTCAGGGGCTGAGGAGGTGGGTCCACCTGTGGTCGGAGTTACCTAGGAAAGCAGGGCCAGGTAGGGGTCCACCATAATCTGTCCACTTGGCTCCATCATAATCCGGTAGGGAAGCAGTGAAGGCCATCTTGCTTTGTGATGAATCACCCAGGCCTGATTCATTCGTTCACTCAACTAGGCAACTACTACGTGCTGAACATGAGCTCAAGCACTGGAGATTCAAAAGTGAAGAAGCATGAATATCCTTGACTTTAGGAGCTTGTGGTTTCAGCAAGAGGAAACAGTCAAGAAGAATCAACCTGCTAAAAAGTCCTGTAGTAGATTAGCAGGTAATACATGCCATGGAGCAGGGTAAGGGAATTCAGGAGGACTGCTCAGGGTGAAAGTCTTGAAATTTAAAAAGCACAGGGATCAGAGAAGGCTTCCCAGAGAGCAAAGACATCAGAGTGAAGGGGCCTGTGGAGGACCCCTGTCCCCTTCTGTGTTTTCTGTATTTCTGTTCACACTCTTTGCCTGTGAAACAGAGAGATGGTGAAGAACGCGCAGTGGGAGAGAGGGCTTTGGGGAAAGGATGCTTTGTAAATGATTTGTACCATGTTGTGAGTTTCAGAAGGAAGCTCAGTTCAGGAGAAGGTGATACTGGGGTTCAAGGCTCATGCCCCTTGGAACTCACACCCTCTCTGGGTGGTGCTTCTGCGAGGACCCTCTATGTGATAAGCAGACCATTATTGCCCCTCTGTGCCTCAGTGCCCCTCCCTGCCCCTACCTGCCTCCCGGGATGTTCTGAGACTAGCCGGCATGAAGTCTAACAAACTCAGAGGTCCATGGACCTTGGTCTCAAAGAAGTGCAGTCCTGGGGTCCAAGGTAATGGCTCCTGTAAGAAGGATTTCCCTCCCTTGGTGCTGGGTCCCCAGGCACACGTCATCCCTCCCGCTCCTGCAGGGCCGAGCTGTCTGCTCCTGTTTGCATCTGGATGGCTGACACTCTGACGAGGCCATTTGGACACTTGCTCCCGGCACCCAGACAGGGCTGTTCCCAATAGCTCCTGGGAGAGCGGGCTTGAAGTGCAGGCCTGAGAGCAAGCGACAGCCCGAGAGCCACCGCAGGCATTCCCAAAAAGAAGAGCTGTTGCCCCGTTTCCCCCAGTTTCGCTCGGGGGGATGCCTTCCCTCTTGTCTGGAGCTGTTCCCAAAGGATCCTGGGCAGCATGACTGAGATGTTCCACTCTCCCTTCCTTCTAATAAAGGCAGAACCTGGACTTCCCTGGTGGTCTAGGGGTTAAGGGTTCTCCCGCTAATGCAGAAGATACGAGTTCAATCCCTGGTCTGGGAAGAGCCCACATGCCACGGGAAAACTAAGCCCGTGCACCACAGCTACTGACGCCCCCTGCCCTGGAGCCCATGTTCAGCCACAAGAGAAGCCGTCGCGATGACAAGCCCATGCACCGCAACTGGAGAGCAGCCCCAGCTCACAGCAACTAGAGAGAGCTTGCACACACCAGCGAAAACCCCAAATCAGCCCCAAGTCAATCGATTCATTCACTTTGAAAGCATGGCAGAACCACTCCCTGAGAGGGACCTGGGCAGGGGAGATGACTTCCTGCTCCAGATTCGACACTCCAGTGCTAGTAGCTGAGTTCTCCATTGCACCATAAAACCCTAGGACCGGGAAAGCCCCCAAGGCTTCTCAGGCCCAGCTCTCTCCTGCTGCCTTTGCCTCTGTGATTCACGAGCAGACTGAGGCCCAGAGAGGTAAACAGCTTGTTTAGAGTCACACAGCAGGTTGGCAGAGGAGCCAAGTTAGAACACAGCTCAGCTCCTGCTGCAAGGTCTGCTCCAGACCCCCATTCCAACCAGGACCGTGGAGCTCTCGAAGGGGGCAAGAGTCCTCTTCATCTCCTAGTCTTCCCAGCAGGACAGTTCTGTATCCCAATCCTTGGCCACCAAAACAAGCTTTCAAGATTGAAAAGGCTTGCTGGGGTGGGGTGAGCTGATTGGGATGCTGCAGGTGATGATAAGAACTCAGAACCAGGACTTCTCTGGTGGTCCAGTGGCTAAGGCTTTGCGCTCCCAATGCAAGAGCCTTGGGTTCGATCCCTGGTCGGGGAACTAGATCCCACATGCCATAACTAAAGATGTTGCATGATGCAACTAAGGCCTGGTGCAGCCAAATAAATAAACAAATAAAAATAAAAGAACTCAGAACCCACCCCCACCCCCGCCACTGCCTCATGAAGAAGGGCCCTTGGTTTATTCTCCCAGTCCAGTACACATTGGGACAAGAGCCCCTTTCTATTCTAGAACCTCCTGGGGGTACACAGAGCTCTAGGCACAGCCAGGACACCCCATAAGGGGAGTGGGCAGCAAAGCACCCTAACCCCACACTCCTTTTCCAACAGACTTGCGTCTGAGGGGGACACTCATAGAAAGTGTAAAACCCTCTAACATCTGAATAGGGTCGAATTCAGCAGCCTCCGTGAGAGGAAAAGAATGACAGTGGCCTGGCGAATGTTAGATGATCATGGGGGTGCCTGGCAGGCAGAAATTTGTGCAAGATGGAGACGCTGGGACGATAAGGAATAGGCGATGTAGATGGGGCTTCACCCTGACCCTCAGAGCTCATCTGCTCTGCTCCCCGGAGCAAGTCACTCAAGCAGAGTTTGTGCTTCAGTGTCTTCATGCAGAAAGTACAAATGATAATAACCAGCTTTCAGGGCTTTTAGGACTAAAGGTAATACACATAAAGTGTCGGGCATGGGCGGTATCACTATTGTTATTACTTTTATTACTAATACTCTTAGGAACATCCAGACGAACCACTTTACCTTTGGTAGCTAAAAGCTAGTTCACCTTCAGCCACCAGCCCCCCCACAATCCCTGGGCACCCCCCTAATACCCTTTAGAATCCCCCAGAAAAGCCTGAGCACCCCCTCTTCATATCTGTTAGCACCAGGAGACTGAGGACTGGGGGCCTGGGGTCTCCCATCCCAATCAGACAGAGCTGCATCCCCGCAAAGGGCCTGGCAGGGTTATCTTCATAACGGCTTCTGCTTGTACATGCATGCTAGGTCACTTCAGCTGTATATGACTCTTTGTGACCCCATGGACTGTAGCCCGCCAGGCTCCTCTGTCCCTGGGGTTCTCCAGGCAAGAATACTGGAGTGGGTGGCCGTTTCCTCCTCCAGGGGATCTTCCCGACCCAGGGATTGAACCCTCACTTCTTATGTCTCCTGAACTGGCAGGTGGGTTCTTTACCACTGGCACCACCTGGGAAGCCCCAGGGAAGGCATTTAGTCTGAGTCCAGCCCCACAGAACGTGAGGTCATCACAGACTGGGCGTCTGAATAGCTTCTGGCTCCTCACCTCAGTACCTCTAGGGCAGACAGGAAGATGGTTTGTTCTTCTCTGTGCCCCGAACTAAAGAAGAGCTGGTACTAAAGGGAGGGCAGGGGTGGGCAGAGAGCGGGCGGAGTGGGAGGAAAGACAGGAAACCTGAGGGCCAGGTGATTAGGGGAGCGCCCGGCAGCCCTCTGATCCTGCCTCCACTCAGCATCTGTCTCCAGCACCTGGTCTGACAATCAGATCCTCTCTCTGCTCGGTGCCAGGGTCTCCATTATTTCAGGCACTTGAAGTACTGTCGGAAAGGCAACGACCTGTAACATCCCACTCAGCAGCACATGCGGAGACTCCACAGTATGGGCAGACAGGGCCAGGGGCTATGTCTCTGCCACCTTTCAGGTATCTCCCCATGTGTGCTTATTGAGTGCCTGCTGTATGCCCGGTGCAGGGCCAGGCACTGTGCAGAACAGAGAAAAGCAGAGCAAAGTATGTTCTGGAAGCTCTGTGGGAGGGAAATGGGTGCAAACTCCAGCCTACAGGGTGTTGAAAAGAAAGGGGTCCAACTGCTGGGGTCGCCCTAGAACCACAGCGTGTGTGCTAAGTCGCTTCAGTCATGTCCAGCTCTTTGTGACCCCATGGACTGTAGCCCACCAGGCTCCTCTGTCCATGAGATTCTCCAGGCAAAATCACTGGAGTGGGTTGCCATGCCCTCCTCCAAGGGATCTTCCTGACACAGGGGTCAAACCTGCANGTCCAGCTCTTTGTGACCCCATGGACTGTAGCCCACCAGGCTCCTCTGTCCATGAGATTCTCCAGGCAAAATCACTGGAGTGGGTTGCCATGCCCTCCTCCAAGGGATCTTCCTGACACAGGGGTCAAACCTGCACCTCTTATGTCTCCTGCCTTGGGAGGTGAGTTCTTTACCACTAGTACCACCTGGGAAGCCACCACCTATGCATTTGGGGTCCTGGAGAAAGGGGATATTAGCCCAAAGGGCACACACTCCTTGCAGCTTAGGTGGGTATCGTGAGGACTCTGGTCTAGAGACAGAACTCAGGGTATGTGTCCCAAGACAAGCCTCAGCTCCGCAGGCACCCCATCCCCTAACCCAGGGTGGGTGCAGACGGAAACCATCTGCCACAATCCCACCCCTCTCCCCTTCCTCCATGGATGGCATCTGAATGGAAGTGGTTAAGTTCAGTGAGAACTGTTCTGAGTTGTGCTTGAAGTTCTGCAGAAAAAGAGAAATACTGGATCCTTAAGCGAGTTGTGTGCTCGGTTTGAATATTGATGAGAAGTTTTCGAAAGTAAATAGACATGTGTTAATTTGTGCCATTGTTCGAGAGGACTAGTTGGCATTAGTGGTGTCACATGACTTTGCTAAACACAATATAGGTATAAGAGTAGAAATTACAAACAGAATTATATCTGATCTGTCTGGTAATTGCCTTGCAAGTATTACATGGAGACAACGGAGACATGAATTTGAAACTGACTCAGAGACGATGCAATCATTTCATGGGAATGTATGATGGTTGAGGAAGAGACTGTCTGGATATTTAAAGAAAGTTGTGCAAAACAATGGAGTAGAGAAATAGGTATATCATTCTCAGGCAGGGTTCAGTGCTGGTGTGGAAGGCGTTCTAGTACCTTCTGGGTGACTTGAGGGTGTCCGCAGCATGAGCCAGGCCTGATTTCTGGTCTTGGCTCTCCCACTCTACCTGTATTACTTTGAGCAAATTATTTAACCTCTGGGTATTTCATTTTTCTCAGCAGTAACACAGGGATGGGCTAGTGCCCACTGGCTGAGTGGTTACAATGAATAAATTAGATGATATGTATAACTCTTGGTACAGGGCCTGGCACTTAACAAGGGCTCAACAACTCTTAGCTTTCATCTTTATTATTAATATTTTCTATTAGAAGGGTGCCTACATTTTATTGAAATAAGTTCCACCTATAATATTTTTACTTCCCTCATTCATACACTCACTCTTGTCTTCTCCAAGACTTGTGAGGCCCATTTTTTGGTGCCTAAAATGGCAGAGAGAAAACCAAGGCAGCCTCCATGGGCCACACTTTCCATGTCAACTCTGGCTCCTGGCCTGAGTCCAAGGCACTGAGGCTGCTTCAGTGGCCCATTCGTGCACACCTCGCTTCCTTGAGATGTCACCTTGGAAGGGGGTCACCACTCACATCTGTGGGTCCTTCAGGGTAGGAGGAGAGACCCCTCAGTCCTACTTCCCTGCAGCCCCCTTTAGTCCACATGACTTGGCGATAAGAGCTCACTCTTGTTAAGACGAGGGAGTCTCAGGAGATTAGCAGTACACACGTGATGTGGGACACATACACAGGTTCTCCCACATGTCCCTTGCCTCGGTGCCACTTCAAACATCAGCTAGTCCAGGGTTCCCCAAGTTTCATCCTCAGCCAAAGTTTTGCAGGATATTAAATAATAAAAACAAACCTTCTTTGGTCTAACGCATCTGGAGTATTCTTGCCTGGGAAATCCCACGGACAGAGGAGCCTGGTGGGCTATACAATCCATGACATCACAAAAGAGTTGGACATGACTTAATAACTAAATGACAACAAGTAAGCAGATATCTTGATGGTAGCATTTCTTAGAGCATCAGTGTGCTAAATCTCCAAGCTAGGGGAGCGCTGGCAAATTTAGGACATCGTGTCTCCCAGACTCCTTTGACCACAAAATTCACTTCACCACAAGCACTCAGGGTGGAACTTTCACTGGGAAAGACTTCATTGTATCTTTTCCCAGCTTTTCCAGGTTTCTCTCAAGCTATTTGTCTGGCTCCAGGCCTGGCACTGGTCTCATCCTCTGCACTGTTTCATTCCCAGGCACAGACTGGATTCTTGGTCTTCACTCTTCCGAGTTTGGGAAAGGAGGGTTCTTTTGATCTGAGCCTTAAAATCACAGCTAGACTTTGGGGCTAAGATTCTCTCCTTCCGGTTCATTGCCCCCCACTGTCGCCTGGACTCTCTTTGCTCATAAGCACTCCCACAACCATGTCTCCTCCATCCTAGGTTCCTTCTGCGCTCTTCAACTCTGAACTTAGCCCCAGCCTTAATCCTCAATTCATTGTTCTCTGAAAGTCACCAATTTTATTAAAATCATTAACATTCTGCTTCTTGCCTACTGTCACCATTCAGATGTATACTGTTCTCACCTGAGATTCATAGATTATACCACTTTGCCTCTATTCAGATGGTTCCTAATGTAGGAGCCATTGTTCTCAGATCTGTATTAGTCTGTCTTCAATAATTCAATAATGCTGATAACCTGCTATTCCTCAATTCACAATGATTTAGAGGAGACAAATCATTTAAGTATGGGCGTTTCCCTGGTGGCTCAGATGATGAAGAATCTGCTTGCAATGCAAGAGACCAGGGTTCAACCTCTGGGTCAAGAAGATTCCCTGGAGAAGGGAATGGCAACTCACTCTGGTATTTTCGCCTGGAGAATTCCATGGACAGAGGAGCCCGGCGGGCTACAGTCCATAAGATCACAGAATTGGACACAACTGAACAGCTAATGCTTGCTCCAGAACACCAAAGACGAAACTCTCAACATGTGATACGCTTTTTGTTTTTTTTTTTGCTTTATTGTAGTGTCTTAAAGTATACTTTGATGCTAAATGGTGCTAAGAATGGTCAGATGGTGCGAGGGAAGAAATGATTAGAGCATCTATTTATTTTTTGGAAATTAGGCTTTGCTCTTTTAATATACAGTGAATACTGTGTGCCATTTTCCTGCCTTGGTCTATACATCAGCCATTTATGTGTCTGGAAGGCATGGAGGTATGTGGAAGGGCTTACCTCTCCCAGTGGTAGACACTGGCAGTCTTACTGACTGATTCAGTTTCACATATATGACAGAATATTTGTACATGCAACTGATACTGTCAATACTGTTTATTAAAAAAAATCCTTTAAACAGAATCTACAGTATTTTGCAATGAGCTGAGAATGAGCATGAAAATTTATTTTGTACAACATAGAGGTTTTCTGGTTTTGGAAATGTAAAGATTTTTCTTTTAAAAGAATCAAAATGTTCTACATTTCCTGACCTTTTCAGTTCTGACAAGCAGCTGTCAGAACTATGCCACTTTGCTGGTAACTTTGAAAACTTAAACAGTTCATCTGCCCCCTCAATATAAAGGCAATGTGTTAACAATGATTTAGAAAGTAACTACTTTCAGAAAAGAGAGACCATATGGGAAGAGAAAAAGGATGTTTGGAAATGTTTTCACCTTTATAAGATTTGATAATGAGGAAACATGACACTTTAAAAACTCCTATCTCAATGCTTTAAAAACTTGAAAATAGAATCTTCAACTTGTTTAAAATCCTTCTGAATAGTTTCTGCGAGTTTTGACCCATTTGTTAAAAAATATAAAAATTTAGCATCTTCCTATTAGTTAAAAGAACAGTTGATTGACATCAGAAAAGATGGAAATCTATTAGGTGAATTTCAACAAGAATCTTCACATAATTGGTTCATGAAATTGAAAAAAAAAATATATATATATATCTTGATTTAGTCGGCATAGCCAGCAATGTACTTTTTGCATCTCTGTGTATACATGAAGTGTCTTTTTGTTGTTGTTATGGCAGCCATTAAAGCAAAGTGCTGAAATAAGCTGAACCCTGGACCTCAAAACCCCACATCACAAAGCGCTAAACAAGTATTTTCAAAAGTAATGAAGGCAATCCCAACACATCAGTCTCACCATTATTCATAATAACTTTCATGGTGATAGTAAAATGTTTGTATCATTCATTAACAATAGAAAATAAAAATTAATACGGTATTTTATCTTTATTTCATTTCATTATTTCCTCATTTTGTAATAATGCAATGATGTTAATAAGTATTATTTGTAAAGAAATATATGAGCTTTGTAAGTGCATGCTCAAAAATTGTTTTTTTACTATGGATATGCAATCAAAACTCAGAGACCCACTGGTCACTGGAGTGTGTAAAGTTGCAGGTGTTTCATAAATTACTCTCCTCTCAATCTCTGATATTCACTTTCCCGTTACCTTTTAAACCAACCTCCTTTGTACCCAAGAGTTTGTTTGTTTAGACCCAGCTCAGAAGCTCATAGAGTCTTCTGTGAGTTGGTGCATCCATGTGGGTGGAGTCCTTGTGGTCAGTTTCTTTATTCCTCCGTAATTTGCCCTATGCCTTCTAGATCTTTCTAGGGCCAGGATCCCTGAACAGCAGATTGAAAGTTCCCTGTGGGAGCAACAGTAAGGAATTTGAGATGATGCTGACAGATGAGAAAATCTTCAGATAAGCAGGTAGCATTACCATGGCTGTGCGTTGAAAGATGAGGGGGACAGTTCTTGCATCAAAATGATCAGAATGACCGTGGAGCTTGAGAATCACTGTGTGTGTGCTTGTGCTTAGTGGCTTCAGTCGTGTCCGACTTTTTGTGGCTCCGTGGACCACAGCCCACTGGGCTCCTGTCCGTGGGATTGTCCAGGCAAGAATACTGGATTGGGTTGCCATGCCCTCCTCCAGGGGATCTTCCCGGTCCTGGGACTGAACCCACGTCTCCTGTGTCTTCTGTACTGCAGGCAGATTCTTTACCACTGAGCCAGTAGGGAAGCCTGGTGAGAATCATTACATAGACAGAAACCACTCAGTCCGGAGTTAGTCTCTTCTCATCATGTCTCCAGTTCCCACTCACTTCTTTGTCTCATTTCATCCCCATTCTTTCCTTTATCCTATTTTCGATATTCCTCCCACCGTCTTCCTTATTTATCCCAATCTCTTATCTCACTCTTCTCCACATCCACCTTCCACGTTCCCCTCTCTGGGGAGGGAGGCAGAGCTAGAATGGGGTCAGGCTAGTGTTTTTCAAACTGCTGGTCATGACACATTAGTGGGTCGAGAAATCAATTTAGTGGGTCACGGAATCAATTTAAAGGGTCATGACCAGAACGTTTTTTTAAATGGAATAGACGAAAATCAAATAGAACAGTGTCCATCAAACACAGTAAGGATAAGTACTATCTGTAAGACTATATATGTGCCTGTATGTGTGTGCCCTGGGTTGCAACGGAAAACCTATCAGCTGCCGGCAGTCCTGNCATAATTGGTTCATGAAATTGAAAAAAAAAATATATATATATATCTTGATTTAGTCGGCATAGCCAGCAATGTACTTTTTGCATCTCTGTGTATACATGAAGTGTCTTTTTGTTGTTGTTATGGCAGCCATTAAAGCAAAGTGCTGAAATAAGCTGAACCCTGGACCTCAAAACCCCACATCACAAAGCGCTAAACAAGTATTTTCAAAAGTAATGAAGGCAATCCCAACACATCAGTCTCACCATTATTCATAATAACTTTCATGGTGATAGTAAAATGTTTGTATCATTCATTAACAATAGAAAATAAAAATTAATACGGTATTTTATCTTTATTTCATTTCATTATTTCCTCATTTTGTAATAATGCAATGATGTTAATAAGTATTATTTGTAAAGAAATATATGAGCTTTGTAAGTGCATGCTCAAAAATTGTTTTTTTACTATGGATATGCAATCAAAACTCAGAGACCCACTGGTCACTGGAGTGTGTAAAGTTGCAGGTGTTTCATAAATTACTCTCCTCTCAATCTCTGATATTCACTTTCCCGTTACCTTTTAAACCAACCTCCTTTGTACCCAAGAGTTTGTTTGTTTAGACCCAGCTCAGAAGCTCATAGAGTCTTCTGTGAGTTGGTGCATCCATGTGGGTGGAGTCCTTGTGGTCAGTTTCTTTATTCCTCCGTAATTTGCCCTATGCCTTCTAGATCTTTCTAGGGCCAGGATCCCTGAACAGCAGATTGAAAGTTCCCTGTGGGAGCAACAGTAAGGAATTTGAGATGATGCTGACAGATGAGAAAATCTTCAGATAAGCAGGTAGCATTACCATGGCTGTGCGTTGAAAGATGAGGGGGACAGTTCTTGCATCAAAATGATCAGAATGACCGTGGAGCTTGAGAATCACTGTGTGTGTGCTTGTGCTTAGTGGCTTCAGTCGTGTCCGACTTTTTGTGGCTCCGTGGACCACAGCCCACTGGGCTCCTGTCCGTGGGATTGTCCAGGCAAGAATACTGGATTGGGTTGCCATGCCCTCCTCCAGGGGATCTTCCCGGTCCTGGGACTGAACCCACGTCTCCTGTGTCTTCTGTACTGCAGGCAGATTCTTTACCACTGAGCCAGTAGGGAAGCCTGGTGAGAATCATTACATAGACAGAAACCACTCAGTCCGGAGTTAGTCTCTTCTCATCATGTCTCCAGTTCCCACTCACTTCTTTGTCTCATTTCATCCCCATTCTTTCCTTTATCCTATTTTCGATATTCCTCCCACCGTCTTCCTTATTTATCCCAATCTCTTATCTCACTCTTCTCCACATCCACCTTCCACGTTCCCCTCTCTGGGGAGGGAGGCAGAGCTAGAATGGGGTCAGGCTAGTGTTTTTCAAACTGCTGGTCATGACACATTAGTGGGTCGAGAAATCAATTTAGTGGGTCACGGAATCAATTTAAAGGGTCATGACCAGAACGTTTTTTTAAATGGAATAGACGAAAATCAAATAGAACAGTGTCCATCAAACACAGTAAGGATAAGTACTATCTGTAAGACTATATATGTGCCTGTATGTGTGTGCCCTGGGTTGCAACGGAAAACCTATCAGCTGCCGGCAGTCCTGGAGTCCTGGTTGGAATGAACACGCTGGCCTAGGGGAGAATGAGAATGACTTGCACACATTGGCAGTAAGTTGACTTCAGCTTTGAACTTCTGGCTCACATTTCAAGCCGTGCTAATGACATCATCTGCTCCCCCACTAGTTTTTAGTCAAGTGATTTCTCAGTTCCAACAGTTTGGCTTCAACAGCTGTTTGTTAACAGTTTTGTGTGACAGCTGTGGGCTGGTAGGCAGGCATTGGACACAGAGTAAGGCTAACTGGAACTGGAATCAAAGCTTGGCTTGTGAGTCTAGACTTCTGAGTCTCTGTTTTCTCATTTGTGTACAAGATCCATTCTTTCCAATCTGTTATTTTATTAAAGTTTTGTCATTCATTGGCTAAGTCGTGTCCAACTCTTCTGTGACCCCATGAACTGAAGCATGCCCAGCTTTCCTGACCTCCACTATCTCCCAGAGATTGTTCAAATTCATGTCCCTTGAGTTGGTGATGCTGTCTATCCATCTCATCTTCTGTCGCCCCCTTCTCCTTTTGCCTTCAGTCTTTCCCAGCATCAGGGTCTTTTCCAATGAGTCAGCTCTTCGCATCAGGTGGCCAAAGTATTGGAGCTTCAGCATCAGTCCTTCCAATGAATATTCAGGGTTGATTTCCTTTAGGATTATTAAGGTACACATGGCAAATAAATTTATTTGCACAGCTCTCTAGGGTGCTGGTGGTCCCCCCATGACCAGAGGGAACCAGACGCTGGAAGACACGTCTCCTCCAGGCATTTCCCAGCTGCCCCAAGGGCTGGAAAGATCAAAATGTTAGCCCACCTGCCCTCCATTCCCAGCCTCACTGCATGCCACCACCCCCTAGGTGGGAAACGCTGTCCAGATGACCACAGTATACAAACAGGCCTGGAAATATTTGCCCCTGTATACCTGGGTGTAAGTCCCCATGCTGGGAACATACAAAGATGCGAAAGACATCAATGCCATCTAGAAGCTGACTGTTTAGCAGTTGTCCTCACCACCTGCAGTTTGCAAGAGACACTGTGTGGTTCAGGGCCCGCTGAGTCCTGATCAGCTTTTATTTGCAGTGGCCTCTTTTTGCCCGGGGCCCTGACACTTCAAAGTTTCTTTTCTTTCTGTGGGAACTGAACATACCTCTGAAATGCCCTGTAATCTTGATATTTCTCAGTTATAGACATAAACCTGAGATGAGTCAAGACTCTAATGGTTCTCCAAATGCCAGATTCTGCTGCATTCACCGTGCGCACCGAAGGGAGTAAAACTAATTACTACCTTCTTAAAGAGCTGAGCCTGGGTGGATATACCCTTGAAAGTGGCCAGCAGAAATGCTCCATCCTCCCCATGCAGCTGCCTGCACATCTTTCGGCTAGGACCTTTGATGCCCGAGGACCCCTGCCTTGGGCCATTAGCAAGAAGGCTGGTCATTATTAACTATTTGGCATTGATTGATGACACCAAGCTTTTTTTTTTTTGGCCACATGTGGGCTGGTGGAAAGTGCCTAGTTGACCCCTGGAATTTGGAGTTTATTCTGCCATGAAAACAAAGAAATAAATTAGAACAATGAACAGAAGCCCCCATGGTTAAACACACTGGTTAGAGCCACTCACTAACCTCTGCTGATTGCCTCCCCAAAACCGCAAAAACAGCAAAGAATCCTGCCTCTCAGCCCCTTGGTTCTCACTCCCAGATTCCTGGCACTCTTCCTCTGTAGACCATTAAAATGAAGAGAGAGATTTTTGTCCTTTTTTTTTTTTTTTTCCCTTTTGNGGAGCTGGGGGGCATCCAGAGCCGGGAGGCATCCAGAGCTGGGGGCATCGGGAGCTGGGGGCAGGCAGCCCCAGGAGCGAGTGTAACTGTTGAATTCGCCTACAATGAAGGACTTTTACTTGTATCTTTATTATGTGAAACAGTCTGATACCGGACTTCTCTAAGCAAGGCCTGAGTGAACCCCGCCTCTGTTTAAGGGGGGCACCCGGGGCTCCTGGCGGGCTCCTGGGTCCCCGGTGCTGGGGGTGGGAGGCAAGCTCACAGGTGCACGCGCTGTCTGTGTCAGCCTGGCCCCCGACTCTCTTTGGGAGGTGAGAGCACAGAAAGTGGAGTTTGCACCCCGAGTCTCCCCCTGGCCCCCCGTTCCTCCCTGCCCATCCGGAGGCATCACTTCACGGCTCAGACTCTGTGGGGGCACGTGTGGGAGTCTGGAAAGCTGCCTAAGCACTCTGCCCCCCAGACTAGGGGGAGCTCAGAGGCTCAGCTCCACCCGAAGGGTTATCACCTGGCCCTGTCAGTCTTTGACAGGAAGGTGACTTCTGTCCGAATTCCTTCTCTCACCCAATGAGCCTGTGTCAGCACCCGACACTGCACAACTCCCTTCTAGGGGCCAGGGCACCGCAGGGCCAGCTGCGATCTTAGCAGACCTCCAAAGGGGTAAGCCAGAGCTTCTGTCTTAACGCAAAGTTTAAACACAGGCTTCCCTGGTGGCTCAGATGGTCAAGTGTTTGCCTGCAATGCAGGAGACCCATGTTCAATCCCTGGGTCGGGCAGATCCCCTGGAGAAGGAAATGGCAGTCCACTCCAGAACTCTGACCTGGAAAATTCCATGGATGGAGGAGCCTGGTGGGCTACAGTCCATGGGGTCACAAAGAGTCGGACACGACAGAGCGACTTCACTTTAAACAAATGAGCCGACTCCTCGCTTAGCCTAGAGAGCGATAGTGGCCCCTCCTAGAGGTGACCAGCATGGGCGCTGCAGAGCCCTGTATGTGGATTTGAGCAGACAGGCCTCCAGAGATCCATTAGCAAGAAACCGTGACTGAAGGCGGCAGGAATGAAGAGCAAGCAGATAGAAGTGGCAGCGCCTCCTCACTCTGAACACAAGCCTTTTGACCGAGGCCTTTCCAGGTGAGGAACGAGCAGTGCCAACCTGACAGGAAGTCGGTGCCCACGGGCGAGCTCCCCAGAACGCTGTTTGANGCAGGAATGAAGAGCAAGCAGATAGAAGTGGCAGCGCCTCCTCACTCTGAACACAAGCCTTTTGACCGAGGCCTTTCCAGGTGAGGAACGAGCAGTGCCAACCTGACAGGAAGTCGGTGCCCACGGGCGAGCTCCCCAGAACGCTGTTTGAAGCCTCGGTGCCCACGGGGGAGCTCCCCGGAACGCTGTCTGAAGCCTCGGTGCCCACGGGCGAGCTCCCCAGAATGCTGTTTGAAGGGTCGGTGCCCACAGGCGAGCTCCCCAGAATGCTGTCTGAAGCCTTGGTGCCCACGGGCGAGCTCCCTGGAACGCTGTTTGAAGCCTTGGTGCCCACGGGCGAGCTCCCCGGAATGCTGTCTGAAGCCTCAGTGCCCACGGGCGAGCTCCCCGGAATGCTGTTTGAAGGGTCAGTGCCCACAGGCAAGCTCCCCGGAATGCTGTCTGAAGCCTCGGTGCCCACGGGTGAGCTCCCCGGAACGCTGTTTTGAAGGGTCGGTGCCATAGGCATTCGCGTCTGCAGCCCTGGCCCCCAAGGAGGAGGTGTGAGGAAGTTGGGCCTTGGGGGTCGGAGTGATCAGTCCTGAGGATGGAGCCTCGGGAATGGGATTGGCGTTGGCATCCCCACAGAGGGGACCCAGACAGCTGCCTCAGCCTTTCTGCCACAAGAGGACACCAGCAAGGACGGAGATCTGTGAACCGGGAAGGGGCCTCCCCAGACGCCGCGTCTGCTGACGCCTTGACCCCGGGCTTCTGCCCCCAGAACCGGGATATATAAACGCTTGCCATCACCTGGCCTGTTTACGTTGGGCACAGATTTTAAAGGTCAGATCCCCTTTGGTACTGCTTCTCTTTTTGGAATTTGTATTTAGAGAAAACTCCATTCTAATCTCCACTGCTCACCAGCTGTGTGGCCCTGTTAGAATCACTCGACCTCTCTGAGCCTGTGTCCTCGGCTGTAACACAGACACAGAATACCCACCTGGGGTGATGCCTATGTCCCCACAGTGCTTACGGTCACTCTGAGGAATGTGTTTCTGCACACCTGTACCATGCCCACGTGTACCGTGTGTGTGCACATGCGTGTGTCATGTGACTGTACATGCAGGCGCCTGTGTGCATACAAGTGTGCACCTGTGCTGTGCCCACATGTATCATGTGTGCGTGCATGCATGTGTCATGTGGCTGTACATGCAGGTGCCCATGTGCAGATGTGTGTGCATAGAAGTGTGCACCTGTGCCGTGCCCACGTGTACCATGTGTGTGCGCACGCGTGTGTCATGTGGTTGTACATGCAGGTGCCCATGTGCATATGTGTGCATACAAGTGTGCAACCTGTGCCATGCCCACGTGTACTGTGTGCACACGCACATGTGTGTGATGTGTCATGTGTCTGTACATGCAGGTGCCTGTGTGCATACGTGTGTGAATACAAGTGTGCACACCTGTGCCATGCCCACGTGTACCATGTGCGCACACACATGTGTGTCATGTGTCATGTGGCTGTACATGCAGGCGCCCGTATGCATACATGTGCACAGCTGCACATGTATGTTTGCATTTGTCCTCAGTTTACCTCCACCACGTAGTTCTGACGTGAAGGCAGGAGGAACTGATGAGACCCAGGGGCAATAGGGGAGGTCAGAAAGCAGGCGAGCTTCCAGGAGACCCCGCCCAGCCTGCCCCATGCCCTGCCTCGCCTGCGGGGACACAGGAGTGGTCTGAGGTCTGAGCGAGAAGCCACCGAGGGTGGCGGGAACACACTGTTGTTTGCCAGATACCCAGAGGCGCCCCTGCTGGGGCGGCTTTTCCACTCACAGCACTTCAGTCCCCTCTTGTAAGCTCCAGAGAGCGTTGTTTCTTACTCCTACCACAGAAAGCTCAGAGGAACCAAGAGACAATTCCACCTCTCGGCACCTCAACCACTTGAGAGGGAAAGTCAAGCAGGGACCCTGCTGTTGCTGCTGCTAAGTCGCTTCCGTCGTGTCCGACTCTGTGAGACCCCATAGATGGCAGCCCACCAGGCTCCCCTATCCCTGGGATTCTCCAGGCAAGAACACTGGAGTGGGGTGCCATTGCCTTCTCCAGCAAGGACCCTAGTCTCAGATAAAACAAAGAATTTCAATTCTAGTTGATTTCTTTTTCTCAAGAGAGGTGTTAGGCTGGGTGATAAGAACGTCTTCAGTTTTTGTTTTTTGGATCTGTTTCTTTTAACTCCTCCCCCTTGTAAACTTTATTCATTAATGTTAAGAATAACCTTGAGATTCAAAGGTCTGGAGATGAAGTGGAAAAGCATAACCAGAGTGGATAGCACTGTTATGCCACAAAAATCACGGTGCAATGTTTTCCTAAGTAAACTTAACGTCCTTTATTAAATTCCATTATTATGAGCCCCCAACGATTCTTGCAGCTCCTAGAATTTAAGCTATACAAGCCACACCATTGCCCCTTTTCTGTCAATAAATTTTCAGAACCAAGTTCTACCGAGACCTCAACAAGGAAACGAGAACTGTGTGCTCCTCTTCCTCCTCTTTCTCCCTGGTGGACAATGCAACCTGTTGAATAATATTTTTGGAGATTGCAAAATTTTCCCAAATGGTAAAAAATAGTATCACTTTTACAAGTGAGTTTATATTTTAAACATACGTATAAATTAGACAAACAGAACGTCAATGATACGTGGTACACGCAAAGGAAGAGTCCCTCAGGCCACGCTTGGCTTTGAACATGTGCCTCGAGGGTCAGAGGATGTTTCCTGAGGCTCAACCCAGGGAGTCTCAGCCTCAGCACCACTGGTGTGCTGGCACAGGTCGCGCTTGCTGTTGGGCTTGTTGATCAGCATCGCCAGCCTCTCCACCAGATGCTGGGAGCAGCCGCCTCCACACATGGCAACATGCTGCCCCCGACATCCCAGTGGGGAACGGTCAGTGAGCCCTTAACTCTAGCAAAAAGCAAAACAAAGCTAAACTAAAACGACGGCTGTTCGATAGAAAAACAGCAGCACATTCTGCACCATGTGTGACTCCCAAAAGCTCTGCCAGGAAGGACACCGGACCCAGGGGTCACACAGGCACGGGCCTGTTCACACGGCACATTGTGCGAGGCAGTTCACAGGGAACTCTGGAGCCTGGGTGGNCTTTCATGCATTGGAGAAGGAAATGGCAACCCACTCCAGTGTCCTTGCCTGGAGAATCCCAGGGATGGAGCCTAATGGCTGCCATCTATGGGGTCGCACAGAGTCGGACACAACTGAAGCGACTTAGCAGCAGCAGCAGCAGGCTAAGAGTATCATGGAAATCTCTCTGCATGGAACATAACTCTTTAACTTTGTCAGGTCGTAGTTGATGTTTCTTAAAAGTGAGTGACACGTGTTATTAAATGATATCCTTTCAACTCAATTCCACAAGCACTTGTTATTGACCTACTAGAGGGACTGGCAAGCGACAGTTCAAATCTGATTGGCCATTGCTTTTGTAAATAGAACTTTATTGGGACCCAGTCACACCCATTCATGGACATCTCATCTATGGTTACTTTTATCACCACAGCAAGTTGAGTAGTTGAGACAGGCCGTATGACCTCTCCAATGTCTGAAGTATAAACTATCTGGCCTTTTATAGACAACAGTGTGGTTTCTCCTGAACTACTATATGTTAAATCTCAAGCTCAGGGGGAAAAGAGAGCTGGATACAAAAGAAGTCTGGCATGGTCCTTGTCCTCCAGGAGCCTGCAAGTTCATGGGGGAGAAGAAGGATCTTCTTCATAAAGTGTGAACTGCCAACAATGGTCAGTTTTCTGCTCAGCTACATGGTGTCTGTCCTCGCCCTGGGCCTCTGCTTCCATCTTGCCATCTGTCCAGGATGCCCCATGACCTCTCACCAGAGAAATCTTTTGCATGCTTCACACCAGCTCCTCCTTTCCGTCACTCTCACCCCCAGACTCTGCCCTACACTCTCCTGCTTGTTTGCCTTTGCAGGCCCAGAGGCTAATTTGTACCATGCAGATGTTCAATGAGCATCTGGGATCTTCAGATGAATCCCCACACTGATTTGCAAAAGAAGGGGGAAACCTCCATGAAATGACCTTCTCATTACCAATTTAAAATAAATATCCCAAGCAGAGCCCAGGCACAACTCATGAGCTGGAACACTCTACATGTCATCTCAGGCCAAGACCTTCGCATGGGCTCTAAACCAAGTTCCAAGGATTGCCTAAATAGTGAAACCATGTGGGTTACTGTCTTCTGTTGTCTGTCTGTCTGTGTTAGTCACCCAATCATGTCTGATTCTTTGCAACCCTATGGACCTGCCAGGCTCCTTTGTCCATGGAATTCTCCAGACAAGAATACTGGAGTGGGTAGCCATTCCCTTCTCCAGGGGATCTTCCTGACCCGGAATCAAACCTGGGTCTTCTGCATTGCAGGAAGATTCTTTACTGTCTGAGCCACCAGGGAAGCCCACTGTCTTCTATACAAGTCACTATTTCTGGAGAATATCTTTTGTACATTTTTGGTCATATTGAAAAAAAAAAGAGGGCCAAATANGGAATCAAACCTGGGTCTTCTGCATTGCAGGAAGATTCTTTACTGTCTGAGCCACCAGGGAAGCCCACTGTCTTCTATACAAGTCACTATTTCTGGAGAATATCTTTTGTACATTTTTGGTCATATTGAAAAAAAAAAGAGGGCCAAATAACATATTATTCTCCTGCTTTCCCACTAACATCTTCTAAACCCCACTCCTACACAAAAGGAATTTAAAAAAAAAATCAAAATGAGAACAATAATTTTATGTGATAGGATTATTTATATGGCTCTTCTCCCTATGATGAATCCATCCGGGGGCTCAGCACCTCCCCCCGGGTGCCAATTCATAAATCAGGAAATGCTATTAGCCACTGGCTGTAAAAACAGAGCCCACCCCAACACAGAGGACTCATTTCAGGAGCAGCTGCCACATTTCCAGGGTAGAAATGAGTTCAGAAAAATCCACCTGGCTGTCTAGAAGGAGGAGAAATGTCTTTTATTTGATAAGTAATCAGTCTTTGCTTCTTTTCAATCCCTTCTCCCCTAGAAATACATGGAATTAATGGCGCAGATATATGCTATTCCACAGAAATAATAATAACAAAGCTAACTAGATTGAAGTAGGGTGAAGGGCATGAGTGACGATGGTGCAGATTTCCTAGGAAACCTTTCCTATTAGCTTAAATCTGTTCATAAAAAAAAAAAAAGCTTGGAGACAATTTAGTGGAAGTCCTGCTTTCTGGGTGTCTCCTGCAAACACAGGGCAGACAGAGAACCAAGAAAAAGAGTTGAGAAGGAGTGACCATTGCAGAAAAGACTGCGAAGTGGTTGTTAGTGATTTCTCCAATGTAATTAGGCACTTCATTTTTATCTCAACGGATATGTGTTGGACCGAACGTGAAAATGTTAGTTGCTCAATAGACTCTTTGTGACTTCATGGACTGCAGCCAGCCAGGCTCCTCTGTCCATGGAATTCTCCAGGCAAGAATATTGGAGTGAGTAGCCATTCCCTTCTCTAGGGGATCTTCCTTACCCAAGAATTGAACCTAGGTCTTCTGCATTGCAGGTGGATTCTTTACTGTCTGAGCCACCAGGGAAACCCGAGTTGGAATGGGGAGGGACCATAAAGAGAGTTAAAGAAAGAGAAGAAAGGATCGAGAAGTGAGAAGGAAGGTGGAAAGAAAGTCTTCTAGGGGTATGACCATAGTCAGCTGGCAATGGGAAAGATACAGCAAAACAGGCGATGCCTCTGCATCTCTGTAGTTTACATTCTAGAGGCAGTGGTGATGGACAGTGAGCAAGTAACCCCATAAGCAACCAAGATAACTTCTTCTAGCGCTGAGTGCTATGCAGGAGTCACGTGGCAGAGTGGAGCTGGAACTAGCAATAGGGAACAGGTTTAGGCTTGGTGGCCCAGGAAGCTCTTTCTGAATAGATGGCAATGAATATCAAGTATCTATGAGAACAGTCTAGACAGAGGGAGCAGCAAGTGCAGAGACCTGAAGCAGGGTGCAATCGGTACATTCAAATAAGAGAAAGATGGTTGCCATGGAGAGAGACCCCAGGGGCAAATGGGAGCCCATGCAGATGTGTAGGAGACAACTTTGGAATTCTCCAACAGGGCCAGGTGTCTGTGGCTAACTTTTTTTTTTTCCTGGCCTCACCATGTGACATGCAGGACCTTAGTTCCCTGACCAGGCATTGAACCTGTACCCCTGTGTTGGGACTGTGGAGTCTTAACTACTAGACCACCAGGGAGGTCCCAACCATGACTAATTTTGATCTAATTCATGTGGTAGAGCAACAGTAAGGAAATTGTGCAGGAAAAAACAAAACAAAACAGGAAAAACCTGTCTTCTGTTTCTTGCCTGAACTGGCCTTTGCCTGAGCATCATCTAGAACAGGAGAGAGATGTTCTTTGATAAAACAGCAACAATGGTGAGAGCTAATAGTTCAGTTCAGTTGAGTTGCTCTGTCATGTCTGACTCTGCAACCCCATGGACCATGGCACACCAGGCTTCCCTATCCATCACCAATTCCCTTTTCCTGGAGCTTACTCAAACTCATGTCCATTGAGTCAATGATGCCATCCGGCCATCTCATCCTCTGTCATCCCCTTCTCCTCCCACCTTCAATTTTTCCCAACATCAGGGTCTTTTCAAATATGTCAGTTCTTC
Source organism: Neotragus pygmaeus (assembly GCA_006410875.1). Lineage (NCBI taxonomy): Eukaryota > Metazoa > Chordata > Mammalia > Artiodactyla > Bovidae > Neotragus > Neotragus pygmaeus. The sequence goes on from SJYV01053792.1 coordinate 530,454, forward strand.
ACATCAGGTGGCCAAAGTATTGGAGTTTCAGCTTCAACATCAGTCCTTCCAATGAACACNGTCAAATGAAAATACAACGAAAAAAAAAAGAAAATGAAAATAACATAAAGAAAAAATGAAAATGATTGGGAAAATAGTGGAAATGGTAGACAGAGAAAAGGAATAATTTTCATATTATTGAAATTTTTGATGAAGAAAACTCAAGGGACCAACTTCAAAGTTCTAAATCTTTAAAACTCTTACGCCAACCGGAAATAGAAAAGGATGTGAATCCATATATTGAAAAAACTCTCAAATTACCTGGAAAAATTAAACCAGAATAATTAGCTCTGAAACATATTTTAATAAAAAAATTTTGTTTTCAAGGCTTCCAGGAAAGTAAATTAAAAAGTCAAAAAAAGATAGGCAGAATTTTCAAAACCAACATATAAAGTAAGGCAACAAGGGAGCAGAATTTTTAAAAATATTTTAAACAGCTTTATTGCAGTCTAATTGATTGAAAATGTGTATAATTTAAGGTACACAATTTGACCATTTTGCTATATGTATACACTTATGAAACCATTACCACAACCAAGATAACAAACATAGTAATTTCCCTTGCCTCTGTAACATCAGTAAGCAACCACTGATCTGCTCTGTCACTATATTTACAGTTTATATAAATAGAATCAATGTGCTTATTGACAGACTGAGCCCCCTTCCCCTCAAAGTCTGCTATCTCTAAGCAAGGGCAATTAAAATGAAACTCTCACAAGGGTCATTTGTTATGAGTTGAGCCACATGCCTACATAATCATGATACTGATATGAAACAACCTAAAAGAGTCTCTAATCTCTTACAACAAATATTTTTAAGGGTCATTCCATAGCTATTTTATGCTTCACTGAGATATATTGATAGAAGGTGGGATACAGAAGGCATTTTTTTAACTCTTAGTTATATTTTAAACATTACTCAGCTACAAAGATGAATCAGACAAAAATCCGTATCATAGGAACTTTAAATATAAAGGAGAAAACAGCCATACATGGAAATAACTCTGAAGCAAATGTTTTCCTAAAAAGATGCAGTAACAAAGAAATTTTCCAGATAGTAGCCCATTTATGATGCAGACAAAACTTTAACAGCCATCCTGAAAATCTACACTTGGCAGACAAAATAAGTTAAAAAGACATCATCAATCTAAGCCTTTTAAAAATCATAAAATAAACAGCATTCTGTGTTCACATTTGCAAATTCATCCTTCCAGCAAAGCTCAAACAGCACACAGAATTAGCTGAAGCATTCAGTTCACAATTAATACTGAAATAGAGTTCTGAAAGCTCAAATAACCGCCCTCATATGTGCCACGAGAGAGGAATTTAGCTCCGCTTAAGGGGCAATATGTTTCATAATATCCCTATCTTTTTTTTCTTTGATATAATACAACTAGTCTAATGGGTTTTTCCTTTTAAAAATCTTCTAAAATCTGCAGCAAAATAGCCCAGAATCACCGTATCTTCAATTAAACATACTATGCTGCTCTGGGGATTGGAATTGAATACAGTGTTTACCAAGACTGCAAAGTCTGAGAGTGGCCACTGCTCTATTAACTGGCTAATCTGAACCCTAAACGAGGACATTAAAAGGGGAATATAGATCTCTTTGAATGGAAATAATACTTAACCTGATAAGTTTTCTTTTTTCCGGGATTGCAAGTGTCACACATCCTAATCATTTTTTGTATCTCAAATGTAGCCCATTTTTTAAGGCTCAGTTCAAACATCAAATTCTGAATACCATCCTTGATTTTCTCAAAATAAGGGGAAATCTTTCTTTGAACTTCTTTAACACTTTCTATTCCACAATTTTTAAATATATCACTACTTTTACCACACTATAGTTATATGTATCACCTCATTCTACAGGATTTCAAGTCTATGATCCCAAAATATGTTTTATATACATTGGTAAATTGATATCTTCAAGGCATCTGATATGTGTCTAATGCAGAGCAAATTAAGAAGTTCTTAAAGTAACATAGAAATGACAAAACATCTGTTCATGAGAATAGATAGTTCTATTTAAAAATTCTATTAGTATAAGTTCATTTGAAAATAAAACTTGACCCTACTATGGATTCAACATTATTTTGGGGGATTTCTAAAATGTTCTAATTTCATGATTTTACTTGTCATTTTACCTTAAACACAGAAACAGATTTGAAGAAAAATGTAGTGGAAGAAAGTAGCATGGAAAGGAGAAGGTAAGAACTAAACAAAACTCTGTAGGAATGAAGTGATAGAACCTGTTTTAATTGATGTGAAATGAATTGAATGGTGTACAATATTATCACAAGCTTATCAATATGAGTGTGAATCAATGCTTCTTTGCAAATGGTATAGTAATCCAAAGTCTGAACTGATAAAGCCAATTTGGAAAATTTCCATTTGGAATACGCAGGTGATTTTACTTGAACAGAACATTCATTTTATTCTTTTGCTGGAAACAAGAAGCATGTCTCTCAGTACATTATAGACAAAAGAAAAAAACCCTAATTTAGGTATGTTGGGCTGCACATATCTAAGGAGGATGTGACAGAACTTAATTTAAAATATGGCCATGAAGTTTTGTCTCTCAGATAATCTTAAAATAGATTGCTCTATTGCTGACTGACCATACCATTGCTCTATTGCTGACTGACCATACCATTGCTTTATCATTGGATTCACCTAGATAGGAACATGGAAGCCACATTCGGGTTATTCCCAGATAATTACATGGTGGCCTTTGTTGTTGGGCCTCTCCAGTATGAATAAGAAACTTTTGCTTGAGTATTATCATAGATTGAGGCACCCTTAGTATCAGGCTGAGACCTGAGGAGATAGGATGAGCAACCACATTTCCTTTAACGTGAGTTCACTTCTTTCTCTTTCCCTAATGTTAAGATCCTGCATCACTGTCTAAAGCCTCTCACTGACAACTCCAGCTTCTTTTATGATTTGCAAGCATTTTCTTCAATAAATTTCTCAGACTTCCAGTCTTGTCTTGTCTTCTACTTCTTTCAGTTTATTTAGTTCAGAATGAAAAAGGTTATCCCTTTAGATGTATTTGCCCCACAGATAGAGGCTCAGATTTAAGCCACTCACATGAATACACTTCAGATTTTTCCTGTACCCCACATTCTAACTTGTGATTTACTAACAGATATTTTTCTTTATTGTAGTGTCAAGAGCACTCATTTTCAAATACTATTCTGAAAGTTATTCTCAAGCATGTTCTATGGAAAAAAAAAATTAAAGCATGTTCCTATCTCAAAATATCATGATTGAGTTTAAAAATACTTTAAAAATGTACAGAATATGTGTCTTTAACCACATCCCCTAGGTTAATTATGTAAATATTATGTATATTAGTTTTCTACTGCTGCATAACAAATTATCATCAATTTAGTAGTCATAAAAATACAGGATTATCTCACAATTTATATGGGTCAGCCATGATTTAGCTGTATTATGAGCTCAAAATCTCACAAGGCTGTACTCAAGGTTTTTTGGTTGTGCTTTATTTTCATCTAAAAGTTCAAGTAGGAAAGAGTCTGTTCCCAAGTACATCCAGATTACTGGTAGAATCCTCATCCATGCAGCTGTCTACTGAAATACCCAAACATATTTGTTAGAGCCCCATTTAGGTCCCTAAGTATTGTTCACAAGATCCCCAGTGTATGACTGTCTTCACAGGTATAACATTCATAACATTGTTATATATTTCATCAAGACCAGTAGAATTTCTTTTTCCAGTCTCCTCAGACAGAGTCTTAGCACAACAAAATATAATTTTGGGGGGAGCATCCCATTACTTTGCCATGTATTATATTAAAACTAGTTAGAAGCAAATCATGAACTCTACGGACAGGCCAGGGGAAAGAATTACATGAAGGCTTGGATCATCGTGGGTCACCTTATGGTCTTTCACTACTTTGGGTTTGGGACCCATCAGCCTAGATGAGGAGAATGTGCTTTATCTCAGAAAGTGGACCTTGGTGGTACAGTGGTAAAGAATCTGCCTTCCAAGGCAGGAGATGCAAGAGACATGGATTAGATGCCTGGGTGGAGAAGGTCCCCTGGAGTAGGAAATGGTAATCCATTCCAGTATTCTTGCCTGGAAAATTCCATAGACAGAGGAGCCTGGCAAACTATAGTCCATGGGGTCCCAAAGAGTTGGGCACGACTGAGTGACTAACACATACACACAAATATAAGAGACTACTAGTGCAATATGTGAATTAAGGGATAGAGGCCATAACTCAGAATTCTCAATCAAGTTTCAGATAAAATGAATAACTTATACATTCAGGGTCTATAAAAACATATTATTAATGTGTATTATTTCAGAAAAAATTATTCAAATACATAAGCTGTATGAATAACTCCTAATAAGTAAACCAAAAACTATGAAAAACAAGATAGAAAGGTACTAGTATTTGTGATCAATGAAATCATTGAATGTGTGGGGATGTGTCTAAATAACTATTGAAATTATGATCACAATCAGTTCAGTTCACTTCAGTCACTCAGTCATGTCCGACTCTTTGTGACCACAGGAATCACAGCACGCCAGGCCTTCCTGTCCATCACCAACCCTGGAGTCCACCCAAACTCATGTGCATCGAGTCGGTGATGCCATCCAACCATCTCATCCTGCATCATCCCCTCCTCTTCGTGCCCTCAATCCCTCCCAGCATCAGGGTCTTTTCTGATGAGTCAACTCTTCGCATGAGGTGGCCAAAGTACTGGAGTTTCAGCCTCAGCATCAGTCCTTCTAATGAACACCCAGGACTGGTCTCCTTTAGGATGGACTGGTTGGATCTCCTTGCAGTCCGAGGGACTCTCAAGAGTCTTCTCCNCTCTGTCGTCCCCTTCTCCTCCTGCCCCCATTCCCTCCCAGCATCAAAGTCTTTTCCAATGAGTCAACTCTCTTTACTGTGGCATAATTAATATAAAATCACCTGTTAAAATGCAGTTATATGGTAGTGATGTTTATAAGCTGATTGCAATGGTGGTCACATGAATGAATCTATACAGGTGATAAAATGACAAAACTATGTAGACACTTCATAGCAATGTCATTTTCTTGGTTTTGCTATTACAGTTTTGTACAATGTAATCATTGGGGGAAACTGGGTGTTGGATACATGGGACCTTTCTGTATTATCTTTGCAACTTCTCAAGAATCTAAAATTATTTAAATTATTTTAAAATTAAAAAGCAAACTAAAAATTTAAATGTAGATAGAGGGAAACAATTTTAATTACACTTCACTAATCATTGTTGCAGAGAAGATCCACCATTGGATACAGAAATTAATGGGCAAAAGTTAGAGGAGAAACAGGATATTTGTATAGTCCTAATGTATTTCTTCCAGATATTTATTCACTTTAATGGGAAAAATAGTAACTCGACAGTGGAGAAACCACCTTGGTCAAAGTTAACATCATCAGTAAGAAGACATATCAATATGAGAGTTCCTTGAGCAAATGCACTGACAAGGACATAATATCACTTTTATAACATTCTTGCCCAAAATGCATACATTCATTCTAATTTTGCAAAACCCTCAGACCAACCCAAAATAACATTCTAGGAAATAACTGACTGGTATTTGTGAAAAGTGTCCAAGTCACGAAGACAAGGAAAGATTGTTTAAAATTACAGATGACTAAGAATTACAATAACTGAATGGAATGTGAGATTCTGGAAAGGAATAGAAAATTAAGTAGAAGAGCTGGTGAAATTAGAATCAGACCTAGAGTTTAGTTAGTTTACCAATGTTAATTTCCTGGTTTTCATAGGTGCAATATGGTTATGTATGTTTTTAATATTAGGGAAGCCAGAACGAAGGGGATATGGGAAATATTTGTGCTAGTTATGCAGCTTTTCTCTATGTTTAAAATTAATTCAAAATAAATAGTTCTTAAAATTTTTCTAATGTATACAGTAATGTAGTCACAACTGCAATCCAGATACGTTGTTGTTGTTCAGCTGCTAAGTCATGTCAAACTTTTTGTGACCCCATGGACTACAGCATGCCAGGCTCCTCTGTTCTCTCCCAGAGTTTAGTGAAATTCATGTTCGTTGATCAGTGATACTATCTAACTATCTCATCCTCCACCATCCCCTTCTTTTGCCCTCAATCTTTCGCAGCATCAGGGTCTTTTACAATGAGTAGGCTCTTCGCACCAAAGTGTCAGAACTTCTGCTTCAGCATCAGTCCTTCCAATGAATATTCAAGGTTGATTTCCTTTAGGATTGACTGGTTTGATCTTCTTGCAGTCTAAGGGACTCTCAAGAGTCTTCTCCAACACCACAGTTCAAAAACATCNATCAGTCCTTCCAATGAATATTCAAGGTTGATTTCCTTTAGGATTGACTGGTTTGATCTTCTTGCAGTCTAAGGGACTCTCAAGAGTCTTCTCCAACACCACAGTTCAAAAACATCGATTCTTCCTGCTATAGACATTTCCATCCCCTCATTTTTTTTCAGCTATAGATTTAAAGCTTTTTATTTTTCTATTATGTAAAGAATTAGTTATTCAGATCATGCCACCATAAGAGACATGCAACAAATAACAGATTGCTGACCTATCCATTGAGAAAATTACTAAACACATAAAATTGTTTCTCAACAGGTCTACATCTCAAAACTGCCAGTGAGATAGCTTTAAAAAGCTGAATTTACCCTATTTTTTCCCCAAAAGCATTAAACACCATACCCTTCAGACACATTTCTTCTTATCTAGATATCAATTTTCCTGAAACTTTTCAAATAAAAGTAGCAATATTAGCTTCTTGTACACTTTTGTCCATTTCTTCCAGCTTTATGTCAGTCTCCAGAAATCACTCCATCCCCCAAATTCCTTCCCTGCTCTATCATAGTCAAACCCCTCCCCTATCACCCCTCCCCTATCACCAACCCCTAGACTCATGGATTGTCATTCTATCACTATAGTTTGCCGTTTCTAGGAGTTGGTGCAAATGAATCATGCAATATGTAGTCTTTTGAATCTGCCTTCTTTGACTCAATTAATTTAAGGTTAATGTGTGGTTTTGCTCCTTTTATTGCTGAGTTGTATCCCATGATATGGATACACCTCAGTTTATCCATTCACCTATCAAATGATATCTGGGTTGATTCCGGTTTGGGGGAAAGTGCCTATAAACATTCTCATACAGGTTTTTATATGAGAATAAGTTTTCCTTTCTTTTGGGTAAATATCCAAGAGTGGGATTTCTGGGTATATTATGAGAAACTTCTAAACTGTTTTCCAGCCTGGCTGCATTTTGCATTTTCACCAGTGAACTATGAGAGTCATGGTTCTTTTCGCCCATCCTCACTAAGTGTTGTCTGTTTTTAGGGGGGCTTGTTTTTTTGTGGGGATGTTTTTGTTTTGGGGGGAGGTTGCTCCATAGATATGTAGGAATATCTTATCATAGTTTAATTTTGTTTTTTCTTAATGACTGAGGATGTTAAGCTTATTTTCATTTGCTTATGTGCCGTCTATATATTGGGCTTCTCAGGTGGCGCAGTGGTAAAGAATCCACCTGCCAATGCAGGAGACACAGGTTTGATCCCAGAGAAGAAAATGGCCACCCACTCCAATAGTCTAGACTGGGAATTCCCATAGACAGAGGAGCCTGGAGGCTAAAGTCTTTAGAGTTGAAAAAGAGCTGGACACGACTGAGTGACTGAGCATGTGTACATGGACCATATCTTCACTGGTGAAGACTCTGTTCAAGTCTTTTGCCTTTTCTAAAAAATCAGAATGTTGCTCTCCTTGTTGAATTTTTAGTCTTTATGTATTTTGTTTTTTGGGGGGCTCCAGAATCACCGCAGATGGTGACTGCAGCCATGAAATTAAAAGACACTTATTCCTTGGAACAAAAGTTGTGACCAATCTAGACAGCATATTGAAAAGCAGAGACATTACTTTGCCAACAAAGGTCCATCTAGTCAAGGCTATGGTTTTTCTAGTGGTCATGTATGAATGTGAGAGTCGGACTGTGAAGAAAGCTGAGCGCCAAAGAATTGATGTTTTTGAACTGTGGTGTTGGAGAAGACTCTTGAGAGTTCCCTGGGCTGCAAGGAGATCCAACCAGTCCATTCTGAAGGAGATCAGCCCTGGGATTTCTTTGGAGGGAATGATGCTAAAGCTTAAACTNCAGTTCACTTCAGTTCAGTCGCTCAGTCGTGTCCGACTCTTTGCAACCCCATGAATCGCAGCACACCAGGCCTCCCTGTCCATCACCAACTCCCGGAGTTCACTCAGATTCACGTCCATCGAGTCAGTGATGCCATCCAGCCATCTCATCCTCTGTCGTCCCCTTCTCCTCCTGCCCCCATTCCCTCCCAGCATCAAAGTCTTTTCCAATGAGTCAACTCTCTTTACTGTGGCATAATTAATATAAAATCACCTGTTAAAATGCAGTTATATGGTAGTGATGTTTATAAGCTGATTGCAATGGTGGTCACATGAATGAATCTATACAGGTGATAAAATGACAAAACTATGTAGACACTTCATAGCAATGTCATTTTCTTGGTTTTGCTATTACAGTTTTGTACAATGTAATCATTGGGGGAAACTGGGTGTTGGATACATGGGACCTTTCTGTATTATCTTTGCAACTTCTCAAGAATCTAAAATTATTTAAATTATTTTAAAATTAAAAAGCAAACTAAAAATTTAAATGTAGATAGAGGGAAACAATTTTAATTACACTTCACTAATCATTGTTGCAGAGAAGATCCACCATTGGATACAGAAATTAATGGGCAAAAGTTAGAGGAGAAACAGGATATTTGTATAGTCCTAATGTATTTCTTCCAGATATTTATTCACTTTAATGGGAAAAATAGTAACTCGACAGTGGAGAAACCACCTTGGTCAAAGTTAACATCATCAGTAAGAAGACATATCAATATGAGAGTTCCTTGAGCAAATGCACTGACAAGGACATAATATCACTTTTATAACATTCTTGCCCAAAATGCATACATTCATTCTAATTTTGCAAAACCCTCAGACCAACCCAAAATAACATTCTAGGAAATAACTGACTGGTATTTGTGAAAAGTGTCCAAGTCACGAAGACAAGGAAAGATTGTTTAAAATTACAGATGACTAAGAATTACAATAACTGAATGGAATGTGAGATTCTGGAAAGGAATAGAAAATTAAGTAGAAGAGCTGGTGAAATTAGAATCAGACCTAGAGTTTAGTTAGTTTACCAATGTTAATTTCCTGGTTTTCATAGGTGCAATATGGTTATGTATGTTTTTAATATTAGGGAAGCCAGAACGAAGGGGATATGGGAAATATTTGTGCTAGTTATGCAGCTTTTCTCTATGTTTAAAATTAATTCAAAATAAATAGTTCTTAAAATTTTTCTAATGTATACAGTAATGTAGTCACAACTGCAATCCAGATACGTTGTTGTTGTTCAGCTGCTAAGTCATGTCAAACTTTTTGTGACCCCATGGACTACAGCATGCCAGGCTCCTCTGTTCTCTCCCAGAGTTTAGTGAAATTCATGTTCGTTGATCAGTGATACTATCTAACTATCTCATCCTCCACCATCCCCTTCTTTTGCCCTCAATCTTTCGCAGCATCAGGGTCTTTTACAATGAGTAGGCTCTTCGCACCAAAGTGTCAGAACTTCTGCTTCAGCATCAGTCCTTCCAATGAATATTCAAGGTTGATTTCCTTTAGGATTGACTGGTTTGATCTTCTTGCAGTCTAAGGGACTCTCAAGAGTCTTCTCCAACACCACAGTTCAAAAACATCGATTCTTCCTGCTATAGACATTTCCATCCCCTCATTTTTTTTCAGCTATAGATTTAAAGCTTTTTATTTTTCTATTATGTAAAGAATTAGTTATTCAGATCATGCCACCATAAGAGACATGCAACAAATAACAGATTGCTGACCTATCCATTGAGAAAATTACTAAACACATAAAATTGTTTCTCAACAGGTCTACATCTCAAAACTGCCAGTGAGATAGCTTTAAAAAGCTGAATTTACCCTATTTTTTCCCCAAAAGCATTAAACACCATACCCTTCAGACACATTTCTTCTTATCTAGATATCAATTTTCCTGAAACTTTTCAAATAAAAGTAGCAATATTAGCTTCTTGTACACTTTTGTCCATTTCTTCCAGCTTTATGTCAGTCTCCAGAAATCACTCCATCCCCCAAATTCCTTCCCTGCTCTATCATAGTCAAACCCCTCCCCTATCACCCCTCCCCTATCACCAACCCCTAGACTCATGGATTGTCATTCTATCACTATAGTTTGCCGTTTCTAGGAGTTGGTGCAAATGAATCATGCAATATGTAGTCTTTTGAATCTGCCTTCTTTGACTCAATTAATTTAAGGTTAATGTGTGGTTTTGCTCCTTTTATTGCTGAGTTGTATCCCATGATATGGATACACCTCAGTTTATCCATTCACCTATCAAATGATATCTGGGTTGATTCCGGTTTGGGGGAAAGTGCCTATAAACATTCTCATACAGGTTTTTATATGAGAATAAGTTTTCCTTTCTTTTGGGTAAATATCCAAGAGTGGGATTTCTGGGTATATTATGAGAAACTTCTAAACTGTTTTCCAGCCTGGCTGCATTTTGCATTTTCACCAGTGAACTATGAGAGTCATGGTTCTTTTCGCCCATCCTCACTAAGTGTTGTCTGTTTTTAGGGGGGCTTGTTTTTTTGTGGGGATGTTTTTGTTTTGGGGGGAGGTTGCTCCATAGATATGTAGGAATATCTTATCATAGTTTAATTTTGTTTTTTCTTAATGACTGAGGATGTTAAGCTTATTTTCATTTGCTTATGTGCCGTCTATATATTGGGCTTCTCAGGTGGCGCAGTGGTAAAGAATCCACCTGCCAATGCAGGAGACACAGGTTTGATCCCAGAGAAGAAAATGGCCACCCACTCCAATAGTCTAGACTGGGAATTCCCATAGACAGAGGAGCCTGGAGGCTAAAGTCTTTAGAGTTGAAAAAGAGCTGGACACGACTGAGTGACTGAGCATGTGTACATGGACCATATCTTCACTGGTGAAGACTCTGTTCAAGTCTTTTGCCTTTTCTAAAAAATCAGAATGTTGCTCTCCTTGTTGAATTTTTAGTCTTTATGTATTTTGTTTTTTGGGGGGCTCCAGAATCACCGCAGATGGTGACTGCAGCCATGAAATTAAAAGACACTTATTCCTTGGAACAAAAGTTGTGACCAATCTAGACAGCATATTGAAAAGCAGAGACATTACTTTGCCAACAAAGGTCCATCTAGTCAAGGCTATGGTTTTTCTAGTGGTCATGTATGAATGTGAGAGTCGGACTGTGAAGAAAGCTGAGCGCCAAAGAATTGATGTTTTTGAACTGTGGTGTTGGAGAAGACTCTTGAGAGTTCCCTGGGCTGCAAGGAGATCCAACCAGTCCATTCTGAAGGAGATCAGCCCTGGGATTTCTTTGGAGGGAATGATGCTAAAGCTTAAACTGCAGTACTTTGGCCACCTCATGCGAAGAGTTGACTCATTGGAAAAGACTCTGATGCTGGGAGGGATTGGGGGCAGCAGGAGAAGGGTACGACAGGGGATGAGATGACTGAATGGCATCACTGACTCGATGGATGTGAGTCTGAGTGAACTCCAGGAGTTGGTGATAGACAGGGAGGCCTGGCGTGCTGCGATTCATGGGGTTGCAAAGAGTCGGACATGACTGAGCGACTGAACTGAACTGATGTATTTTGAAAGCAAACTCTCTGTCAGGTATCTGATCTGTAATATCTTCTTCCAGTCTGTGGCAAGATTTGGACACATCTTACAGAATAGCAAACCAAAGCACAGAGAGGTTAAGCAACCTCCTGAAGATTATACAGTTCCTGAGTCTATACTCTTAGCCCCTCTCTTATGTCGCCTCTGTTTTAGGTGGAGACAAAGCTGGACAATCAGCATGACCAGGTCCACTCTCTGGTGGCCCTTTCCACCTGAGGCAGCTTCAGAGTGGCCCTGCCATAGCCAATGGGAATCTTTTCAGTGGGATCTGCTAAAGGCCCTGATGCCTTTATAAGTAGTATACTACTACAGAACATTTATCTATCAATGGAGGGCACGTCTTGGCAGCCTTTTGGATTCCATAAGAATGATCACTCACTAATTAAAATATTTTAACCACATATAGAAACCACAAATTCATAAAATAGAAGGGAAATTCTATTTTCTAATGCTAGCCATTTCCTGGGTTTATTTTAGTTTCCTCTACCTGATTTTATACAGCCTGGCTTGGTAGACCTAATTAGATACTTCCTCAAGTGTTCAGGAAGTCAGTGCCTGTCACAACTCCTGCAGGGGATGTGGAAGAAGATAGACTTTTTTCTACCTTGAGGTTCTGCAGGTGAGACCCCTGGAATCCATTTTCTGCTAAAGCCCTGTCCCTTGTTGAAAATCTGGAACCTGCCTCTGATCATTTGGGATATCTGTGGTTAGGTACAATCTAGAATTACAAAGCCCTCTACATAGTAAAAAAAATAAAATAAAAATTTGGATTTTACCCCCATAAGCAATAGTGATTAACTGGAGTAATTTAAGCTAGGGTAAGACAGTGACATACCTGAATGTCAAACAGATTATTCTGATGGCAACATATGAAGTGCAAGTTGCTCAGCTGTGTCTGACTCTTTGCAACCCCACATACAGTCAATGGAATTCTCCAGGTCAGAATCCTGGAGAGGGTGGCTGCTCCCTTCTCCAATGGCAACATGGTGAATGAATTAAAAAATTGGAAACCAAAAGTTAGTGAGACCAAGTGAGAATATATTTGCTATTACTGTGCCAGGTACTTATTTAATTTAATCTTCACAGTACTACAAAGTAGTTACTTTTTATTTTTCTTTTATAGATGAGAAACTAAGAGGTTTGTAATTTACCTGAGGTCACCCAGCTGGTAATGGGTAAAGCTGTGATTATGATAGTTCCATCAGAATTACGGGATGGGTTTAAAGCTATACAAAGGTATAGGTTTAAGGGATGTTTAGAAGGGCCTATCACTAACAGCCTTAGTGATAACAGCATATAGAGGAGACTGAAAAAGATAAAGGATTTCAAGATGATTCTTGGGGTGTTTGGCCCACTGGGCTTCCCTAGTAGCTCAGATGGTAAAGAATCTGCCTGCAATGCAGGAGACCTGGGTTCAATCCCTAGGTTGGAAAGATCTAGAGAAGGGAATGGCTACCCACTCCAGTATTCTTGCTTGGAGAATTCCAAAGACAGAGGAGCCTGGTGGGCTACAATTCATCGGGTCACAAAGATTCAGACATAACTGAAGTACTCACACAACTCTCAGCAAACTATTCTCAGAACATAGTTGTATGATGGTGTCATGAACTCAGATAAGAAAGAAGAAATTCCGTAGGGAAGCCCTTTCCAACCCTAACGTTTCCCTTCTCTTTGTAACAAATGTCTTCCCCATGTTCTCTGAATATTACCCTCTTCAAACATACAAGGAATTGTCTGTCCACAGTTTTTAATCTTCTATTTCTTCCTGTCATCTTGTTCCTGCACCCCCATGTTCAGTCAAACTCAAGGTCTGCGTTCTCTTTTAAACTACAGCCCTATTTCTTTCCTTTGCCACCAAATACTGAGTCTGTGGTTTAGACTTTCTACTTTCATTTTTTCTACTGCCAACTCTTTCCTCAACCCTTGCAATCTGGCTTTTTTGATGAGACTACTCTCTTAAAAAGGTAGCCTGTGACCGCCTCTTAACCAAATCCCATGGTTTCTGTTCAGTTCTTGTCCTCTTCGACCTCTGCTTGATGGTTACATCCATCATTTGATGTCAGTGGTTGACCTCACCTTGGCTTCTTCATACATTGTAGAATTCTGATCATCATAAATCCAATATAGATTCTTTCACCATTTTAAAAGGAATTTCAAAAATATACTTCAAAGCCAAATAGAAACTTCAACCTTCTGGGATCACTTTTCCATAGTTTTCCAAAACAAACCAACATACAAGTCACTGTGGGGACATTGTCAAATATATTTCATTTTTTCCCCAAGAGATAAAACTTCCTTTCCTCCTTGTGTATTTATTTGATGTCTTTGGTAGCAGCATATATTGTGACAGTCTTGGCTTTAAGACATCAGAATGATTAACCAAGTTTATCATTAGGGGTAGAATAGGATAAGCCTCAAAATTTAAGAGATTTAATACATGACATTTTATTTCTTATTTATTCAGAGTTTGCTGTGGGCCCAGCAGTTCTCCAGACAAGAAATTTTCCAAATGGGAACTTGGGGATAGAGGCTGATTCCATCTTGCTTCTTCTATGTCAGACATGGTCTATATCACTGCTGCTGCAGAGGAAAGAGAAGAGCTGGAAGGTTATGAGCCTTAAATGCTATAGCTTAGCTGTTATACATATCACTTCTACTCATACCCGATAGGCCAGGATCATTCAGGGCTCATATAACTGCAGGGGCCCGTATGACTGCATGGAGTCTGGAAAGCTCAGTGTTGGGGTGCCTGAAAAGGAAAGAAAAACCAGATGTGAATGACACTACTTATTCCTAATGCACTAAAAAGGTCCAAAGAATATATCCCTATAATGTTCCCTAGAACTTTATCCTCTAGCTATGGGATAAGTATTCTCTTAGCTTTACATTTGTCCTGGATGGCTGTGCAGCAACTCTATTCAGAGCCAGAAAAAGACATTCCTTCATATTGTGCAGGCACATCAAATGATGAAACTAGTGACTCTATATTTCAGCACCAGAACTTGAGGACAGCTCCTTCACATTGTAAATAATTCTGCCTGGACATCAGATTTCTTAGCCGTACTGATTTCCTGAATTTTTAAATAGATAGAAACATAAGTATGTGGTCAAACACTTCAGTTAAAATCCTCATTACTCCCATTCATCTATGCCACAAATTTGAGCAACTGATGAGCAGGAAGGGATAAACCATCAAAATGCCATCCTCTCTAAGTGTTTGGTTGACAAGTCCATCTGCATTTTAAGTGACAGCGTTCACTTGTGAGGCTGTGCTACCTTTCACCTTAATGAAACTGCCAAGTAATTTTGGAACCATGGGGAAACGTCTGGTCCTAGCCCCCAGGGGATATATTGAATAACTTGTTTCTTGCTGACCTCAATCGGTCTGTAATTTCCAGACGTTTCTGCTATCATCTGTGAATCTGTCCCTCTCTCCAGGCTCTTATTTGGAAACCATCCCTGTGGCACATATAACTTAAGGAGTCACAGGCACAGCAATTACTGATGACAGATATTCACATGTGGCAGTTCCCTCCATATGTGGTATGGAAATTAATGAACATTTATTTTATGGCAAAGTAATAAGACTGTAGGTAGAAATATGTCCTCATTTCTCTGTATATACATATCTCTTTACACGTAGTATTTTCTCTCTCCAAATAAACATTTAGGAAGATGAGTTCAGCTTTTAGAAAGCCTAAGGGTGAACAGAATGGATTTCTGAGCATGCTGGTGTTCTAGATTATTCCTGTCAACCCCTCAAGCATGTTTCTTTGTGATTCCCATTAGAGGTGGGGGCTCAGTCCTGACTTTGCATCACATACTAAGGGTAGCTCCTGCTCGCTTCTGTAGCCCTCCCTATTTACTTCATTCTTTCCTCTTCTCTCTAGTGATGGAAACATCAGACATCCCAGCCGTGTGTCCCCTGCTCATCCAAACCTGGCAGCATCTCAGTGAAAAGAAAAGGGCAGCAAGATGAAATCACTCTCTCAGAAAAATAAATAAGTAAAGCCACTAAAGGGACATGTTTTAAGAAGGGTGAAAGTTGCTCCCCTCCAGCCCCCATAAAAGGTTTTTTTTGGGGGGGGCAGAAAAAAAAGTGTCAGAACAACAATCACCAGGTAGCTTTTTGTTATTTCTGCACTACAGCTGCATCTGCCCCTTCTTACTGGCTTTTTCAGGAACACCTAACCCCTCATCAGAACCCTCCCCAGCTCCGAGGCAAAGTCAGTGTGATGTTCCCTTCTGCTCTGGACATCAGCAGCAGAATTCTTCCACTCCTGCCCATCTGTAATGTTCGCTCCTCACTTGACACATCTGGACACATTCCAAAAATTAAGAACATAAGCTAATAGAATAAGAACACCGTGTATTTATATAGCACTTTCCTTAGAGGTATTACCAAAGTAAAAGTTGCTCAGTTGTGCCCAACTCTTTGAGACCCCATGGACTATACAGTCCATGGAATTCTCCAGACCAGAATACTGGAGTGAGTAGCCATTCCCTTCTCCAGGGGATCTTCCCAACCCAGGGATCAAATCTAGGTCTCCCACATTGCAGGCAGATTCTTTACCAGCTGAGGGACTTTGCCAATTGCAACTCACCGAGACCCCCACCAGCTCTCAGCGAAGGCTTTCTCCGTCTGCTATAAGCAGGAACAGCCAGGACATCACTGGGAGTGACTCGGGAAAGGTGACACGACACTGCTCTGCCGCACATGCACCAGTCAGGCCGGCGGTTGACACACACACGTGCCTTAGTTGACTGAAGAAGCAGCAGGTAACATCCAAGGGAAGAAGCCTGAGACCTGCACCCCACTGAGTCTGGCAGCTCACCTCCTCCTGCAGGAACCCACTGCTTGAGATGCCCCCAAAGGAGAGGACTGCTCCACAGGCACCTGCTCTGTGTGCGAATGAGGCAAAAGCACAGGGTGCTTAGCTACTTCTCTTAGCAGCCTGTGGATTGGTCCCCTCAACTCCCAAGTAAAAGAGTCCTGTGTGCCTCCCACTAGCCACGCTTGCTTTGCTTCAAGTAATTTTTCATAAATGTTTCCTATTCAAGTCAATGATCCACAGATATTTTAAAAGTCACCGTGGGGACTTCCCTGGCAGACCTGAGGTTTAGACACTGTGCTTCCACTGCAGGGGGTGAGGGTTCAATTTCTGGATGGAGAACTAAGATTCCCACATGCAGCACAGCAAAAAAAAAAAAAAAAAATCATCATGCAGCTGATGAGGATAAAACAAAGAATTACAGAGAGTGAGCTGGGAGTGTACTGTCTTTGGGATTGAGAGCAAAGGGGGAAATGGCCAGGTAGTGCTAGTGCAATGCAGAAGACATAAAAGACCTGGGTTCGATCCCTGGGTTGAGAAGATTCCCCCCGAGGAGGACACGGCAACCCACTCCAATATTCTTGCCTGGAGAATCCCACGGACAGATGAGCCTGGTGGGCCACAGTCCATAGGGTTGCAAAGAGTCAGACACGACTGAAGCAACTTAGCATGCACGCACAATCCCACAATGCTGTAGAGTTCCCCCTCTGACACTTTACAATGTGCTCATGGCAAGCACAGAGGAGTGCTACCTGCAAGGAGAGACCATCCCATATATTTACCTGTGTTTTTTACATGTATGTATATATAACCAAGAAGCCAGGGCAGTCTTGACAGGTTAGGAGGTTCCATGCCAGCCACGTAGTATCTCAAGGCCCTACAAACCATGGAGTGGCACTAGAGGCTGGCAAGTTCATAAATTATCCTCCCAGTCAATTGCATTTTTAATCAGGGTGTGTACCATGATCACTAATGGCACTTGCTTACGGGATAAAGCCCCAGTATTTATCTTGTTTTAATTATATTAGAAAGAAGTGATATTCAACTAACCAACTAATCATGCAAGCTAATCAATACTGGTCCTGGCAGGATTCTCCATTTGCCCAGCTCCCTGTGCTGGGTGGCAGTCCACACTTTAGAGTCAGATGGCATTAACTCTTGATGGCCATGTCCATGCTACTAAGAAGTAGGCAGGAGATAAAAATTCATCTCTCAGACATGGGCAGAAACCCAGAGGGCTCTTTCCTTTGTCCAATTCAGTGAAGATTTGCAGCAGGTGTTATGGAACAGGGGTGTTATTTGTTCTATAATGTATATTTTCTGAGTACGTATGCTAAGTCACATCAGTCATGTCTGACTCTTTGCAAACCTATGGGCTATAGCGTGCCAGGCTCCTCTGTCCATGGGATTCTCCAGGCAAAAATACTGGAGTGGGTTGCCATGTCTTCCTTCAGGGGATCTTCCCAACTCAGGAATCAAACCCATATCTCCTTTGCTCCTGTATTGCAGGCAGATTCTTTACTGCTGAGCCACCGGGGAAGCCCTTCCAAGTACACAGAAGGAGCTATTTTTCTTACCTTGTGGTTCTTAGATCTAAGATCCCTATATCCTGTAACACGCAAGTGGCAGAGCTCTAAATATGAAGCAGACCCACTCATGGAACAGCACGAAGTGTCTTGTCATGTTGCCTAGGGCTGCCAGGTGATTTCTTACTATACCAAGTCATCCTAATAGCATGTAGACCAACCTGCAAAGCCTCCTCCAGGGACATTTTGAGATAAGTGTCCGGGGTTGTGAGCAGCTGGGACACACAGAGGAGCAGAGCTATTCTCAGGGCAAAGCCTTGATGAGCCAGACATACCTCTTGCCCCATGCACATCTGTCCAGGGATACCTGCCTTTGACACTGTGTGGTCCAAAGCTGGCTAGGAAGTAGTTGGTGACCAGAAAGGAAAGTGATCCCCTTGGGCTAGGCTCATTATGTCTTCACCTTCCTCAGGTTCCTCCTAAAGGCACACAGGGAACTCAGGTAGCAACCCACTTTCCAAGGTAAACCAATCACTGACTTTTGAGCAGCATTGCCCAGTCACCTGATTGCTTTTTCTGACTTGTAGGGCAAGAGTCAGTATAGAGCTTACCCCTGAATGCTCCCTAAGTTAAGTGGGAGTCATGCTATTCACTGGACCCTATGCCCTGTGATAGTTTCAGGAATCCTCAATCTTTACAGAGCTGAGGACCTCAACAGGAATCTCTGTAAATGTCTGCTTCAAGGTGAGGATGGCATTGGGAGAGTAAAAAAATATCCAGAGAAGATGGGACACTGGTTTCTAGCATCCCCATCCACAATTGGCTTGCAATTGGTTAACAGGCAGTGGGCTTCCCAGGTGGCACTAGTGGTAAAGAACCTGCCCACCAATGCAGGAGATGTAAGAGACACAGGTTCAATGCCTGGGTCAGGAAGGTCCCCTGGTGAGGGGCATAGCAACCCCCTCTAGTATTCTTCCCTGGAAAATTCCATGGACAGAGGAGTCTGGCAGGCTACAGTCCATGGAGCCGGACATGACTGAGTGACTTAGCATGCAGCATAGCCCAAATACAAGTTTAATTCCTTTGCCAACCAGTTGCCCTAAAAGGGGAATTCACTCCAGTGACCACAGACTGCATCCAAGTAATGTCTTCAAATGCATTGAAGTTCCCAAGGCACCCTTGGAAGGCAAGTAGGAATCACTTGTTGCAGCCAGAAAGCTGATGCTGATGCAAGACAGTACATTGTCCTTTGGAGGACCAACCCAAAGCACTGAAATTCTTGAGCCTCTGTGGGCAGCTGACTCCCTGCTGCTCCAAGTGGGCTAAGAATCGAAACTTGGTTCATTCTATGCAGCTGCCTGAACCCAAGTACGGGTTTTCAAAAGTTTCACGCAGAGACACATTAGAAGGAAAAGAATCTCAAGACTGCTATTCATTTCCAAACATTTGATGAGTTGCAATTCATTAAGAGTTTTGTAGGCTTACTAATTTAATAAAAGCAAGTGGTGACCTAATGTCAGACAACAATCAGTAATTTGAAGGGGACAAAAAAATAAGTAAAACAGTCATTACCTAACACAATGTTTAATCAAAAGGCACCAGAAACTTTCAACTCCACAGTAATGTTTTCAAAGGTTGGAGATATCAATTGCAGACAGTTTTGGACCTGTCTGGCAGGCTGGAAAAATGGACAGAGTTGTGATAATCGGCTGTGACGGAATTTGAAAGTCTAACCTCCCCACCATTTGCACCCATGTGTTCACACACACAGACACACACATACAAACCAACACACACACACATGCACATAGGGAGCACACTCTCCCTTGAGTTGGGTTAAGTTTGGGTTCCAACACAGTGAATTTTGGGAAGCAGGGCTTCACCTTGGCGTTTGAGGTCTGCTGAGCCCCATGTTGATATTGATTCAAGTTGTTCTTGATTTTGAACCATTCAGGGCTTCCCTAATAGCTCAGTTGGTAAAGAATCCACCTGCAATGCAAGAGACCCCTGTTCGATTCCTAGTGTTGGGAAGATCTGCTGGAGAAGGAATAGGCTCCCCAATCTAGTATTCTTTGGCTTCCCTTGTGGCTCAGTTGGTAAGAAATTCGCCTGCAATGCAGGAAACTTGGGTTCAATTCCTGGGTTGGAAAGATCCCCTGGGGAAGGGAAAGGCTACCCACTCCAGTGCTCTGGCCTAGAAAATTCCATGGAAAGTCCATGGGGTTGCAAAAAGTCAAACACGACTGAGTGACTTTTTCACTTTCACTTTGAACCGTTCATCTTTCCTCTCTTTCTAATGATTTTTTTTTCTTATTCTCACTTCATCCCTTTCCTTGCTGTGGGACCTCTGTGTGTCTCCATGTCTTCACTGCTAAGGGAGTAAGCATATGTTGTTCTATGGGTTCTCCAAGCTCTCTGGGTGCCCCGTCCAGGGTGGGGTCCTTCTGATGGTTGCTCAGGACATTCATGCCCCTGTGAGTGGCCTGGCAGGGTCCCAGCGCACAGCACTTGCGGCTGTGTCCTGTTCTTCCAGGACTGTCCCATTCACAGGTCTGTCTTCCAGAGCCCGTGTACACTTGCTGCAGGTATGCAGGATGTTTACACTGAGAGTCAGAGATCCATGCTTACCTCGAGAGGACCATGTGGATCTCAACTGCCTGCCCTCTCCTGGCTCTCTTCTTTGCCTCAAACAGAGAATGACCCCAATCCTGGCTTCTTGCTCTTTGCCTGCTGCCCAGTCCTTTCTACATAGTGCCCTGTATATGGCCACCCAGTTCTTAACTGTTCAGTTCATGCTGACAGTTGACCATCCAAGAATGAATCACAGTTCCCAAAGCTTTTCTTTGACTTCAAAGATGCTTTCCTGCCCAAGGTGACCAGTTGTAGCACAGTACTTAACCTGGGATAGAGACCGAACAAATGCTCAATAACTGGTAAGCAAAATATCACTCTAAGTATATGAAATCACTCCATCTGTTTTGATCCAGATGGTCTCTCTATATATATGCCTGAGTTGGGCTTCCCAGGCGACACTAGTGGTAAAGAACCTGCCTGCCAATGCAGGAGATGTAAGAGACGTGGGTTTCATCCCTGGGCCAGGAAGATCTCTTGGAGGAGGGCATAGCAACCCACTCCAGTATTCTTGTCTGGAGAACCCTATCGACAGAGGAGCCTGGTGGGCTACAGTCTATGGGATCACAAAGAGATGGACATGATTGAAGCGATGCAGCAGAAGCAGCAACATGCCTGAATTAGGCAGGACTCAGTTCAGTTCAGTTCAGTTTAGTCGCTCAGTCGTGTCCGACTCTGCGACCCCATGATTCGCAGCACGCCAGGCCTCCCTGTCCATCACCAACTCCCAGAGTTCACTCAGACTCACATTCATTGAGTCCGTGATGTCATCCAGCCATCTCATCCTCTGTCGCCCCCTTCTCCTCCTGCCCCCAATCCCTCCCAGCATCAGAGTCTTTTCCAATGAGTCAACTCTTCACACGAGGTGGCCAAAGTACTGGAGTTTCAGCTTTAGCATCATTCCCTCCAAATAAATCCCAAGGCTGATCTTCAGAATGGACTGGTTGAATCTCCTTGCAGTCCAAGGGACTCTCAAGAGTCTTCTCCAACACCACAGTTCAAAAGCATCAATTCTTTGGCGCTCAGCCTTCTTCACAGTCCAACTTTCACATCCNCCCCCTTCTCCTCCTGCCCCCAATCCCTCCCAGCATCAGAGTCTTTTCCAATGAGTCAACTCTTCACACGAGGTGGCCAAAGTACTGGAGTTTCAGCTTTAGCATCATTCCCTCCAAATAAATCCCAAGGCTGATCTTCAGAATGGACTGGTTGAATCTCCTTGCAGTCCAAGGGACTCTCAAGAGTCTTCTCCAACACCACAGTTCAAAAGCATCAATTCTTTGGCGCTCAGCCTTCTTCACAGTCCAACTTTCACATCCATACGTGACCACTGGAAAAACCATAGCCTTGACTAGATGGACCTTTGTTGGCAAAGTAGTGTCTCTGCTTTTGAATATACTATCTAGGTTGGTCATAACTTTTCTTCCAAGGAGTAAGCGTCTTTTAATTTCATGGCTGCAATCACCATCTACAGTGATTTTGGAGCCCCCCTAAATAAAGTCTGACACTGTTTCCACTGTTTCCCCATCTATTTCCCATGAAGTGATGGGACCAGATGCCATGATCTTCGTTTCCTGAATGTTGAACTTCAAGCCAGCTGACCCCTAAACATGATTCAGAATCAACACCTAAGGCTTCCCAAAGTCATGAACCTAGGAAATGGTGTAGCTGAGACCCAAACCCAAGTTTCTCCAGGGCTATTTCAACACTTTATCAAACTGTCCCCCGTTGCTCTCACTCATTGCTTATTATATATTTGCTGTTATTTTAAGCATGGTTAAAAAGTTTCTGTTGTATTTACTTCTGGGATCTAGCTGCTCTAGTGGGAAAAAGGAAAAAGCCCAGGTATTTCTTATAGACCTTGTTGTTAAGTCATTAATTCGTGCCTGACCGTTTGTGATTTCATGGACTGCAACACGCCAGGTTCCTTTGTCCTCCACTATCTCCCAGAATTTGCTCAAATTCATGTCCATTGAGTCAGTGATGGTTTCTAACTATCTCATCCTCTGCCGCCCCCTTCTCCTTTTGCCTTCAATCTTTCCCAGCATCAGGGTCTTTTCTAGTGAGTATGCTCTTTGCATCCAATATTTTGCATCAAAGTATTGGAGCTTCAGCTTTAGCATCAGTCCTTCCAATTAATATTTACAGTTGATTTCCTTTAGAACTGACCAGTTCGATCTCCTTGCAGCCCAAGAGACTCTCAAGAGTCTTCTCTTGCACTGCAATTCAAAAGCGGTCAGTATTTTGGTGTTCAGCCTTCCTTATGGTCCAGCTTTCACATCTGTCCATGACTACTGGAAAAACCATAGCTTTGACTATATGGGAAAGCTATACAGCTTTGACTATATCAGCAAAGTAATGTCTCTGCTTTTTCTTTTTCTTTTCTTTTTCTTTTTTATACTTTATTTTACTTTACAATATCTATTGGCTTTGCCATACATCGACATGAATCCACCACAGGTGTACATGAGCTCCCAATCCTGAATCTCCCTCCCACCTCCCACCCCACAACGTCTCTCTGGATCATCCCCATGCACCAGGCCCAAGCATCCTGCATCCTGCATCGAATATAGACTGGCGCCTCATTTCNACTCCTGAGCATTGAGGCCCCTTACTCACCCCACAATTGTTTATATTAATAATAGATAGAAATGGTAATAATAAACACTGGTGCTTTTGCAGTTGATGATCACAAGCTGCAGTCATTTTCTTTCTGGTTATAAGGCAAAGTAGCTTCCCTGGTGGCTCAATGGTAAAGAATCCACCTGCCAATGCAGGTGACGTGGGTTCAATCTCTGGGTCGGGAAGATCCCCCGGAGAAGAAAATGGCAACCCACTCCAGTATTCTTGTCTGAGAAATCCCATGGACAGAGGAGCTTGGCGGGCTACCATCCATGGGGTCACAGAAGAGTCAGACATGACTTAGTGACTAAACAACAATAATGCAACGTATATTTCAGGTTGATGTCATCTGTTTCAAGATCATAAGAACTAGAAAAGAGGCAGCTCTGAACCTGCCTATTATTCAAAGTTGTCACATGAAATAAAATGGGGAAAGATACTGGAATGGAATTCCCGGAGGCTTTTCTAGACTTTCACTCTGACGGAATCTTCCAGCTAGAAAGGACAATAGGAATCAACATGTCTGGAGTCTGAGAGCCTGAGAAGCAAGGACCCCTGAGGAGCAAGGACCCTTGAGAAGCAAGAACCCTTGACCACAATCTCACAGCAAATTAGAGGCAAGTCAGAGGCTAGGGCCCAGGTCTCAGGACCCCTAACCCTGTGATGCTCCGCCACATCAGGACGCCTCTTCATGGAAGCTAAGCTGACCCAAATGGAAGTATGTGATGGAGTCTGAACGCATGGGGACCACAGGCAGAGGTGCCCCCTGCTCAGTATAGCCATAGAGCAATGGAGTCCTCTCTGTGTTGGGTGGGGATGAAGTAATTTTCATGTGGGGGTCTTCTGGGTGAGCATATGAGCTTGCTCACTGACCAGCTACCTTCTCAGAAATGCTCCCCGCACTCAACATGAGCTAGCGAATGTTCCGAGGAGAAGACTCGTCTATGACTCAGGGTATGTAGATGTCTAGGTGCTGGTTATTGTGAGACAGCCAAAAGGTACAGACCAATCAGTTGTGGATCCTTTTCATAGTTCCCAAATGTGAGAAATCAATGAGTATAAAGAAAAAATAGTGACTTTGACCCTAAAATATATTTAGAGCTAATTAGTTGGGTTTAAAAGACTAACGTTTAAAACATCTTTTGAAAATTATTTTAATTTGCTAAGCTGAAAAATTTTAAATTATGCCCTGTCTCTGAAAAATGCAGACTTTCCAGAGCTGACCACTGTTCACAGTTTTACTATCACTCCGGATGTAATTTTCTGCCCAAAAATATGTCTGTATTAGAAATACAGAGTTGTCTCTTAAAAGTAAATATTGAGTCTTAATATACTTTTCCTGTAACTTGTTTTTATAAATTGAAGTATAGTTGATTTGGGGGCTTCCCAGCTGACGATAGTGGTAAAGAACTCACCTGCCAATTCAGGAGACATAAAAGACAAGGGTTCGATCCCTGGGTCAGGAAGATCCCCTGGAGAAGGAAATGGCAACCCACTCCAGTATTCTTGCCTGGAGAATCCCATGGACACAGGACCCTGGCGGGCTACGGTCCATGGGTCACAAGAGTTGGACATGACTGAAGCTATTTAGCATGCTCATGTAGTTGATTTACAATATTATGTTAGTTTCAGGTGTTCAACAAAGTGCTTCATATATATGTGTGTGTGTGTGTGTNGAAATCCCATGGACAGAGGAGCTTGGCGGGCTACCATCCATGGGGTCACAGAAGAGTCAGACATGACTTAGTGACTAAACAACAATAATGCAACGTATATTTCAGGTTGATGTCATCTGTTTCAAGATCATAAGAACTAGAAAAGAGGCAGCTCTGAACCTGCCTATTATTCAAAGTTGTCACATGAAATAAAATGGGGAAAGATACTGGAATGGAATTCCCGGAGGCTTTTCTAGACTTTCACTCTGACGGAATCTTCCAGCTAGAAAGGACAATAGGAATCAACATGTCTGGAGTCTGAGAGCCTAGGAGCAAGGACCCCTGAGGAGCAAGGACCCTTGAGAAGCAAGAACCCTTGACCACAATCTCACAGCAAATTAGAGGCAAGTCAGAGGCTAGGGCCCAGGTCTCAGGACCCCTAACCCTGTGATGCTCCGCCACATCAGGACGCCTCTTCATGGAAGCTAAGCTGACCCAAATGGAAGTATGTGATGGAGTCTGAACGCATGGGGACCACAGGCAGAGGTGCCCCCTGCTCAGTATAGCCATAGAGCAATGGAGTCCTCTCTGTGTTGGGTGGGGATGAAGTAATTTTCATGTGGGGGTCTTCTGGGTGAGCATATGAGCTTGCTCACTGACCAGCTACCTTCTCAGAAATGCTCCCCGCACTCAACATGAGCTAGCGAATGTTCCGAGGAGAAGACTCGTCTATGACTCAGGGTATGTAGATGTCTAGGTGCTGGTTATTGTGAGACAGCCAAAAGGTACAGACCAATCAGTTGTGGATCCTTTTCATAGTTCCCAAATGTGAGAAATCAATGAGTATAAAGAAAAAATAGTGACTTTGACCCTAAAATATATTTAGAGCTAATTAGTTGGGTTTAAAAGACTAACGTTTAAAACATCTTTTGAAAATTATTTTAATTTGCTAAGCTGAAAAATTTTAAATTATGCCCTGTCTCTGAAAAATGCAGACTTTCCAGAGCTGACCACTGTTCGCAGTTTTACTATCACTCCGGATGTAATTTTCTGCCCAAAAATATGTCTGTATTAGAAATACAGAGTTGTCTCTTAAAAGTAAATATTGAGTCTTAATATACTTTTCCTGTAACTTGTTTTTATAAATTGAAGTATAGTTGATTTGGGGGCTTCCCAGCTGACGATAGTGGTAAAGAACTCACCTGCCAATTCAGGAGACATAAAAGACAAGGGTTCGATCCCTGGGTCAGGAAGATCCCCTGGAGAAGGAAATGGCAACCCACTCCAGTATTCTTGCCTGGAGAATCCCATGGACACAGGACCCTGGCGGGCTACGGTCCATGGGTCACAAGAGTTGGACATGACTGAAGCTATTTAGCATGCTCATGTAGTTGATTTACAATATTATGTTAGTTTCAGGTGTTCAACAAAGTGCTTCATATATATGTGTGTGTGTGTGTGTATATATATATATATATCCCTTTATTGATTCTTTTCTATTCTCATTTATTACAAAATAATGAATAGCTTCCTGTGCTATACAGTAAATCCTTGTTGTTTATGTCACTTGCTTTTTTAACTCAAAGATGGGTCGTGAATATCTTCCCATGTGAATGATGCAAGCATACCTTATCTCAGAGTATGGACGTCGCATGATTTACTTTACCAGTCCCCTAAGGATGAACATTTTAGGGTCTTTCCAAATAGTCGTTGTCACATACAAAGCCACAGTGATTGTCCACAGCCCTGCAAACTGTGTGTGTGTGTTTAGTTGCTCAGTCCTGTCCAGCTCTTTGCGACCCCATGGACAGCAGCCCACCAGGCTCCCTCCGTCTGTGGGGATTCTCCAGGCAAGAATACTGGAGTGGGTTACCATTTCCTTCTCCAGGGGACCCTCCCAACCCAGGACAGAAGCCCGGGCTCCCACATTGCAGGTGGATTCTTTACCATCTGAGCCACCAGTCGGTAGCCTTGCACCTGTATGCAGATGCTAGTATTTCTGTAAGAAAGATTCTAAGAGGAAGTCTTGCTGGGTCATTTTAGATTTTGGTAATAACTACAAAATGACTCCTCAGAAAGGTTTTACTAATCTAAACCCCCCCGCCGACAGTGTATAAGGCATAAAACCCCTTGAAAACGCTGGCATTTTAGCTGCTGTCCTTTCATATTTGAAGAACTCTGGAAAATGCCCTCAGGGCAGCAGCTCTTAATGAAAAGGTCACATTTGCCCGTGTGGGCAAAGATGATGCACATCCAAGGATGGCTCAGACATCAGAGGACCCCCTCCACTTCCCCTGGCAGCAAACTGACTCCTGACCTCGCAAGGGGAGCTCGTGTAGGTCTGTGAGAGTTCCTTGGCCACACAGAGGCGGGCAGTGAGAGTGGAGAAAGGGGATTTAGGTTTCTTTGGGGCATCTGTGGTCTCTGTCTCCTTCCTAAGCCAGTAGCACCTGGCTGTGTGAGAAGGGACGCTATGGTGATGGGACCTCAAAGGCTCCCTGCTGAAGGGTATCAGTTTCCTTTCATCTGGACACCATGATTTTTCCCAGGGTCGAATTCCTGGTTTTGAAGGAAGATGTTTGTCTGCTGTCCAAAGGAGCCACCTCACCAGAAAGGGGTTCTGCGAGAACAGCCATATTGGTTTGCAAAGCTGCTCCCATGGCCCAGAGAACCTCTGCCCGTAGATGCGTGCAAACACCACCCCTGTTACCAGGCACATGTGTCTGGGCATACACGCTTGGGCCACTGTGGACTCATTCACATCAGTGTGTGATTTGCCCACAGCCACTCTTGGGTCTGAACAGTCAGACCTTTGCTGGAGATGCTACCAGCACTGCCCTCAACAGAAGGCTGTTAGAGTGAAAGCTGGGTGCTGGGTGGAGGAGGCCTGCCCTGCCACTTCTCACAAAGAGCTGTGCCAGGGAGCCAGAGGGTCTCGGCATATGTCTCAAAATTCACTTGGCTCAGCAACCAGGCCTGGATAAAGGTGTCACCATGCCAGCCCCTCCTCCATCCCCTTCTTGACTTCGAGAACAAAGGGCCCCCTTGAGCAGGCTGAGTTTGGGAAACTCACACCAGCAGGTCCCCAGTCCCCACTTGGATGGGGCCATGGTCTGTCAGCGGAGCTCGGAGCTCGATGAAAGATGGCTGGACCTGGAGCAGCACTTCAATATCAGGACAAAGGCTCCTTCCCACCTGCTGGGCTCAGGGGTGGGGTGGGGAGAGAGGTTCACATTCCTCTCTCCCTGGGTGTGGGTCCGGGGCTCCACCTCCTCCTTCATCCCTGACCCTAGGGCTAGGTCATGAGCAGATATCTTGAGCAGGAGCCTGTATCTAGGGGTTGGGTGTCAAAGGGTAATGTTGGTAGCCATGTGGCCCTCGACAAACCCTGCAGCAGCTGAGCTGCTGAAAAAATGAGGGGACTGGCAGCTAGATTGTTCCTAGCTGTCCCCATTCTTTGTCCACCTGATGCTCAGAGCCGACTCATTGGAAAAGATCCTGATGCTGGGAAAGACTGAAGCTAGGAGGAGAAGGGGCGATAGAGGAGGAGATTATTGGATGACATTACCGCCTCAATGGACCTGAGTTTGAGTGAGCTCTGGGAGATAGTGAAGTCCATGCTGCAGTCCATGGGGTCACAAAGAGTCACACATGACCAGAGACGAAACAAAAACACCCCCCTTCTGCTCTTAACCCTGTGAAACACTCCTCCAATCCTGGGTACCTTCTCACTCACATGTTGGGTGCGGGGTCTTTCTGGGCAGGATGTGGGTGTGCTAACTGCCCATCTCCTCTATAAGATGCACTGGATTGGCCCACCTTGGAGGGTGTCCTGAGCTCATTGTGAATTTGACTTTTACTCAAAGCGACAAACTGGTGGCAATAATCCAAAAATTATAGATTTGGGGGGAGGGTAGCCAAGACTGTCAAGTCGTTGATCTCCATGGGGTCCTTGGGATGTGTAGGAGCTTGACAGGAGCCAAGTTTATTTCTTCATTCATTCGTGCCTGGAAGCCTTCACTCTTGCTCATTGATTTTCATTTGCTGTGCCTAAACTGAGTGCCAAGTGTGGTGGGCTGAAGATGACTTTGCACCACCCCTCAGGGGGCATTTCACCTGAGAAGGATGCTGGAAGAGTTGTTCTTGGCATTGCACTAACTTGTTTGTATCTGTCATCGCAATGCATCCCCAAAACAACCCTTCAGGGTGCTCCCTCTCATCCCTAGATAAGGGAAAGGAGACTCAGAGAGGGTAAGTAAATTGTCCAAGTCACACAGGAAGTGGCGGATCCAGGATTCAAATCCAGGTTTGCCTTTCCCCTAAATCTCTGCTTCTACTCGGCTCTGAGAGAAACGATTCCACACTCTGTTGTCCTCTCCAACCATGCTTAAAAGGAGCCGAGGGACTTGCCTGGAAAAGGAGGGTTTGCTGAGACCTGCTGTCAGCCTCTCTTTGGGGTTCCTAGTCAATGACAGACCTCTTTGCCCCCATGAAGGGGCCCCTCAGCCCCTGAATTCAACCAAAGCTTCCTTGTTTACAGTCAGCAGCCTCCAGTGCTATGGAATTCTCAACCCTGGAACCTGGGTTCGGTACAGAGACTAGTGGTTTCTCAGTCCCCTGACCTGTGTGCAGGCAGTGGGTGTGTGCTGGCCGGATGCAGACTGCCCTGGCTTCATTTCAGCTTCCACCTTGGCCGCCGCCCTGCTCTGTGACCTTGGGCAAGCTGCTCAGCCTCTCTGGGCTGTGGCTTTTCCATCTGTGCAACAGGGAAAGGGATGGCTCCTCGCTTGGTGACGGATCTGGTTGAAGAGAAGCTAGGCCATGGTGGCCACAGCCCACACCAGGAGGCGTGAGGGTGGGGTAATTTCTCAAGGCTGCAGAAATCGTGCGGAGTGCTTCTGGCCCAGCTACTGCCATTTGCTAATGAGGAGCAGCATATGTTGATGATTCCGGCATCAAGCTCGCTCCTTGGCTGTCCGAGTTCCCGAGCAAACTGGCTTCCTATTAGGCATTTATACTTATTAATAGCAGCAAATTGCAGCCCTCCGCAACATCTGCTACTTCTTATTTGCAAAGAGCTTCCCAGACTATTTGTATTAGTAGTATTTTGTGATGGATTCTCTGAGGTAGAGGCGGCCTGGGTCCTCCGATCTGAAAACGAGACCAGGGAGGCATGAGGAAGGGGGAGGGTTTGTCCAAGGTCAACCAGACATCCAGAAGGGATGAGAGCTTGGGACCTCAGCCCCCCAAGCCTCATGCTCTGGGGCTGTCATCCTTGCTAGATATGAGTATTTATGAACGAACTGGACCCCAGAACCCCCTGCCGAGAGGCAGGTGGGGGTCAGTGGTGGTGGTGCCCTTGATCCCGGGCATCAGTCTGCTCTCGAGTAAGTGAGGCCCCTGCTGAATGAGCCCACAGCCAGACGGCAAGCAGAAGAAACTGCAAAGTTGAAGGCAAATTATTCCTAAGGAGTCTTTATTACTGCCAAGTGGATAAAATCATTTCCTGGCACTGGAGCCGCCAGGAGGTCAGGACAAAGGGTCCTGCAGGCATCCGTGCTTCCAGTCAGCTCTCCACCTCTGAAGAGCCATAGTCTCTGTCTGGAGTCTTCTCAGACATTTTGCTCAGGGCCCGTGCCACCCTGAGGTCTACAGATCTATGATCATAGAGAGTTTGGTCAGCACAGGAGATACTAGGAAGATTCATTTGTCAAGTTGGTCCCAGTTTTTAATAATCTCTCCCACATGGTACCAGATGCATATAACCTGAGTGTTTATGTAGACCTGTCTGGTACTCAGGATTGAAACTACCTGTACCATATTGCCACCTTACCCCTTCTTATTCAGCCTCTCCCCTCTCCCCTTCACACCTTTGCACCCAGGTGTGACTTTCTTTCTGCATATCGGACCTGTGTATCAGTTAGCTCTTGTCCCCAAAATGCTGTGTAACAAACCACCCCCAGACTTAGTAGCATACAGTAGTAAGCATTGATTCTCATCTCACAGACCTGCAGATCCTTTGCACATCAGCTGATCTAGGCTAAGTGAGGCAGTTCTGCTTGAAGCTGCCACAGCAGCTGGATTCCTTTCCTTTCTGGGGGTTGGGTTCAGGTCTCTCCACATGGGTTCATTTTGCAAAAGAGGAAGCGGCTACCTGAGGAAGCTCTCTTCATGGCAGTGGCAGAAGCATGGAGGGCAAGACCAGGCACATGGGCATATCTCAAACCTTTGCCCTATGCTTGCTGCCATCCCCTGGACCAGATTCAGTCCTGAGGCCAAGCCCAAGGTCAAAGGGTGGGAAGAACACTCCACCTCTCCGTTCACCATGAGGTCAGGTAGGAATAAGCATGGGGGTGTCAGAGGCTACTTTAGGGAAGTAAAGAGTTGGGCCTCATAACACAGTCTGCCAAAGCCTGTGACCAGCCTTCAGACCCCAGCCTCTCTTGCCAGTCTGCCAAGTGGAGAAATACCTGCCACCTCTGAACAAAGGTACTTGGCTTCCCTGGTGGCTCAGCTGGTAAAGAATCTGCCTGCAATGCGGGAAACCTGGGTTCAATCCCTGGGTTTGCAAGATCCCCTGGAGAAGGGAAAGGCTACCCACTCCAGTATTCTGGCCTGGAGAATTCCATGGACCGTATAGTCCATGGGGTTGCAAAGAGTCAGACGCGGATGCGACTGAGTGACTTTCACTTTCTGAGCAAAGAGGATATGAGTGACTGGGTTCCAGGCACCTGGAGTGACAGGAAATAAACACAGCTTCCTGGACCAGTGCTCAGCCACAACAGGTTCATGTCCTGTCAGTCAGGGGCTTAGAGGCCATCAAGGGGAAACAGGGCTCTGCAAAACACCATAGCCCCACAGCAGCAGAAACAAAGCCTGGAGAGGCAATCACAGGCCACCAAAGGAGGTACTTAGAGAGGCTTTCCCAAGACCATGATGCTAACACCCATACATATTGCTGAGTTAATAATTTTCTACACAAGGATGGAACTTGTGTAGGAACTTTTCCCAACTCTCCTTCCTTTGCTTGGGGACTGGAGACGGAACAGCACAGGGGACGGTGAGTACCAGACACAGCATCCCCACAGGTAGACAGCTCGCAGCAGCCTCTCGTAGTTTCTTAATGCATCATCTTGCCTCATTTTTTCTTTTTTGACAATTTTGAAGGAAATTGGGTACTTACAAAGCCTTTTGGACATTTAAATTAACTCCCACCATCAGGCTCAGTGTATCTACTGTAGCATTAGCATCCAATTATAAGAGGAGAGATGGAGCAATAACTCACATTTAGACCAGAATGTCAAATGCTTAAGCAAATTAGAGGTACACACACAGGCTGGATGCTCTATGTATGGAACATTCCTGAATGTAATCAGCAGAACAGCAGGCACCCTTTGGAATGTTAAGGGCAACAGGCAGAGTGGGACCCTATTGCTGGAGGAAAGCATCTTTCAGAATATCAGGGAAACCAGACAGGGGCTGGGCTGTAGGGGCCAGAACTCAAGGCAACTGTGAAAATTCCTCCAACTGCCATGAGCACACCCAGGCCCCAGGCCCAGCAGAGAATAGAGTCCATTGACTAGAGTGAAGAAGCTGATAACGACCAAGGTCGTGGATTGAACTCCTGTGTGGGCTCCTTTGCTCTGCTGTGCGTCACTCCTTGTCTTCCTATCCCAGGTCATTGTTTTGTAACTTCATGGTCTTGCTCATGGGGCTGGACAGACAAAAGAGTAGAGATGATGATTCTATTGAGCATAGTTTCAAAGTGGACACAACTACACTGTATTATATAGGGAAGTTTACCTTGGTGGCTCAGATGGGAAAGCGTCTGTCTACAATGCGGGAGACCTGGGTTCGATCCCTGGGTTGGGAAGGTTCCCTGGAGAAGGAAATGGCAGCCCACTCCAGTACTCTTGCCTGGAAAATCCCGTGGATGGAGGAGCTTGGTGCAGGCCACTGTCCACGGGTTCGCAAAGAGTCGGGCACAACGAGCGACTTTACTTTACCTTGGTGGTCAAAGGATAGAGCAAATCATTGTGATTCCCAGGAAGGTCATGGAAGGGAAATAGAGATAAGCACACAGATGCTCCTGGTCATAATTAGGGATGAGAAATGCTGAGGCAGAGGCTGAATTTGAGGACAATTTGATAAAACCAGGGGCCATTTGACCACACAGAAGTGTGTGAATTCCAAACCTCTCCCCTGTGCCTCTTGAAAGGGGTGAGATGTGAAGCATGGTTCTGGATGGAACAAGACTAAGACATTATTTTTCCAAATCAGGAAACAGAGGTGCAGAGCTTGAGAGTGACAGGTCCACTTACATGACAATACACGATAAGAGACATTCATCCCAAACTCTTTTGTCCATTTGAGATTAAATTGAATAATGATGCCTATCTTTTCACTCAAGGATCTCAGAGTATTGCATGCATATGAATTTATGATCAGTCTACCAACAGAAAGCTTCTCCCCCTTGATCCAGGCTCCCAGGCAGGAAATGCTGCTGCTAAGTCGCGTCAGTCGTGTCCGACTCTGTGACCCCATAGACAAAAGCCCAACAGGCTCCTGCATCCCTGGGATTCTCCAGGCAAGAACACTGGAGTGGGTTGCCATTTCATTCTCCAGTGCATGACAGTGAAAAGTGAAGTCGCTCAGTCATTTTCGACTCTTAGCGACCCCATGGACTGCAGCCCACTAGGCTCCTTCATCCATGGGGTTCTCCAGGCAAGAGTACTGGAGTGGGTTGCCATTGCCTTCTCGGAAGCAGGAAATAGGTGTTCATAGGTGTTCTTATATCCACCCAATAGTGTTTTTAAAATGTTTTTATTATGGTAAAATACGCCTCACATGAATTTGCCATCTTATTCATTTTAGGTGTTTGTAGCATCAAGTGCATTCTCCTTGTGCTGCAGCCATTCCCAGCACTCTTAACCAGCAGCTGTTTCTTCTTCCCAAACTGCCCACTGATGCTACTGCTGCTGCTAAGTCGCTTCAGTCGTGTCCGACTCTGTGCGACCCCAGAGACAGCAGCCCACCAGACTCCCCCGTCCCTGGGGTTATCCAAGCAAGAACACTGGAGTGGGTTGCCATTTCCTTCTCCAACGCATGAAAGTGAAAAGTGAAAGTGATGTTGCTCAGTCGTGTCCGACTCCTAGGGACCCCATGGGCTGCAGCCCACCAGGCTCCTCCGTCCATGGGATTTTCCAGGCAAGAGTACTGGAGTGGGGGTGCCATTGCCTTCTCCGCCCAAACTGCCTATTAGATACGAACTCCCCATTCCCTTTCCCTCAGCCCCTGGCGACCACTTTTTATTTCCGTCTCTATGGATTTGACTATTCTGGATCTTATATAAGTGGCATCATGCAATATTTGTCTTTTTGTGACTGACTTATTTCACTTAGAATAATGTTTTATGCTGTAGTCTGAATTTCCTTCCTTTCTGAGGCTGAATCATGTTTAATTGTGTGTATATTCCACATTTTCTTTATCCATTCATTTTTTTTTTTTAATCCATTTCAGTATCCATTCATCTGTCCATGGGTGCTTGGGTGGCTACCTTCGGGCTATAGTGAATAATGTTGCTATGAATATTGGTGTATAAGTTCAAGTCCCTGCTTTCAGTTCTTTGGGAATATGTACCCAGAAGTAGAATTACTAGATAGTATAATATATTCTAAGTTTAGTTTTTTGAGGAACTGCCAAACTGCCCAATAGGTTTTTGCCTAAAGCTGACAGAATGGGTCAGGAAGACTGCCCTACTAGAACCTTCCACCCCAGGAGCCCCAACTCTCTCCCAGCATGGTGTAGACACAAACAAAGGTCCTGAGAGGCCGTGGCTGGGGTGGGGGTGTGGTGTTCCTGTCTCTAGAAGTAATGAGGGGGCAATTGCAGCTCCTAAGTCAGCACCTCTCCTGGAGTCCAGCGGCCAGGGGACAGCCCTCTCTCGTCTCTGGTCTCTGAAACCATCCGCCACTGGGGTACACTCATCTCTATATATGTCACATTGCTATCTGACTTGTTCTCCAAGCAGAAGCCCCCCTCCATGACTTTCTTTTTTCACCTCTTCCTGTGGTCTGAATTCCCTCACTCGGTTAATTAGCATGCCTGGCACTGTAGCTGAAGAGTTTAATCAGCGTGGGGTGCTTTTAATTAATCGTGGCTCTGCATCTGGAGTGGTTTGTGTTCCAGGGTCAGGAGCGGAGTGGAGATGGGGGATGGGAGAGGCAGCTTTGTTCGGTGTCAGGAGCAGGTGGAGAAGTTACGTATCTGGGGAGAGAAAATCCTAGCGCCAAGGTGACTCTGAATCTATCTACCACCTGTGCAGCTTAGCAAGGCGTGGCCAGTAACCAGAGCTGTTAGGGTTCAGAATGGCACCCAGATAAATGGTGGGCTAAATCTAATTTTCAAAAGCTATTTAAAGTGTCAGGCAAATTTCTGATGCTCTCCAGATTACCTGGGGTGGGGAGTGAGGCAAAGCAATGATGTAGATTGGGAGTTATGGGGCCCCCCTTGGAGAGGTGGTTGTGCTGGAGAATACTGCCTGAAAGTGAGGCTTTGGGCACTTCTCTGGGCCTGGCTTTCTTTGGGGAAGTCCTGCAAAGGTGAAGGGAGGCGGCACTCAGCTTTCAAATACTGGCGGCTCTTCTATGTGGACTGTCAGGATCCTGGCGGTTCCTCCGTTTTAGCATCCATTCTTTGAGGAGAATGGAGAAAACCTAGGTAAAGTTCAGAAGAGTAATAACAAATGACTGAACATACAGATAGAAAGCACCTCTAAGAAAAGGTGAAAAGAAGTTAGGTAGCATAATAACTTCCCAGGACTTCCTTCTACAGGGATTGCCCTGATGAAAAGCAAAAAAAAAAAAAAAAGTTCCTAACTGATATAATAGATGGTAGAATAAATCCAGGAAGCTGGGCCAAGATGAAGCAATGGATGGTTTAGGAGCAAACATCACAGTTCAAGGAGGAAATGATGTGATCAAGTTCCTAAAGGAGGAAAGTTCTTCCTGGCATTAAACTCCTGACCAAGTTCATGAGGCCTAGGAAGGCTGTCAGGCAGTTGTGGGGTGATGGTGAAGGGAGAAGTGACAGTGTGGTAAAGAGTGAGTATTAATGACAACTTTCCTTTCTCGGTCGGCTTTTCTGGTCTCTTTCACCATTCTGTAACTGGCTGGGGAATTAGAACTACTACCTAACCTCTCAGATCATAGACTTTAAAGGGACTTGTGATCCATGCTTTTTCTGTGTACTTTCACTTAGACTCCCCCCCCCCACCCCAAGCTTGGGCTTCCCTGGTGGCTAAGAGGATAAATAAATTGCCTGCAATGCCAGAGACCTGAGTTCAATCCCTGGGTCAGGAAGATCCGCTGAAGGAGGAAATGGCAACCCACTCCAGTATTCTTGGCTGGAGAATCCCATGGATGAAGGAGCCTGGCAGGCTACAGTCCATGGGGTCACAAAGAGTTGGGCAAGACTGAACAACTAACACTATTGATGACAAAGATGACAGTGATAAAAACTTCCGCTTATGATGTGTTTGATCATTCACAAAGTAAAGTGCCAGTCATTCAGTAGTGTCCAAAATTGATGGGGACTCTGTGAATTGATGGTGGCCTTTATCTCCATGTTGAAAAATAAGGGGAAAAAATGGGACTCAGAGACAATAAGATCTCATTGCCAGTAAATAGTGAAACCAGAATTTGAACCCAGCTCTAAAGGCTTATATACTCTTTCCAACCAAATGTAAATGACTCTTGTTTAAAATCAACAGAGAGGCTTTTCAATTCCAGTTGGTGGTGGTGTTGTCTGATTCTTGGCAACCCCAAGGACTTCAGCACACCAGGCTTCCCTGTCCTTCACTATATCCCAGAGTTTGCTCAGACTCATGTGCATTGAATCAGTGATGCTATCTAACAATTCCGGGTGGTGATATTATTCAATACCAGTTGCAAGATGTTTTTAGAAATGTGGATATAAAGGCTTTGGAGGAGATCGGATTCAGCAAGCAGCTGGCTTCATGTGTTGTACACCCCAGAATCCCCTGGCATGGCCATCTGAGACAGATTACAGACCATGTCCCTGGGAGAAACCAAGGAGGATATTAATTAAGTTTAGACCAAGAAAATGCTTTTGACTGAGCAAGCCGTGATTTCCTCTTTAAGCCTGTGCAAAATATGGAGTGCTAGACAAGCAGCTGGAACATATGAAAACATTATTATGTGCTTATGTTACCAACTTTCATCGTCCCTGGTCCCCTTTATTACTTTTTTCATCACTAGGCATCCAGTTTTGAAAGATTTTTGCCTACTAAACCAACTGTATTTATTAAGTAATAATATATTTCTATTTTTAATATGGCAAATACATCACAGAGTGTGCACACAAACAGAAAACAGCAACAATCCAATTTCCACTGGGCTTTTGGAAATATTAAGAATAGCTGTGGATCTCATTACCACTTGTGAATTCCTAGGAGTCCATGTGCTTCAGTCTGGGTACCATTATTCATATGCTTACGTGACCAGTGTGTCTATGCCCATGTAATGGGTAGGTAAGGAAATGAAAGAGGCAACAGGAAGCAGGTCAGTTCCTGGCTGTGTGTAGAGTCAAGGGTGTAATTTGTAAGAGGCTGATTGTCAGGATCAATTACGAAAATGGGAAGGTTGTAGGTACGTGGAGCCAAGGCATGGCCCAGGCTGATGGTGTGAGAGGTCATAGAAGGAAAGATAAACTTCCAAATGTGCAAAAAGACATCTGAGAGTGTGGAGAAAGGGCCACTAAGGCCAAGAGCAAATCTATAGGAACAGGAGCAGGAAGCTAAAAGGTACCTTGGAAGAACTGAACACACATGGTGGTCATTAAGATTGCCCAACGGGCACGTGAGAAAACAGGAAAGACACATAAAGGGAAGAATAAAATTAAAGTAGAAAAGAAAAAGAAATCAGTGGGATTGGAAAGTAACAATTAATGAATTATTAATTCCAAAAGAGTTCTGAGACTAATTGAGCAGACTCTGGTGCCAGTTCGCCTGTGTGTGAGTTACAAGTAGCCCCTGCCAAGTGCTACATAATTTTATGGAGGCAGATGCCCCATGAAGCAGCAGGGAACACGCAGCCTCTGCATTTGCTCATAAAGCACAGAGGCTCAGCCAGGTCAGGCGATTTATCCTTCACCATGTCTACTGTCTGATGGCAAGAAATTAAAAAGGATAACCAGCCTGGATGGGACGGCAGTTTAGGGGAAAATGGATGTGTGTGGATTTGTGTATATGTATGGCTGAGTTCCTATGCTGTTCACCTAAAACCATCACAACATTGTTAAAGCTGTGATATAATCACCTATGTGTACATGCATGCTAAGTCGCTTCAGTCAAGTCCAACTCTCTGTGACCCCATGGACTCTAGCCCACTAGGCTCCTCTGTCCATGGGATTCTCCAGGCAAGAATTCGGGAGTGGGTTGCCATGCCCTCCTCCAGGGGATCTTCCCAACCCAGGGATCAAACGTGAGACTCTTCTGTCTCCTGCACTGGTAGGCAGGTTCTTTACCACTATCTCCACCTGGGAAGCCCATAATTGCCTATACCCTAATACAAAATACAAAGTTTGAAAAAAAAAAAAGGATAAGCACATCAAAATCTCTTAGCTCAAGCTGAAAGATTAGGTAAGAAGTCCTCCACTGAGATAAAAAGGTATCCCAAATGGAACAGAATGATTACCAAAAAATAGAACCTTTTTGTAAAGAAGAAACTGGCAAAAGTGGAGAAGAAGGACCAAGGCTCTAGGAAGAAAACCAAAATTCCGTTTGATCCTGTGTATCATTATAAAGTACCTCCTATCTCTCAGGCCCTAAAAAGTCATGTCATAAGACACTGGGGCAAAGCTATGTTGGAGAACAAAGAAAGTCAGGAAATCTTTATGGGGATGCAGGAAATAGACGCATTTGGGCTAAACAGAAATGTCATGTGGAACATTTCACATTAAAAGCGGCTGGTGAAAGTGAAGATGGAGTTTTGGGGTTGGAGAGGACCACTCTAGTCATGAAAAGAGTGTGGGTGGGAAAAGAAATAGCAACAGCTGCTCTTTAAAAGCACCAGAGTGAACAACTCTGCGAGCCAATTGGCCAACATTATGAGAAGGAGAGAGGGCAAATGACAGCATGAAGTGAGTGGATTATGCCTTGTTAGAGAGAGGAAGGTACTGGGCTTGGGTGCAATGCTCTCTGGAACCACAAGAATGATGAAGCTTGAAGGAGAAGGTCTGGGAAGAGGGGTGAACGAGAAACATGAACGGAGAAAGAAGCAGCACCTATGTTGATTACATTGATAAGAGAGAAATGTGTGATAAATTGCATGTTTGTAGCGATATTTGAGGGTTTGGCTGGTAGGAAAATTTAAATGTACAGGATATAAATATCTTTGCTAACAATGTGATGCAAATTCTTTGGCGTCTATTCCCAGGGATTTCTAAGAAAATAACCAATGGTTATGTGGCCATCTGCTCAAATACGATCCCTCCAGGTCCCTTTCTGATCTGGGGTTCTAGGCCCCTTCCTGCTACCGCACAGTCTTAGATGATACACCCGATGAGATAATATCAATTCCTGGTAGGCTACAGACTGTTCTACAAAATCCTGACCTCCGTCTCTCCTGTGGTCCTGTCCTAGCTCACCAGAGTCCCAGTGGAGTCCTGTGGTCAGTATCGGAGCTGCAGCGAGTGCCTGGGCTCGGGCGACCCCCACTGTGGCTGGTGTGTGCTCCACAACACGTGAGTACCTCTGGGCCGTTTCCTCCTGCTTCCCACATCCCCAGGTAATTCTCTTCCTCTTCCTCTTCTTCTCTGTCACTGCTCTCCTACGATTTGACCTCTCTTTTCTCTTCCTCTCTTTTCTTACTCTTCCTCCCTTGTATCCTTTGTAAATCTTATCTCCCTTCTTGTGTTCTGACTTCACTTTAAATTGTTAACTTCCCATAAAAATGTATGGAAATGTCAACATGGGAATGGTGATGAGTCAGGATAGGGGATCACCTGGGATCATTACACTCTAAGGGGCTGGAGGGAGATCTCTGGACATTTGTGGTTGCAGTTTGACTGCAGACTGACATTCCAGGGCTGAACAGCAAGAAAAAGGCATTGGACTCTCTTTCTCCAGGCTTACATGGGCTGCTAAATCATTTATGTGATTAGTGATTCAACAGTCACTTAACAGACTTCAGTGTCTCCCCCAGAATTTTCTGGTATTTGAGGGCTAAGTTCAAGTGTGTAGCACCTAAAGGCTATCCTTGGGGCTGTCTGGATATTCACTGGCTGCCAGAGCACCCTGTGCCTGGCGTTACGAGATCAGTGGGTGAAACTCTGCCCTAGTGTTGCACTCCCGCCCTGTGCCTCTTCCTTGCTGGCTCTGTTTGACTCTCCAGAAGTGAAAAGAAGGCAATGGTGCACAGTGGAGGCAAGTGGATCCTGATAAATGAACCGAGGGATGAAAGTAGGGTATAGATAACCACCCAGACATATGGGGAGAGCTGAAAGCTTTTCTTAGTGGGATCCAAAGACCCCTGGCCTTGGCATGGCTGACTGGAAAAACCATCAGTAGTTGGGTCCCACTCAGTGGAACTTGGTCCCAGTCAAGCTTTCATTGCAGGACCCCAGGCTTCTAGTTAACAGTTGAAACCTAACATGCTGAGAGTTGGATATGTGTGCGCGTGAATGCTAAGTCGCTTCCATTGTGTCCAACTCTTTGCAACCCCATGGACTTTAGCCCACCAGGCTCCTCTGTCCATGGGATTCTCCAGGCAAAAATACTGGACACAAGTACCATAAATTTAAAAAAAAAAGAGAGAGACTTAAGATTTTTTACTAAGAACCTGAACTGTATGTGACCAATGACATTTACCAGTCATTTCCAACTATGAGAAGATGGAGGCAGGGTCCTGCCTCACTCTATCCCAGGAGTGACTCTGAAAGTTAGAGTGACCTGTTAAATTCTAACACATCCTCCCCAAAGGGCCCAGGATGGGCAACCTCCCTTCTTTGGGTGACAGTCTCAGGAATCACGAGACCTTGAGTTTGCTAAAGAAAGGTTTGAAAGTCCTCAGGCATATTGTGGGGATGGGAAAAAATGGAGGCCCATAGACCTCCCCTGAAATAGCCATAGCTCAGAGATGACCGGAAAGCTGGGAAGAGGAGTGTACTCACAGCTGTGTATCCTAACAGAACAGTGATGCTTGAGACTGGCCGGCATGCAGAGGATGGGAGAGGCTGCATTCAGAAGTCAGATCAGTTCTGATCAATGCCCGGATGATATTTTACCAGGCAGCGGGGAAGTTGTTTTCTTTGTCCCACTCAGTGAGGCTTCTCAGAAAGGGGCCGTGCTCCAGATCCATGGCTTCCTTAGGGGCCTTTGGCAGCTGGCGTTCAGCTTGGCCAAGGATAGCTCAGCTGCTCGTGGCATGAGGCTCTCACACCTGGCATCATTTAAGGGTGATCAGTAAAGCGGGCCTCCTCTGACACTCTATGCCTTTNCCTGGGTCAGGAAGATCCGCTGAAGGAGGAAATGGCAACCCACTCCAGTATTCTTGGCTGGAGAATCCCATGGATGAAGGAGCCTGGCAGGCTACAGTCCATGGGGTCACAAAGAGTTGGGCAAGACTGAACAACTAACACTATTGATGACAAAGATGACAGTGATAAAAACTTCCGCTTATGATGTGTTTGATCATTCACAAAGTAAAGTGCCAGTCATTCAGTAGTGTCCAAAATTGATGGGGACTCTGTGAATTGATGGGGGCCTTTATCTCCATGTTGAAAAATAAGGGGAAAAAATGGGACTCAGAGACAATAAGATCTCATTGCCAGTAAATAGTGAAACCAGAATTTGAACCCAGCTCCAAAGGCTTATATACTCTTTCCAACCAAATGTAAATGACTCTTGTTTAAAATCAACAGAGAGGCTTTTCAATTCCAGTTGGTGGTGGTGTTGTCTGATTCTTGGCAACCCCAAGGACTTCAGCACACCAGGCTTCCCTGTCCTTCACTATATCCCAGAGTTTGCTCAGACTCATGTGCATTGAATCAGTGATGCTATCTAACAATTCCGGGTGGTGATATTATTCAATACCAGTTGCAAGATGTTTTTAGAAATGTGGATATAAAGGCTTTGGAGGAGATCGGATTCAGCAAGCAGCTGGCTTCATGTGTTGTACACCCCAGAATCCCCTGGCATGGCCATCTGAGACAGATTACAGACCATGTCCCTGGGAGAAACCAAGGAGGATATTAATTAAGTTTAGACCAAGAAAATGCTTTTGACTGAGCAAGCCGTGATTTCCTCTTTAAGCCTGTGCAAAATATGGAGTGCTAGACAAGCAGCTGGAACATATGAAAACATTATTATGTGCTTATGTTACCAACTTTCATCGTCCCTGGTCCCCTTTATTACTTTTTTCATCACTAGGCATCCAGTTTTGAAAGATTTTTGCCTACTAAACCAACTGTATTTATTAAGTAATAATATATTTCTATTTTTAATATGGCAAATACATCACAGAGTGTGCACACAAACAGAAAACAGCAACAATCCAATTTCCACTGGGCTTTTGGAAATATTAAGAATAGCTGTGGATCTCATTACCACTTGTGAATTCCTAGGAGTCCATGTGCTTCAGTCTGGGTACCATTATTCATATGCTTACGTGACCAGTGTGTCTATGCCCATGTAATGGGTAGGTAAGGAAATGAAAGAGGCAACAGGAAGCAGGTCAGTTCCTGGCTGTGT
This sequence comes from Neotragus pygmaeus, assembly GCA_006410875.1. Classification (NCBI taxonomy): domain Eukaryota; kingdom Metazoa; phylum Chordata; class Mammalia; order Artiodactyla; family Bovidae; genus Neotragus; species Neotragus pygmaeus. Next base: position 573,309 of record SJYV01053792.1, read on the forward strand.
GTAGAGTCAAGGGTGTAATTTGTAAGAGGCTGATTGTCAGGATCAATTACGAAAATGGGAAGGTTGTAGGTACGTGGAGCCAAGGCATGGCCCAGGCTGATGGTGTGAGAGGTCATAGAAGGAAAGATAAACTTCCAAATGTGCAAAAAGACATCTGAGAGTGTGGAGAAAGGGCCACTAAGGCCAAGAGCAAATCTATAGGAACAGGAGCAGGAAGCTAAAAGGTACCTTGGAAGAACTGAACACACATGGTGGTCATTAAGATTGCCCAACGGGCACGTGAGAAAACAGGAAAGACACATAAAGGGAAGAATAAAATTAAAGTAGAAAAGAAAAAGAAATCAGTGGGATTGGAAAGTAACAATTAATGAATTATTAATTCCAAAAGAGTTCTGAGACTAATTGAGCAGACTCTGGTGCCAGTTCGCCTGTGTGTGAGTTACAAGTAGCCCCTGCCAAGTGCTACATAATTTTATGGAGGCAGATGCCCCATGAAGCAGCAGGGAACACGCAGCCTCTGCATTTGCTCATAAAGCACAGAGGCTCAGCCAGGTCAGGCGATTTATCCTTCACCATGTCTACTGTCTGATGGCAAGAAATTAAAAAGGATAACCAGCCTGGATGGGACGGCAGTTTAGGGGAAAATGGATGTGTGTGGATTTGTGTATATGTATGGCTGAGTTCCTATGCTGTTCACCTAAAACCATCACAACATTGTTAAAGCTGTGATATAATCACCTATGTGTACATGCATGCTAAGTCGCTTCAGTCAAGTCCAACTCTCTGTGACCCCATGGACTCTAGCCCACTAGGCTCCTCTGTCCATGGGATTCTCCAGGCAAGAATTCGGGAGTGGGTTGCCATGCCCTCCTCCAGGGGATCTTCCCAACCCAGGGATCAAACGTGAGACTCTTCTGTCTCCTGCACTGGTAGGCAGGTTCTTTACCACTATCTCCACCTGGGAAGCCCATAATTGCCTATACCCTAATACAAAATACAAAGTTTGAAAAAAAAAAAAGGATAAGCACATCAAAATCTCTTAGCTCAAGCTGAAAGATTAGGTAAGAAGTCCTCCACTGAGATAAAAAGGTATCCCAAATGGAACAGAATGATTACCAAAAAATAGAACCTTTTTGTAAAGAAGAAACTGGCAAAAGTGGAGAAGAAGGACCAAGGCTCTAGGAAGAAAACCAAAATTCCGTTTGATCCTGTGTATCATTATAAAGTACCTCCTATCTCTCAGGCCCTAAAAAGTCATGTCATAAGACACTGGGGCAAAGCTATGTTGGAGAACAAAGAAAGTCAGGAAATCTTTATGGGGATGCAGGAAATAGACGCATTTGGGCTAAACAGAAATGTCATGTGGAACATTTCACATTAAAAGCGGCTGGTGAAAGTGAAGATGGAGTTTTGGGGTTGGAGAGGACCACTCTAGTCATGAAAAGAGTGTGGGTGGGAAAAGAAATAGCAACAGCTGCTCTTTAAAAGCACCAGAGTGAACAACTCTGCGAGCCAATTGGCCAACATTATGAGAAGGAGAGAGGGCAAATGACAGCATGAAGTGAGTGGATTATGCCTTGTTAGAGAGAGGAAGGTACTGGGCTTGGGTGCAATGCTCTCTGGAACCACAAGAATGATGAAGCTTGAAGGAGAAGGTCTGGGAAGAGGGGTGAACGAGAAACATGAACGGAGAAAGAAGCAGCACCTATGTTGATTACATTGATAAGAGAGAAATGTGTGATAAATTGCATGTTTGTAGCGATATTTGAGGGTTTGGCTGGTAGGAAAATTTAAATGTACAGGATATAAATATCTTTGCTAACAATGTGATGCAAATTCTTTGGCGTCTATTCCCAGGGATTTCTAAGAAAATAACCAATGGTTATGTGGCCATCTGCTCAAATACGATCCCTCCAGGTCCCTTTCTGATCTGGGGTTCTAGGCCCCTTCCTGCTACCGCACAGTCTTAGATGATACACCCGATGAGATAATATCAATTCCTGGTAGGCTACAGACTGTTCTACAAAATCCTGACCTCCGTCTCTCCTGTGGTCCTGTCCTAGCTCACCAGAGTCCCAGTGGAGTCCTGTGGTCAGTATCGGAGCTGCAGCGAGTGCCTGGGCTCGGGCGACCCCCACTGTGGCTGGTGTGTGCTCCACAACACGTGAGTACCTCTGGGCCGTTTCCTCCTGCTTCCCACATCCCCAGGTAATTCTCTTCCTCTTCCTCTTCTTCTCTGTCACTGCTCTCCTACGATTTGACCTCTCTTTTCTCTTCCTCTCTTTTCTTACTCTTCCTCCCTTGTATCCTTTGTAAATCTTATCTCCCTTCTTGTGTTCTGACTTCACTTTAAATTGTTAACTTCCCATAAAAATGTATGGAAATGTCAACATGGGAATGGTGATGAGTCAGGATAGGGGATCACCTGGGATCATTACACTCTAAGGGGCTGGAGGGAGATCTCTGGACATTTGTGGTTGCAGTTTGACTGCAGACTGACATTCCAGGGCTGAACAGCAAGAAAAAGGCATTGGACTCTCTTTCTCCAGGCTTACATGGGCTGCTAAATCATTTATGTGATTAGTGATTCAACAGTCACTTAACAGACTTCAGTGTCTCCCCCAGAATTTTCTGGTATTTGAGGGCTAAGTTCAAGTGTGTAGCACCTAAAGGCTATCCTTGGGGCTGTCTGGATATTCACTGGCTGCCAGAGCACCCTGTGCCTGGCGTTACGAGATCAGTGGGTGAAACTCTGCCCTAGTGTTGCACTCCCGCCCTGTGCCTCTTCCTTGCTGGCTCTGTTTGACTCTCCAGAAGTGAAAAGAAGGCAATGGTGCACAGTGGAGGCAAGTGGATCCTGATAAATGAACCGAGGGATGAAAGTAGGGTATAGATAACCACCCAGACATATGGGGAGAGCTGAAAGCTTTTCTTAGTGGGATCCAAAGACCCCTGGCCTTGGCATGGCTGACTGGAAAAACCATCAGTAGTTGGGTCCCACTCAGTGGAACTTGGTCCCAGTCAAGCTTTCATTGCAGGACCCCAGGCTTCTAGTTAACAGTTGAAACCTAACATGCTGAGAGTTGGATATGTGTGCGCGTGAATGCTAAGTCGCTTCCATTGTGTCCAACTCTTTGCAACCCCATGGACTTTAGCCCACCAGGCTCCTCTGTCCATGGGATTCTCCAGGCAAAAATACTGGACACAAGTACCATAAATTTAAAAAAAAAAGAGAGAGAGACTTAAGATTTTTTACTAAGAACCTGAACTGTATGTGACCAATGACATTTACCAGTCATTTCCAACTATGAGAAGATGGAGGCAGGGTCCTGCCTCACTCTATCCCAGGAGTGACTCTGAAAGTTAGAGTGACCTGTTAAATTCTAACACATCCTCCCCAAAGGGCCCAGGATGGGCAACCTCCCTTCTTTGGGTGACAGTCTCAGGAATCACGAGACCTTGAGTTTGCTAAAGAAAGGTTTGAAAGTCCTCAGGCATATTGTGGGGATGGGAAAAAATGGAGGCCCATAGACCTCCCCTGAAATAGCCATAGCTCAGAGATGACCGGAAAGCTGGGAAGAGGAGTGTACTCACAGCTGTGTATCCTAACAGAACAGTGATGCTTGAGACTGGCCGGCATGCAGAGGATGGGAGAGGCTGCATTCAGAAGTCAGATCAGTTCTGATCAATGCCCGGATGATATTTTACCAGGCAGCGGGGAAGTTGTTTTCTTTGTCCCACTCAGTGAGGCTTCTCAGAAAGGGGCCGTGCTCCAGATCCATGGCTTCCTTAGGGGCCTTTGGCAGCTGGCGTTCAGCTTGGCCAAGGATAGCTCAGCTGCTCGTGGCATGAGGCTCTCACACCTGGCATCATTTAAGGGTGATCAGTAAAGCGGGCCTCCTCTGACACTCTATGCCTGTGGGATCCAAAGGCTGGTCTCTGTGTCAGCTTTGATCCTGCCTGGCAATGCTGGCCCACCCCGCATAGCACGGAGCCCTGTGAGGAGCAGGGCCCTGAGGCTCTGAGACAGCGGTAGGGGAGGCTGCAAGTACTCCCACCTCCCTGCTCTAGAGCTGAGCTAAACGGGAATGACAGGAAAAGGTCCCAGAGGTGACTCCCACCTGGCCTCAGTTTCCCCTCAGTAACCTAATACCTGCCTCCTGTCAAGTGGCAGAAAACAGGAGTGGACTGGGTCCAAGGTGAAGTCCGGACAGTTCATGAAAGAGGCCACCAGCCTGCACTGGGAAGCCCAGCCGCTCTATTCTCAGTGCAGCCTAAAGTAAACAGCCATGGATGTGAACTTTGGGCACCTGATGCCAAGTCCAAACTGTACATCCCCCAGGTGTGTAGCCACCTGGGGCAGCATCCCAGCTCCAGAGTGCTCTGCCAGCTCACGGTGTGGTTCTCCGTGACCTTGAGCCTCCTGGCTGTGGGAAGGACGTGGTGCTCAGGGCTGTGCTGATGTAAAGCCCAACTCCCCCCGGAGCACTCAGCTCGTGAACATCCTAGACACAAGCTGCCTGCCCTCCGTGACAATCTGTACATGGATCCTTCCTCCCTCCCAGCGTTAATAACCAGGAGAAACCCCTGGCCCACATGGTCAGGTGGAGAAGAGTGGATCCCTGGATCTTCTAAGATGCTTTGGATGAGGATTTAATGTTTAACTTACATAGAGTGAGATAAACAGATGCTCTGTGTACAGTCTGAAAAAGTTTGATCAATGCATAAACCAAGGTAATCCACACCCCAACAAGATATACAATATTCTCTTATCAAGAAATGCTATGACCAACCTAGCCAGCATATTAAAAGCAGAGACATCACTTTGCCAATAAAGGTCTGTACAGTCAAAGCTTATGGTTTTTCCAGTAGTCTTCTACTGATGTGAGAGTTGGAACATGAAGAAGGCTGAGTGCCAAAGAATTGATGCTTTTGAATTGTGGAGAAGACTCTTGAGAGTCCCTTGGACTGCAAGCAGCTTAAACTAATCAATCCTATGGGAAATCAACCTTGAATATTCATTGGAAGAACTGATGCTGAAGCTGAAGCTCCAATACTTTGGCCACCTGACGTGAAGGGCACACTCATTGGAAAAGACCCTGATGCTGGGAAAGATTGAGGACAGGAGATGAAGGGGATGACAGAGGATGAGATGGGTTGGATGGCATCACCGACTCAATGGACATGGGTTGCAGGATACTCTGGGAGATAGTGAAGGACTGGGAANCGTGAAGGGCACACTCATTGGAAAAGACCCTGATGCTGGGAAAGATTGAGGACAGGAGATGAAGGGGATGACAGAGGATGAGATGGGTTGGATGGCATCACCGACTCAATGGACATGGGTTGCAGGATACTCTGGGAGATAGTGAAGGACTGGGAAGTCTGGCATGCTGATTTCAGTGGGGTCACAAAGAGTTGCACTCAACTTAGCAACTGAACAACAACTTATCAGGAAAGTTCCCTCATGTCCTGTCTTAATTCTTCCCAGGGGGCCTTTCTTTCTTATTTGCTTAAGTTCAGGGCAAAGCCAGACATTGCTTCTCCTAAATATCCCATTTGCATCCCTTTCATCTGAAATAGATGCCAACTGGGCATTCACAGCTGCGAACTGATAGATGAGGACTCAGGCTGAGCAGGAGGTAAGGGAGCAGGCTGGGGTTGGGCAGAGGCAGTGGGGAAGGACAAGGAGGCCAGAGAATGTGTAGATGCTCCATCAGGGCACCTGAGTTTACTAGGGAGGTGAAGACTGCAGGGGCTTCATCACTTTGGAGGCTCCATGTCCATACACACAGACTTGCCCCTATATCTCTCACACCAACCCTGGGCACACAAAGGAACCCATATTAGACCTTCTGCCTGGCAGCAGGCCTGTGATCCAGGGACGGGGTGAGGGTCACAATCTATAGCAGAATCAGCACGCTTGTCAAGTTTGCACAGCAGGCAAGACCCTGCGCTAAGTGCTGCGATTCCAGCCAGCACCCCCCCCCCCCGGGAAAATCCGTGCAAAAGAGCATCGGTAATGGGGCTCCTTGTGATTTCAAGATACATCCATTTTCTCTGTCACTTTTGCCAGCTTTCCCCATGGTTGGAGGGGGGGGGGGACTTTGCAGGAAGAGAATGACAGCAGGTGTGTGTGTGTGTGTGTGAGAGAGAGAGAGAGAGAGAGAGAGAGNTTGCCAGCTTTCCCCATGGTTGGAGGGAGGGAGGGGGTGGGGGACTTTGCAGGAAGAGAATGACAGCAGGTGTGTGTGTGTGTGTGTGTGTGTGTGTGTGTGAGAGAGAGAGAGAGAGAGAGAGAGAGAGAGGCGGGGAGTGAGGGAGGGACAGAAACAGACGGAGGAGCAGGAGGAGAGAGAGCATGTGTGAAGTTCAAGGAGGGGCCCCCACCAACAGGTGGCTCAGGTGGCTGAAAGGGCTGTTTGTACCAGCACGGGCACAGGCAGGCTACAGACTGAACAAGCTTAAGAAATGCTCGTGTAATTGAAACCCTCCCTCCTGTTACCCTCAATCAGGCCTGCTAGCCCAGTTACACAGGGGGTCACCCCTGTTGCCCTCTCGCAGTCCCAGGTCCCAGCCCATGGGCTTGCTGGGTTCCACTGCTAACAAAAGCTTCAACAAAGTGGGTATCTATTTGTCCATCACCTTAAGCCTTTTTTTTTTTTTTTGCAGGGCCTCCATCCTACGGGGCCCTAGCCTATTCTGTCTTAGGTGAAGGAAAGGAAATGCAACAGCCCACCTACAGCCCTGAAGCCCAGCCTTCACTTGTCCTGGGCCTGGAACCCTCCCTCCAACCACCAGGTCCCCAAGCCCCCTCTCCCACTTCTCCCAGGCAAAGAAGGTAACGGGATCCCCCACAGACCCAGCCCCATCGATTGGCCCAGACGTTACCTTTCTTCAGCAGGGTCATCAGCGTCACTCCTGGGAGGCTCATGTAACCCAGGACATAGACAGAGGAGAGATAAGATCAGCTTTGAGACAGTCTTTCCCTTCCCACCCCAGGGACCCCTCCTCTTTGCCAATTTCCTCTCCTGGAAGGATGCCCTCCCTAGGATGGCTTGGCATGGGTCACTCTTCAGGACTCACTTTGTATAGCTTCTGCCAAGATGGAACAAAGGAAAGGAAAGGAAAGGAAAAAATGCTGCTACTTAGAGCAGAAGCAGTGGGTTAAACCAAGAAGAACCTGTCCACGGATGGACCTGGTCTGGGCTCAGTCTCCTCCACTATATAACGGCTGTGACAAGAGCCATCTTACAGCCTCGGAAATTAAGGAGAGGATGTGCGGGCAACCCCTAGGGGGCCGGGAAGTAGGTCTGCCTTTAGTGGCAGTGTAAGCAGGGGTCGTGTTTACCCAGGGCCTCCTCCATGGCCCCTGTCCCCTCCCTGCCCTCCTCGGAGGGTTCTGGCAGGGTGGCTGGGACACACCCACTGCTGGGAAGTCTTCCTGCTTCAGGCAACCCCAACCAGCCACACCTTGTCTGAAACAGTCATGTGTGTGTGTGTGTGTGTGTGTGTGTGTGTGTGTGTGTGTGGCTGCCCCAGGGCTACCTGGGAAAGGGTGAAGAGAGCAATTTGTTCCATTGTTGGTTCTTATTTTTTAGTTGCTAAGTCATGTCTGACCCAGGCTCCTCTGTCCATAGAATTTCCCAGTCAAGAACACTGGAGTGGGTTGCCATTTCCTTTTCCAGGGGATCTTCCCAACCCAGGGATCGAACCCACATCGCCTGCAATGGCAGGCAGGTTCTTTACCACTGAGCCACCAGGGACTAAATGTCCCCTTAGTCAAGTCCAAACTGATTCCAAAATGCAAGTCCTTTTGTGCCCCCAGGATCTCCAACTTGAATAAGGTTCCTCTTAACTTTTCTATAAAGTTCGTTTGAGAGCCCCACCTCCATTCCATTTTTTTCAACCCCTTCATGTTCTAAACACAGATTCCCTGACCATCGTGAAAGGTTGAGGACTAGGGAATCACCTGTGGGGAGAGGCAAGGAGCTAGTTCTGATATCCGAGGCCTGCAGTTAGACCCACCCTGGAGGGCCTGGGGAGATGGACCAGCAATGATGTATGCCCCCCGCTGACTCACAAATAGCCCCCGCTTCCAAATTGAAATTTGCTTGCCGGGCCGGCAGCCCTGGGAGTTAATATTTCTATTGCCGTATTTAGGAATTAATTTCTGGAGAACTTAATCACCACCTCTTTCTCTATCCCTCACCCCCTTCCTTCTTCCATTCCTCTCCTTCTAATTTTCCACTTGGCTGGGAACTCTCCAGCAGTGAAAGTTCAGGCTTAGGGGAGGCGGTAGGAGCTGCTTCATTAGACAGGATAATCTCATTGGAACCACTGACTTGAATAATAACCCCTCCAGGGGCCAGGGCCTTTGTCCCCAAGGGCTTTTAGCACCTCTGGAATAGGGCTGGAGTACCCTCGGCAGAAAAACTGGAGTGAAGGGGAGAGGGAAGAGGAGCTTAACAGGGTCAGACTCCAATCCTGGGCCTGGGCTGTCTTGCTGGGGCCCACTTCTTGCAGGTCTGTGTTAGTGAGGTTGGCCCTGGTGCTGGCAGGGTTGGTTGTCTGGAAACTCAAAGGCATAAGGCACGCTCTAGTTGAGTCCTACCTGGAAAATGGATGAAGCAGGGCCTTCTGCCATACGCAAGGTGCCCCCACAATGGAACGCAGAGAGATGCTTTGGGAAGTCCCTGTAGCTCCTTTGAAGGAAAGATCTAAGCCAGCAGCACCACCTCCCTACCAGGGATCATGAATTAACCCTTTGCACATTTCCCAGCTCTTGCCTGGGCTAGTGAGGTATCAGAGTGCCAGAAGCGCTGAAGCCATTACCCCAGCAGACCCTGTAAGAACCCAGAAGGAATCCACTCTTCCCCTCCATTTCTCCATCACTTTTAAGGTCAATTGTCTGCTTTTGGACATTCACAGCTTCCGCCCTCACAGGCCCTGAGGGATAGTAGAAATGTCAAAACATCCCTGACACTGACCTTAAACTTGACTTTCTGTGAATAGAGCTGAGTCCTCAATACCCTTTGACAGCTGGGAGGAATGCAGAGCTACAACCCAGGCTTTTCCTCTTTGCTCCCTGCTGCCCTCTGGGGCTCCCCCTCCCTCATTAAGAGGAAAAGAGCTGCCCCTATCCTCTTTCCATCTTGATTTGCCCCATGGGCCAGACTGAGAGGAGCTCTGTACTTCTGCATCAGCTGTGATTTGGAGGGCTTGGATGGGGAAGGTGGAGGAGGGATGGGACAGTAGCATTAGCTTTTATTGAGGGCTTATTATACATCAGCTTCTGTCTTCCTTGCTTTACTCACATCCTCTTTTAGCCCTCATGAATAACCACATTAGGTAGGTACTATTTTGTCCCCATTTTATAGTTGAGAAAACTGAGGCAGCAAGTTCAGTTCAGTTCAGTTCGGTTCAGTCGCTCAGTAGTGTCTGACTCCTTGCAACCCCATGAACTGCAGCACACCAGGCCTCCCTGTCCATCACCACCTCCCGGAGTTTACCCAAACTCATGTCCATTGAGTCAGTGATGCCATCCAACCATCTCATCCTCTGTCGTCCCCTTCTCCTCCTGCCCTTGATCTTTCCCAGCATCAGGGTCTTTTCAAATGAGTCTGCTCTTCACGTCATGTGGCCAAAGTACTGGAGTTTCAGCTTTAGCATCAGTCCTTCCAATGAACCACCAAGGACTGATCTCCTTTAGGATGAACTGGTTGGATCTCCTTGCAGTCCAAGGGACTCTCAAGAGTCTTCTCCAACACCACAGTTCAAAAGCATCAACTCTTCGGCGCTCAGCTTTCTTTATAGTCTAACTCTCACATCCATACATGACCACTGGAAAAACCATAGCCTTGACTAGATGAACCTTTGTTGACAAAGTAATGTCTCTGCTTTTTAATATGCTGTCTAGGTTGATCATAACTTTCCTTCCAAGGAGTAAGTGTCTTTTAATTTCATGGCTGCAATCACCATCTGCAGTGATTTTGGAGCCCAGAAAAATAAAGTCAGCCACTGTTTCCACTGTTCACCCATCTATTTGCCATGAAGTGATGGGACTGGATGCCATGATCTTAGAGTAATTTGCCTAAGAGTGCAGAGCAGGATGGGATCTTGAAAACTGAAAGCTATAGATGGCTTTCCTGTGCTTGTGCTCAGGGTTAGTCGCTCAGTTGTATCTGCCTTTTTGCAACCCAATTGACTGTAGCTTGCCAACCTCCTCTGTCCATGGAATTCTCCAGGCAAGAAAACTGAGTGGGTAGCCATTCCCTTCAAAATGAAAGTTTTAGTTGTGTCTGACTCTTTGCGACCCCATGGATTGTAACCCACCAGGTTCCTCTGTCCATGGAATTCTCCAGGCAAGAATACTGGACTAGGAAACCATTCCCTTCTCCAAGGGATCTTCCTGACCCAGGGATCAAACCTGGGTCTCCTGCATTGCAGACCTAAATCTGCAGGGAGATGATTCATGGTTAATTGCAGGCTCTTGGAAGCTGTGGAAAGATGCAGTCCCATGAACTCTGAGAGCAGTGAACCATGCAGCTAGACCTTGTCGTGAGGTTCTCCCACCCAAGTTCCTTTGAACCCCCTGAAACAGAGGGAGAGTCACCTCTTTTCTGCCTGAACTCTATTTGGTAACTCCTGGTGATGTTTGGGCTGAAAGTAGCTTCATTTTTCCTCTCTTCATAATTTAATCAAAGCCATTTTTCAGATCTACTGATTGCTCTTAGAAATAGGAACTTCAAAGTTGGGGAGTCAGTGAATAATTGACGTTCATACCAGCTCTCTGGGTCTGCTGTTAATGGGAGTAATAACACTATTAATAGCGATGTCAGTGCAGACACCCTGGAAAAGTCCATAACATTAGCTTAATGGCTGGAGGTAATGAAGTCCACGCAGAGGAGCTAGCCTGGTAAATTAACTTCCCAGACTTTTAGGCAGATGCCCTTGTTGCCATGGGTCTGTTAGAGCAGCCCAGGGACGCCTTGGAGATGACCACACTCTTAGCTGACCTTTCACCCTTGGGATGTGATTTCTAGATGAGTCCTGGAGAATTCACAAGTCTCAGTGATATTCAAAGTGCTTCCAGTGGCAGGCAAAAACAGAGATTAGCCTAGAAAAGAAGATTGGAGGAAAAATTTTAACTTGCCCTAAGCACAGTAGGGGACATCAGAATGGCAAGGGAAATGGGTTTAGTAGAAGCGTTGGGGAGGCAGAGCACAGTGGGTGAGAAAGGAGGGTCCAGAGTTGATCTGTGTTTAAATGCAGGCTTCTCTGATTAGCTGGTGACCTTGAGCAAAGCGAGAAGGAAATGGTAACCCAGTCCAGTGCTCTTGCCTGGAGAATCTCATGGACAGAGGAGCCTGGCAGGCTATGGCCCATGGTGGCCCAAAGAGTCGGACATGATTAAGGACTAAGTGACTTAGCATGCATGTACGCATTGAGCCTGCTTCCCTGATAGTTCAGGTGTAAAGAATCTGCCTGCAGTGCAGGAGACCCTGATTTGATTCCTGCATCAGGAAGATTTGCAGGAGAAGGGATAAGCTACTCACTCCTATATTCTTAGACTTCCCCTGTGGCTCAGCCAGTAAAGAATCTGCCTGCAATGCAGGAGACCTGGGTTTGATCCCTGGATTGGGAAGATCCTCTTGAGAAGGGAAAGGCTACCCACTCCAGTATTCTGGCCTGGAGAATTCCATGAACTGAGCAATTTTCACTAGAGCAGTGACCCTGGGCCACAGAGCTGGAGTCTGAATCTAGCTCAGCCTGGCTCCAGAGCACACGCTGAACTTCGACACTCTGTGATTTTAATCACTCCTCCACCCACCCCACCCCCTCGCTCTCTCCTGCTCACTCACATTTACCTTTGCTGGGCAGAAGGTATGCAGGGGATTCCAAAATAAGTCAGGCACAATTCCTTCTTTTGAGAAGTTCACATTTGACAGGAGAGGGCTGCAGTTAGCTTAATAGTTGTCATACAGTCCAAAAAGTTCTAGATGGCAGGAAATGCCGCAGTGCTGTTAACTTCACTTGGGGTAGGAGCGGGTTGGTGGGGGGAGCGGTGCCATGGCGAGGGCAGTATGGTTGAACCATGTTTAGAGGGATACGTAGAAGGTGGATGAGGGTAATGTGGTGAGAGGGGCATCCAGACAGAGCAGCCGGAATGCACAAAAGCAAGGAAATCAGAAAGAGGAGAAATCTGGAAAGAAAAGCCTCGGTTTGCTAAAGAGAGAGAGGGTGGTGAGGGCTGAGAATGAGTGGAGAGGGGGGATAGAAAGGACTTTCACCTGTTTCTGTGAGTGAGGAGGCCCTGAGGGCACTTTGGGGTGACTCTCAGGGGTTTCCATGTGGTAACCAGTGATTGGAATTGCCTTCTTCCAATGTGGATGTGATGGGGGTTGGACAGGCTGGTGGAAGGAAACTAGGTTAGTCCTGGGCACCTCCTACTTGCTGCTGGCAATGCCTGACCTCCGTGCCAGCCCCTCGGGGGACCAGGAGCCGCATCCTGAGTCCCCGTGGGTCGCTCTGTCCCCCTAGGTGCACTCGGAAGGAGCGCTGTGAGCGGTCCAGAGAGCCTCGAAGGTTCGCCTCCGAGGTCAAGCAGTGCGTCCGGCTGACCGTCCACCCCAGCAACATCTCCGTTTCTCAGTACAACGTCCTGGTGAGACGGTGGGACAGGGTCGAGGGACTTGGGAAAGAGCCCTCTCCCCAGCAAAAGGGCCGCAGACCCATCCCCACCCCCAGGAGGGCTGGACTGTGGCTGGCCAGCAAAGCCACCCCAGAGCAGGGCAGGGGTTAAGAATGTGTCCCTGGGGATGGGAGAGGGGAATGTTTGCAGGAATATTGGGGAAGAGGCGCTGTGCATAATGGATAGAAAGGCAGGGAAAACTGAGACACCAGAAAAGACCTGAAGACTGACTGAGACAGGGAGAGTGTGGGGACACCATCCTGTCTGTGAGATGGGAAGGATGCACGTGCAGAGGGAGAAGCCGGGACCCAGCCGCCTGGATGACTGATGTTCCCATTTTCCAAAATTGAGCATAATGGAATCACGCCTNACTCAATGCCAAAGACAAGACTTTGGTGCATTTACCATAAAAGACGGCAAAGGTGTACTGATAACCAAAATGCTAAGGGATAGTGGGTGTCCTTAGGAATGAAATCAGTGTACAATCTACTAGAATATGACATCATCTACTAAACAGAAAAATCTCTAGTTCTGGCAGCCACTAAAGTCACCATCAGGGAGTCAAACATCACACATATTTTCTAGATCCAGGCCAGTTTACAGACCAGAGTCCTTTGATTGGAGGGAAGCCCAGGTATCTTTGAGGAAGAGCCCTGCTGTATTGTCACAGGCATAGAAAATCTTCCTCTGAGCATTCGCCAAAGGACCTGCTGTTAATTACTGGATGGATAGGGTACTGCTGCTAAGTCACTTCAGTCGTGTCTGACTCTGTGCGACCCCATAGACGACAGCCCACCAGGCTACCTGTCCCTGGGATTTCCCCAGGCAAGAACACTGGAGTGGGTTGCCATTTCCTTCTCCAATGCATGAAAGTAAAAAGTGAAAGTGAAGTCGCTCAGTCGTGTCCGACTCTTCGCGACCCCATGAACTGCAGCCTACTAGGCTCCTCCGTCCATGGGATATTCCAGGCAAGAGTATTGGAGTGGGTGCCATTGCCTTCTCCAAGATAGGGTACTGGGGAGAAGGAAATGCCCAGTAGTTTCAGGAGTTATGAAGCACTAGCTCTGAATTGATACTAAGCTCCCTGTAACAGGCTCACTGAGAAAGAAAATGTGTGTGTGTGCGTGCGTGCGTGTGTGTGTACGTGTATGCACGCTCACTCAGTTGTGTCCAACTCTTTGCAACCCCGTGGACCATTAGCCCACCAGGCTCCTCTGTCCATGAAATTTTCCAAGAGAAAGAAAATACATGAACTCAGTTTATAAATGGTTCTGTGTGATATGTTAGTACCAACTAAAAGTAGACATCTGCAGCCCCAAGCAGGGGTCACACCCAAGGAACAGCTTTTTAAGAAAAAAATTTATTTATTGGTTGCTCTGGGTCTTCGTTGCAGCATGAGGGATTCTCTTGTTGCAGAGCACAGGCTCTAGAAAGAGTGGACTTGGCAGCTGTGGCATGCGGGCTTGGCTGCCCTGTGGCATATAGGATCTTAGTTCCCTGACCAAGGATGCAACCCACGTCCCTGGCATTGGAAGGTAGATTCTCAACCACTGAACCACCAAGGAAGCCCCAGAAGCAGCTTTTAGGGAAAATCCTCCCAGTGGGCCGAAGCTGGGTAGTACATCTAGTGACCCACTTTGTCTGAAATGAGAGATGGCCTGAGGTAGTATGCATTTATACTATCTCGTGGGTTATTACTTACAATTTGTCTGAATGATCAAGGACTTGAAAGTAACAGGATTAGAAGACAGATGATGAAGAATCTGGGGGAAGAGGTATGTGGATAAACGTCTAAGATCGAGCACAGACTGTGTCCCATATGAATGCTCACCAAAGAGCATCCACCGCAGATGAGGTGCTCAATAATCAGATGAACAGATTATATATTCTGCAGACATCATTCAGCTTCTTTCCCAGCCACTGCAATGCTAGCTCGACGGGTCCATGAACCAAGTGACGATGGTGGTGGGGATGGAGACATAGCAACACGGACTTCTGCTTATCAAGGCGGAGCAGTCTGTTGCTCCTGCAAGGGACAGTAATGACCGTAATGTTTCGGCCAGCATCTCCATCAGCTGCCTCACGGCATGCCTTATTCACCACTATTTCCTTCCCTTCACTACACCTCACCGCTTCTGAGGAAGGAAACCACTTCACAGCGAAGGAAGTGCAGCAGTGGGCTCATCCCCATGGAATTAACTAGTCTCACCACACACCCCTTCTCAGAAGCAGAGATTCCGACCAGAAGGTGGAATGAAGTCTCAGCAGTGTCACCAGTTGAGAGACAATATCTTAAAAGCATTTCTGACTTAGAGGATGNGGAAGTGCAGCAGTGGGCTCATCCCCATGGAATTAACTAGTCTCACCACACACCCCTTCTCAGAAGCAGAGATTCCGACCAGAAGGTGGAATGAAGTCTCAGCAGTGTCACCAGTTGAGAGACAATATCTTAAAAGCATTTCTGACTTAGAGGATGAAGTATGCATTTTGAATCAGAGACCACTGTCTCCCGTATAACAGAATACACGGACCTGGAATAGAGAGAGGTAGGAGCGACTCCTGTCACTATTATACCTAACAATCCCCTCAGAGGATTTTTTTTTTATATGTTTATTAATTTATTTATTTTTCTCCATGCCCAGAAGCACGTGGCATCTTAGTTTCCTGACCAGGAAGCAAACGGGCACCTCCTACATTGTAAGTGCAGAGCCTTAACCACTGGACTAGCAGGGAAATCCCCACTCAGAGAGTCTGTGCTCCCCATCCCAAATTTGAGCTCCGCTGGTTTGGAAGTCTTGGTCCCAGAGGATGAGATTTTCCCACTACGGGACACATGATAAAGATTCTACTGAATTGGCTATTTGCCTCTTGGCTATTTGAGGTTTTTTAATGCCACTGAATCAACAAGTATAGAAAGAGGTTCCTCTGCTGATGGGAGTAATTGATCCCAATTACCAAAAAAAAAAAGATTTAGATTGCTGCTAAACAGTAGAAGCAAAGAACTCTGTCTGAAACTCAGGGGTTTCTATGAGGTGAGTCCTAACACTTTCATGCTCAATAATAAAACTTAATGAAATACCATGACAAGCACTAACAGGTAGGACTACTGAGGACTCAGCTTTCAGAAATGAAAGTTCAGGCCACCCCACCAAGCAAAGACCTCCGACCAGCTGAGGTTTTGGCTGAGGGAAAAAGGAAATATGGAATGAGCAGTGGAAGAAGGAAGACAGAAATCATGACTAGTTACAGAAATGAGGATTGTAAATGAGGATAGGAGCTTTGTGTATTTTCCCCTTTGTTTGATATCTGTACACTTACTTGTGAATATTAACCATTTCTTTTTATCTCTTTATTTTTCCCTAGCTTTATGGAGGTGCAATTGACAAATAAAAATTGCATATATTTAAGGTGTACAACATGTTTTATGCATACATTATAAAATGATTACCACAATCATGCTAATTAATACATTTAACAACTCATGTAGTTACCTTTTTGTGTTGTTTGATGAGAACACTTGAGATCAACTCTCTTAGCAAATTTTACACTATTATTAATGTCACCATGCATTACTTTAGGTCTCCAGGATGTAATTCATCTTATGATTAAAAACTATGTACCTTACACACAACTTCTTTATCCACTCATCCATCAGTGGACACTTGGGTTGCTTCTATATCTTAGCTACTATAAACAATGCTGCAATGAACATGTGAGTGCATATATCTTTTCAAGACAGTGATTTTATTTCTTTGGGATATATATCTAGAGGTGGGATTGCTGGATCATATGGTAGTTCTAGTTTTAATTTTTTGAGGATCCCTCCCCCATAACTGTTCTCCACAGAGGCTGCACCCATTTACACTCTCACCACAGTGTATGCGGGTTCCCTTTTCTCCACATCCTTGTCAGCACTTGTTATCTTTTGACTTTTTGATTTCAGCCATCCTAACAGGTGTGAGATGATATCTCATTGTGGTTTTGATTTGCATTTCCCTGAGGGTTGGAAGAAAAGTTATGACCAACCTAGATAGCATATTCAAAAGCAGGGACATTACTTTGCCAACTAAGGTCCGTCCAGTCAAGGCTATGGTTTTTCCAGTGGTCATGTATGGATGTGAGAGTTGGACTGTGAAGAAGGCTGAGTGCTGAAGAATTGATGCTTTTGAACTGTGGTGTTGGAGAAGACTCTTGAGAGTCCCTTGGACTGCAAGGAGATCCAACCAGTCCATTCTGAAGGAGATCAACCCTGGGATTTCTTCGGAAGGAATGCTAAAGCTGAAACTCCAGTACTTTGGCCACCTCATGCAAAGAGCTGACTCTCTGGAAAAGACTGATGCTGGGAGGGACTGGGGGCAGGAGGAAAAGGGGATGACAGAGGAGGGGATGGCTGGATGGCATCACTGACTCGATGGATGTGAGTCTGAATAAACTCCGGGAGATGGTGATGGACAGGGAGGGCTGGCATGCTGCAATTCATGGGGTCGTAAAGAGTCGGACACAACTGAGCGACTGAACTCAACTGAACTGAAGGCAGTCATGCTAAGATGTGATAAGGAGCCAGGTACAAATTGATACTTTTTGTTAAACGCTATCAGCTTAATTAATACAGTGGCACTGTAATAACAACATGGTGGAAACGGAAAGGAAATTTAACAGAATAAGTTAGAACAAGAAGGCAACAGCATTCCACTCCAGTACTCTTGCCTGGAAAATCCCATGGGCAAAGGAGCCTGGAGGGCTGCAGTCCATGGGATCTCAGAGTCTTGACACAGCTGAGTGACTTCACTTTCACTTTTTACATTCATGCATCAGAGAAGGAAATGGCAACNGTACTCTTGCCTGGAAAATCCCATGGGCAAAGGAGCCTGGAGGGCTGCAGTCCATGGGATCTCAGAGTCTTGACACAGCTGAGTGACTTCACTTTCACTTTTTACATTCATGCATCAGAGAAGGAAATGGCAACCCACTCCAGTGTTCTTGCCTGGAGAATCCCAGGGACGGGGGAGCCTGGTGGGCTGCCATCTCTGGGGTCGCACAGAGTCGGACACGACTGAAGCAACTTAGCACCAGCAGCAGGCCACTTAATGTTAAACAATTTGGATTTTTTTCTTCAGGATATAAGTGATCTTTACAGAGTTTTCAGAACGATCACTCTGGCATTGTGATCAAAGGAAAAGAAAAACTGGCAGAGAGAGCTCAATGAAAAACTAGAGTTCCCTAAATAAGAAATGATGAAATTAAAACTAAAGCAGTGGCAGAGGAATGAAAAGGAAAAATAATTAGGAGAAAAAACTAATCTGACACAGTAACTCACTGAATATTAAAGGTGAAAGAGAATATATTTAAAGAACAACTCTATGGATTAATTTCTGCAATCTGTCAATCGCCCATTATATATTTATCATTTATTTCCTATACTAGAATGTAAGTTCCATGAAACGTGTGATTATTTTATTTACTGATGTCTGCATAGCACTTTTATAAGAGTACCTGGCACAAAGAGTAAACCCATTATCGTCAGTTACCTGAGTATTTCTTTTAAAATTTAAGTCTGATGATACAATTTCTCTATTCTACTTTCTAGTGGTTCCCCACACCATTCAGAGAAATAATCATGCAATGGTTTTTTCAATGACACTTGCTCCCCATCCCAACCCCTATAAATGTCAGTTGAAACCAACACTGAAATTAGTGATATACATGAAAGCAATCTCCTTGTGAAAATATTTTGAGGACTAAAGCTAGTCAATAGGTTACACTCTGAGTAGTAAGCAACGTATGCTTCTTTGCTATTCCTCAGTGTACCAAATGTGCCTGTTGTCACTAACTGTTGTATCACTGGAGTCAAACACAGTAAGTGCAACATAACACTGACAGTGGACCAGCACATGATTCTTTGAACATGCTCTTTCCTTTGTCCCTTTTCCATATTATTTTTTAATGAAGTTCAATTCTTATTTCAGCACTTCAATCAAACTATAAAATAATATGTTCATATACCATCCCAACATTCCATACAAGACAACGTCTCTTCTAGTACTCTGTACACCTCTGTTAAAGCATGAACCATCTGTATGGTAATTTTCAGAAGAGGAAATTCCACTACCTATACGGCAATGTTATATATGCTGGTATTTTCTCAGACAGGGAGATTTCAGAGAAGTTACTAGAAATGTTTATAATTTTATGCTACACTGAAAACAACAAAACTTTAATATTCTCTTTTAAGAGGTACAGACCGAAATATACTTGTTTTGGACAATGATATTATTAGCTTAAAAAACCAAACATGAGTTCATTACAATGTTAGTAGAAAATATTGTGAAGGGTGGACTCTCAGTCTCAGTAACAACTCTGTGAGGTGTTATTCTTCTCACTCTTAAACAGTCAAGAAAATCAAGACTCAGGAAGGGTTAAAAAATTTGTCCAAGGCCACAGAACTAAAAATGTTTCAAAACCAAACCTATTTATAACTCCAAAGTCTTTCAGTTTATCCCATAATACACTATCAATATTTTCTTTAACGAATGATATTGGCAAGTTTCTTTATAGAAAAAGTGTGAACTTGAAGCTTTACATTATTTAGGGTTTTTTACATTGGATAATGTTATACATTTCAGTCAAGAAGGATGGTAATATGAATTCAAATTTCTAATAGACTTTCACTATGAAGATTATCTAAACAAAACAAGCAAGATATACAAAAGAAATAGTGCAAAAGAAGAGGGAATTAAACCACTTAATACAATTTGGATTCTAATCATAAGATGTGTCACTTGAGCCTATGATTTCTCTTTAAATCTCTCTTTTTCCAACTTCAAACAGGTTGATTTGGTTAATTAAGTGTCATTTTATAACTAAAATCTAAGATTCTATAGAAAAGAACTGTTAAAGAACAGCAATGACCAAAAAAGTACTCACCACACTTACTTTTTATAAAATCATTACATATACTAAAGGGTCATACATCTTTCTTTAAAAAGGTTGATGAAGAACCTATTTTACAATTCCAGGAAAAAATGATCTAGAGATTCAAAATTGAACTGTATGTTTAGTTTGTCTCTGTCTTACAATTATGCAATTTACAGTTACATGTTGAAATCTGAAGTGCATTTTACTTGCAAAAACAAAAAAATAAAAATACCTGTTTAGATGTGTTATTATATATCTGAATACATCATAGTTAACAGGATGAAATTTCTTAACAATTTCTTTCAGTGCATGAAGACGTTCTGCTTTATCCAGGATTTCTGTAAAAGTAGTGAGGAATTTGTATGAAACACAGACATTAAAAAATATTGATAAAGCTTCTTGCTATGCTTATTGTATAAAACAATCAAGAATGTATATGAAATATGTTAGGAGAGGTAAACAAAAACAAAGAAAATATAAACAATCTAATTAATAGATTATCATTTATTACAGTAAGACTTTTCACAAAGCTAATAACTGAATAACTTGGGGATGGCAAAATCATGTATTAGTAATTTTTTAAAGCAATATCTAACTAGATGGATACTGACTTAGAATCAACTAATTACTAATAAATCTGTTAAGCTCTTAATATTCATTTTACAAAGGTGAAACTATTCAACTCCACAATTGTACAAAAGCAGCCATAGACAATATGCAACAACAGTGGCTTTGTTCCAATAGAACTTAAAAAAAACCTGAATTTCATACAATTTTAACATATCATATAATTTTTTCTTTTAACATTTTCAACCATTTAAAAATGTAAAAAAAACATTCTTAGCTTGCAAGCCTTCTGAAAACTGATGGCAGGTTGAATTTTTGGCCTATAGGTCAGTTTGCCAGCACCTGATTTAAAGCATGACCATATACTTATTTATAATTCACTTAGCTTATCAAACATCTTTTTTCACAATCACTACAACGGTCAGTTACTTTTCAAACTTATGCACATTATGCAAGCGGTTCTGCTGTAAACAGTAGGAGAGAAGAGACACCATTATGGCTTCTCTTCCTCACTCACTTCTTTCCTCCAAAATAACAGTGGGTGCCTCTGGAGGGGTCCAATCTGCACAGCAACTCATGGCAGGTAGTCAAATACCACTTACTGTGTATTAGTCACTCAGCGGTGTCTGACTCTTTGCGACCCCATGAACCGCAGCCCACCAGGCTCCTCTGTCCATGGGATTGTCCAGGCAGGAATACTGGAGTGGATAGCCATTTCCTTTTCTAGGGGATCTTCCTGACCCAGGGATCAAACCCAGATATCCCACATTGCAGGCAGATTCTTTATCGTGTGAGCCACCAGGGAAGCCCAAAAATCAAGTACTAACAAATTTCTCATTTGCCAAGTATTACTTCTAAATCAGCCCTCAGTAATTTCCTAACTAGGAAAGTTCTAAGGCTATTGTTTATAGTCAAAGAGTAAGAAAATCTAAGCTATCAAATGGACCATTTTCCCAGTTTATATAGGAGACTATGTATAAGGCAACTGGATCATGTGCCAAGATATTGAAGTGGATTTTAATTAAAAGAAAATTAACTGAGACCTCTAACAATCAAAATTCTAAGAAAGTAACTTCACTCTAAAGAGCCTGAAGACTTGGAATCAGAAGGACATATTGAAGATAAATATTTAGAAACTAAATATTGGGAACACAATTAAGGCTTCCCTGGTGGTGCAGAGGTTAAAGCGTCTGCCTTCAATGTGGGAGACCTGGGTTCAATCCCTGGGTCGGGAAGATCCCCTGGAGAAGGAAATGGCAACCCACTCCAGTATTCTTGCATGGAGAATCCCATGGACGGAGGAG
Source organism: Neotragus pygmaeus (assembly GCA_006410875.1). Taxonomy (NCBI): domain Eukaryota; kingdom Metazoa; phylum Chordata; class Mammalia; order Artiodactyla; family Bovidae; genus Neotragus; species Neotragus pygmaeus. The sequence goes on from SJYV01053792.1 coordinate 594,789, forward strand.
CTTGGTGGGCTACAGTCCACGGGTCGCGCGCAAAGAGTCGGACACGACTGACTGACTTCACTTTCACCTTACTTTACTACCTGACAGTCAAATAGACCTTTTTTTCTCATTTTCCAGATAACAAATGAGTATCTGCTAAGTAGAAACATCTGGATGAATGATGATGCCAAGTAAGAATCAATACTGAATAGGTATTCATTTTCCTGTCTAACTCTCTCAAAAACTGACTTAAGACACGAGGCCAAAGTTAATTTCTTTGACTTAAAACTTATATTAAAAAAAAAACACATATTTTACTAAAGTACATTATGGATACATTCATTTGAAGAATTAACTTCTTTTTCCTACAATGCCTTTGAGTTTGAATTAAAACACAAACCTCAAACTTCCAGCACTATGATCTAACATCTAGGAGGACCTTCATCTAGGAGGCTAGCTAAAAGTATTTAAATGGAAAGAACTTTAATAAACAGCTCTAGAAGCTGAATTTTTATTTGCTACACATTCTACTGCATGACCTCTTTTAACACATAGCAACCAATATACAAACCCCACTACCATATACCTCTCAAATTAAAAAAAAAAAAGAGGCTTATACTTACTTGCTGCTTCCAGTAGCTCTGGATGAAGAGAATATGGAATTAAAGGATCTGGTAGGTCTGCAAAGAAAGCTTTAAGAGCTCCAGCTACAGCATTTACTGTTACTTCCATTGATACTAGACTGATATTATGATCTACAAGACAAAAATTGAAATTAAAAATTATAATAAATTTATTACAAGAGAAGTAAGCTAAGTGGTACTTGAAGAGCCAAAGATATTTAAGTCTTCTCATTGATCACCTTTATTTAAAGGCAGATTCATCTCTCCCCCACTGTTTTAATGTAAGTTTGCATGATAAAACTATAGATAATGAAAGAGAAAACCAAGCAAGGAGCATTTTCTGTTATAATAAAAAAAACCTATTAGGCTTATTAGTATACAGGCAATATTACTTAACATCTCTCTTCTCTTAAAACATTTGTTTAATGTAAGCTATTTTTAAAAGAGGTCATTCGGAAACAGAGACACAAAGATAGGAATCATACATATAAATGCAAGCTTCAACTTTTTAACTTATACTTTAAAAATTTTAGTATAAAACACTTTAAACATTTATCAGTGAAGTTTTGACTTTAAATAAACAATAACAGAACACAGTAAAGGTGTATTATAAGGTTAATTTGCTATTTTAAAATCTTATTTTCCTTTTATAAATACAATGAATACTTATGATAAAGAAAAAAGTACCCCCATAATCAAGAGATAATCACTGTTTCTCCTTTAGCATGTTTCCTTTCATCCCTTTTCTGCTCATTTGAAAAGAAAAGAATCATATATATTTTTTATATTGAATTTCATTTTTAAGGCATTATCCAAGGTTATTAAAATTTCACCAGCAACTTAAAAAAAAATTTTTGAGGGAGCAGGAAACATTTCATTGCAATTTCAAGCTTGTAGAAATTCTGCAATAATAAAAATACAAAGAACTCACACATACCCTTAACCAAAAATCACCAATATTTACATTTTGTCCTACACATAAACAATTTTAACAACTATAAAACATTCTTCCAGACATAAAATTTACATAATATTCTATTAGAAGATTTAGATTTATTTCATTTAAAAAAACTATAAAGACGCTATGATTAAAAACTTGTATTTACTAATGCTTACTTCTTTAGGCAGGCTACATTCCTTGAAACATAAGCTACCCAGTGAACATTTAACATGGTGTCTGGCACAGAAAATTCATCATATGCATTATCTCATTATTCAGTTATTTTTATCACTCCCATTCTAGATTATGAAAAAGTTGCTGTTTAGAAAGATTAACTTCCAGAGGTCACAAAGACAGTAAGTGACTTCCCAGGTGGCACCAGTGGTAAAGAACCCGCCTGCCAATGCAGGAGATATAAGAAATGTGAATTTGATCCTTGGGTTGGAAAGATCTGGAGGGCACAGCAACCCACTCCAGTATTCTAGCCTGGGAAATCTCACGGACAGAGGAGCCTGGCAGGCTGCAGACCACAGGGTTGCGAATAGTTGGATACAACTGAATCAACTTAGCACAGTTAAGTGGTAGAACTGGAAAACAAAACCAGAAAGTCTAAATCAAGAGGCCTTGGTACTAACTATTCTTCCTTTATTACTTAGAAGTAAAACTGTAAGGATTTGATAAAGTCTAAACAGTTCTTGTAAGAACATACTTTTTAAAAGTGAAATACTAACAATACTCTCAAAACAAAGCACACACACCCCTTTCTCCAACACTCAACAATTTTACCATTTCAACATATATAATCTTTATTATTCTATATGGTTATCTAGTATTCTGCTTGTAAACATGAGTAGACTCCCCACCTTTAAAACAAAATACAAACAACATTGTAATAAATTTCTTGGTAGGCTTACACGAAGACTTGTAACATAAATATTTACAAACAGGATTTCTCCAGCAAAAGCTATCTAAAGCACCCATAACCAATAATATACAACATACCTGTTTGCCTATGCCCTACCAATAATCTTTTCCATTCTCATAATAAGTATAACCTTTTTGTTTTAACTTTTATTTATTTATAACTGACAGAGGCTGAGCATATTTTCATATATATGTTGTTCTTCTGAAATGAATTGCTTAATCTAGCAAAGAAACTCCATAGCCCCCCTAGATTTGCAGTTTTTCTCCTGATTTTGTTTTATCCACTGTTCCATATAGAAGTTTTTACATTTTTAAGCAGTCCAGTTTATCATCTTGTTCATGCTTACTAGGTTTCATGTTAAGTTTAGGCCTCTCCCTACTCCAAGGTTATAAAAATATTCACTCATTTTTCTCCCTAGTACATACAGTTTTCATTTTTTTCACTTAAATCTTTGATCTCATAGAGAGTTAATTTGAGTAGGAAATTCAGCTTTTTAAAAAATCCCTAATTAGTCAGTTGGCACAGTATCATGAAAGAAAAAAAACACTTTCAAATTGCACTTGAAGGTAAATCTGCATACACAAAGATGATGATGCATCATAACCCAATTTACTGCTTTTCCAATTCTGGTAATGGATTTACAGCTCTCCTGTTTCTTGACTCTGGTATCTGTTTGATTAAATACTCTTAATACTACTTCAAAACTTTCTCCTGTAATATATAATCTTAAGGAGGTTTTCATATGAAATTTCAATAAGGAAACTAACAAAATGATGATTTTGTCTTATATAATTATCTTTTTACCTTGATCAAACTGCTTTTGAATATTGTCTTGATCAGTTTTGTTCCCACTAACACGGTAGAGTCCTTCAGTACATAATCCTAAAATAAAGAAAGAGACTTTTATACATGCATATATAGGTACAACAAAGAATATACTTAAGCTTATGTACAACTTAATGACTTACAAAATATGGTGGTAAATATTTTTAGGAATAAAATAATTTTGAACATTTCATTTAAAGTAAGTTCACAATGGACTAATTTTAAACCAGTTAGGCTACTCAGTTCCATGCAAAAAATGAGAAAAAACATTCTTCTTATTTCTTTTACTAAATACATCTATTTTCCCGACTGTGATATATTGAAAAAATTCAAAAGACACTGAAAGGTGGAGAGAAAGTGAATTAACAGCAACTCTGAAAAACACCATGACTGAGTTCTCCAGGTTTTCTTTTTGCCTTATATATCCTAGACCAGGCAACAGAGAAGCCTGCAACCCAGAAACACTCATGAACACAGGCAAAAAGATACAAACAACAAACCACCACTCAGAAAACCAACAAGAAAAGTTGCTCTCTCTGGTGAAAGGATTGGGAAAGGTGTAGAGTAGCAAGCAAAATCATTTTTTAATTACTACCCTACTCCAGCCAAACACAGTGGAACCTACTCCTCCTCATTCACAACAATGGCAACCAAGTAGAATTCTACTTTAGCCAGCAGTAACAAAGGTGTCCTTCCCCTTTCAAGATGCCAGCAAGGGCTGATTGAAGTTTGAAATTTTTAACTACCACCTTGAGGTAAGAGGTACCCTCCCCTCTCCACCACAGTGGTCAACAGAGGCTGGTGGAGATCAAGCAGGGTAGGGAGCCCAATCTTCTAGCCTCACTTTGTAGTAACGAGGCAGCCTTCCTCCCCAGCTAGTACAGTGTCAAAGGAGGCCTGTTAAAAATAGATTTAAATAAGACTCAAAGTTTCACAGCATACTATTCAAAATCTAGAATAAAACCATAATAAAATGAAAATCATGCATCATTTCAAGAATCAAGAAAATCACAAACTGTCAGTTTGTGACAATTAACTGACACCAATACAAAGTTGTTAGTTGTGGAATTATCTGATAAGGATTTCAAAGCATCATAAAATACTTTGGTGAACAATTATAAACACACTTGAAACAAACTTCCTAACAGAAAGTTTCAGCAAAGAAACAGAAATATAAGGAACAACAAAATGGAAATTTTAGAACCAGTAACAGAACAAGAAATACAGTAACTGAAACAAGAAATTCACTGAATGCAATTAACAACAGACAAATGATGACAGAGAAATAAGCAAGTGATCTTGAAGACAAACAACAGAAATAAATTAGAAACACACACACACAAAAGATGAGCTGCAGGGATTTGTGGGACAACAGAAGAACCAAGATTTGTATCATCAGCCCAAAACCTATCCCTATGTTCAATGGGAAACTTCTAAAAGAGACTCAATTTGATAAGGCACTGTACTCTTCTGATCACAAGGAGGAAAAAAAAGAATAGAATAGTGGATTCTGTCAAACTTATTTCCAGAACAATATCAAAGGTGCTTGTATGGGACAATATATTAATCCCTTCTAATTTTCATCAGGTTATTTTATTAATATTTTGTTTTATAAAATTCACAAATATCTTTATATACAAAGATGTGAACAGGGGAAAAAAATGTACCTCACACTGCAGGAAACACGTCAACATTGAGAAATTCATGAACATAAAGGTAAGGGAAGATCCCCTGGAGAAGGAAATGGCAGCCCACTCCAGTATTCTTGCTTGGAAAATCCTATGGACAGAGGAGCCAGGCAGGCTGTAATCCATAGGACTGCAAAGAGTTGGACACAACTGAGCGAGTGAGCACAAACACACAAACACGCAAAGGTAGCAAAAATCCACTGACAAAAGTTTCATGGGTCAAAGTTATTAAATCCAAAGTTTTAACTTCAATAAAGCACAGCTAAGTCGCTTCAGTCGTGTCCGAATCTGGGCGACCCCACAGATGGCAGTCCATCAGGCTCCCCCGTCCCTGGGATTCTCCAGGCAAGAACACTGGAGTGGGTATACAGCACAGCAGACACCACCAAATAACCAAAATTATCATTTACTGTGGGACAAAATAACATCTTAGCCCAACAACTCAACACTCAAAACACGATGATCATGGCACCCAGTCCCATCACTTCATGGCAAATAGATGGGGGAAAAGTGGAAACAGTAACTGACTTTGATTTTCGTGGGCTCCAAAATCACTGTGGACACTGACTGCAGCCATGAAATTAAAAGACGCTTGCTCTTTGGAAGAAAAGCAAAGACAAACCTGGACAGCATATTAAAAAGCAGAGGCATTACTTTGCCCTCAAAAGTCCATACAGTCAAAGTTGTGGTTTTTCCAGTTGTTATATATGGATGTTAAAAGCTGGACAGTGAAAAAGGCTGAGTTCTGAAGAATTTATTCCTTCAAACTGTGGTGCTGAATTAGACTCCTGAGAGTCCCTTGGACAGCAGGGAGATCACATCAGGCAATCCTAAAGGAAATCAACTGAATATTCACTGGAAGGACTGATGCCGCAGCTCTAATATTCTGGCCACCTGATGCAAAGAGCTGACATTGGAAAAGACTCTGATACTGGGAAAGATCGAAGGCAGGAAGAGAAGGGGACAACAGATGATATGGTTGAAAGGCATCATGGACTCAATGGACACGAGTTTGAGCAAACTCTGGGAGGGATGATGAAGGACAGGTAAGCCTGGCGTGCTACAGTTCATGGGGTCACCAAGAGTCAGATACAACTGAGCAACTGAACAACAATACCAACAGATATGATGCACTTAGATACAACAATACTTTGGTGGTATTTCTAACTAAAATGCATAATTTGAATCCAATAATGAGGAAAAGAAACCTCAAACTGATGGAGAAAGAAAACGTTTATTTGTATAGTAAAACACCAATCAATAGACATAATAAAAATGATAGACTAACCTGACATAGTGACATGCATTTATTTGCTACATGAAAAAGGAAACATGTATAATCATCCATGCTAAAAACCTTGCCTTCCTTTCACTGATAACTGAGTGATGTATTTTTTTCTTTTTTAAAAAGCAGCAGCAACAGCAACTTAATAATCTAGATGTGAATTAAATTGTCCAAAGTATCCACCTTGGGCCTCCAAGTAATACAGGCATTAGAAATCTATACCAATATTCCAAAACTATGTTTTAACCAAGTACTTTCACCTTTTTTTCTTCCATTAGAAAGATAACTAACCCTTACACTGCACAGAACTTGCGATATCTGAAGTTCTAAAAAGGTCTAAGTTCTATCTGAGTTGATAATAGATTGAGTTTCACTAAAGTCACAAAACACACGACAAACAGTAAGGGAGAAGCAAGCTGTGTAGATAATCCATGAATTATACTGTTTCCATGGGAGGTGGCATCAGCAAAAGAGATGAAGAAACGAATTTTGGAGCTTGGTTCCCCAATAAAAGCAACTAAAAGTGAAAGTGAAGTTGCTCAGTCATGTCCAACTCTTTGCGACCCCATGGACCGGAGCCCACCAGGATCCTCCATCCATGGGATTTTCCAGGCAGGAGTACTGGAATGGACTGCCATTTCCTTCTCCAGATCTTCCTGAGCCAGGGATCAAACTTGGGTCTCCCGCATCGTAGGCAGATGCTTTACCATCTGAGCCAGCAGGGAAGTCAAACGCAACTAAGGAGCAGCCAGAATGTATCAGAATCAACTTCTGCAGAACTCTGGAATCTACTTAAAAAATTACAACCACCATTAGAAGTTTTGGAGAAGAGAGCAGCTTTAAACTGCCCAGCTACTATTCCCCATACCCTAGACTGGCAACGACCATGAGGAAGGTAGTCTCTGCACTAGGGGTTTAGGCTGCAAGTGTCAGAGGCGGGAACACAAATCTTGTTTGCAAAGAACTATAGTTGTAAATTTTAACTTGTCTGGTGACTCCTAGAAGAAAGAGCACAAGGGCTTGCCTATGTTTCACTATGCTAAAATATTTAAATATCTTATTTTCAACAAAAAATTTAAGAAGCATAGAAAAGAAAAGCCAGTATAGTCCGTTCTAGGAAAAAATATTAACAGAAACTGCCTATGGGGAAACCCAGTCACTGCACTTATTAGACAAAGACTGTAACCTTTAAAAATGCACAAAGAGCTATAGGAAGCCATGAACAAAGAACTAAAGAAAACCAGGAGAATGGTGACTTAAAAAATGAAGAATATTAATGCATACAAATTCTAAAAGATGATGCTATTAAAACACTGCACTGAATATGCCAGCAAATTTGGAAAAAGTCAGCAGTGGCCACAGAACTGGAACAGGTCAGTTTTCATTCCAATCCCAAAGAATGCTCAAACTAGTGCACAACTGTTCCCATTTCACATACTAGCAAGGTAAAGCTCAAAATCCTTCAAGCCAGGCTTAAACAGCATGTGAACCAAGAACCCCATGAACCGCAGCATGCCAGGCTTCCCTGTCTTTCGCTATCTCTCAGTTTGCTCAAACTCATGTCCATTGAGTCTGCGATGCCATCCAACCATCTAATACTCTGTTGCCCTTCTCCTTCTGTCCACAGTCTTTCCCTAGCATCAGAGTCTTTTCCAGTGAGTCAGCTCTTCACATGAACTGGCCAAAGTACTGGAGCTTTGGCTTCAGCATCAGTCTTTCCAGTGAATATTCAGGGTTGATTTCCTTTTGGATTGACTGGTTTGATCTCTGTGCTGTCCAAGGGTCTTTCTCCAGGACCACAATTTAAAAGCATTAATTCTTCAGTGCTCAGTCTTCTTTATGGTCCATCTGTACATGACTACTGGAAAAACTACAGCTTTGACTATATGGACCTCTGTTGAAAAATTAATGTCTTTGCCTTTTAATATGTTGTCTAGGTTTTTCATAGCTTTCCTTGGAAAAAGTGTCCTAATTTCATGGCTGCAGTCACTGTCCATAATGATTTTGGAGTCCAAGAAAATAGAATCTGTTAATGTTTTCACTTTCCCCCCATCTATTTGCCATGAAGTGATGGGGCTGGATACCATGATCTTAGTTTTTTTTAATGTTGAGTTTTAAGCTAGTTTTTTCACTCTCTTACCTTCAAGAGTGAAGTTGCTCTTCACTTTCTGTCATTAGAGAAATGACTGCATATTTGAGGTTGCTGATATTTCTCCCGGTAATCTTCATCCCAGCATGTAATTCAACCAGCCCAGCATTTTGCATGATGTACTGTGCATATAGTTAAATAAGAAGAGTGACAATATACAGCCTTGTTGTACTCCTTTCCCAATTTTGAACCAGTCAGTTGTTCCACGTAAAGTTCAACTGTTACTTCTTGACCTGTATACAGGTTTCTCAGGAGACAGGTAAGGTGGTCTGGCATTCCCATTTCTTTAAGAATTTTTCAGTTTGCTGTGATCCACACAGTTAAGTCTTTAGCACAGACAATGAAGCAGACGTAGATGTTTTTCTGGAATTCCCTTGCTTTTTCTATGATCCAGCAGATGTTGACAATTTGATCTCTGGTTCCTCTGCCTTTTCTAAACCCAGGAGGTACATCTGGAAGTTCTTGGTTCATGTACTTTTGAAGCCTAGTTTGAAGGGTTGTGAGTATAACCATATTAGCACGCAAAACGCATCCAACTGTATGGTAGCTTGACAATTTTTTCACACTATCCTTCTTTGGGATTGGAATGAAACTGACCTTTTCTAGTCTTGTGCCAGTGCTGAGTTTTCCAAATTTGCTAACATGTTGAGTGTAGCACTTTTAACAGCATCATTTTTTCGGATTTTAAATAGCTCAGCTGGAATTCTATCACCTCCAATAGTTTTGTTTGTAGTAATGCTTCCTAAAGCCCACTTGCACTTCACACTCCAGAATGTCTGGCTCTAGATGAGTGACCATACCATCGTGGTTATCTGGGTCATTAAGATTTTTTGTATATTTCTTCAGTGTGTTCTTGCCACCTCTTCTTAATCTCTTCTGCCTCTGCTGGGTCCTTACTGTTTGTGTCCTTTATCATGTCCATCTACGTATGAAATGTTTCCTTGATATCTATAATTTTCTTGAAAAGATCTCTAGTCCTTCCCATTCTGTTGTCTTCTTTGCATTGTTCATTCAAGAAGGCATTCTTATCTATCCTTGCTATTCTCTGAAACTGTGCATTCAGTTGGGTGTATCTTTCCCTTTCTCCTGTGCTTTCCTCTTCTTTCCTCAGCTATTTGTAAAGAAGCGATAAGCCTCCTGGCTGGAGGAGGTAACGGCAAACCACTCCAAGAATCCCATGAGCACAAACAGTATGAAAAACACAAATACCTAAGTACAAATCTTAACAAATATATACAAGATCTATATGAGAAAAACTACGAAACTGATGAGTGAAAGCAAAGGACTAAATACAACTGACCCTTGAGCAATGCAGGAGCTAGTCCATGTATAACTTATAGCAGGTCCTCTGTATCCACTGTTGCCCCACATTCACAAATTCAACCAAACATGGATTGTGTTTGCTGCTGCTGCTAAGTCACTTCAGTCATGTCCAACTCTGTGTGACCCCATAGATGGCAGCCCACCAGGCTCCCCTGTCCCTGGGATTCTCCAGGCACGAATACTGGAGTGGGTTGCCATTTCCTTTTCCAATCCATGAAAGTGAAAAGTGAAAGTGAAGTCATTCAGTCATATCAAACTCTTAGCGACCCCATGGACTGCAGCCTACCAGGCTCCTCCATCCATAGGATTTTCCAGGCAAGAGTACTGGAGTGGAGTGCCATTGCCTTCTCCTGGATTGTGTTCAGTACTATATTATTTACTATGGAAAAATATCCAANTTCCCCCCCTCCTGCCCCAGAACATCACATCCCCCTAGTCTCGCAGTAACAGCTGAGAGAATTAGAGCCCTCATCTTGTAAACACACTAGGGGCTGTAAATCCACAGCCTACCACCACCCCCCTCCCCAGGCACCGCCAGCCCTGGAGGCAGATTTTCCTCTTCCAGCTGGGCAACACTCTTTATGTCCTTGTTCAGTTATTTAAATGTGCAATGAAACCTCTGTATAAAGCAGCCGATGATGTGCTGGACATGGTAGACAGAAAGGCGTGTTTTTTGCCCTCACGTGTCGGCTTGGGGTTGGCGCTGCCCCGTAACTGGTCATGCTGTCTTTACTTCCGTGTGCATTTCAGTGGAAAAGTGGAAAATAAAGCATGCACAAGGCTAGATGGTGGACCTGGAGTCCACCGCAGCCTCTTCCTGAAAGCCAAGACCTTGAAGATGTTCTTGCACTTCAAGGCTCCCTTCTCCCCACCCTCAGCTTATTCTTAGGACTACAGAATGTAGCCATGGGCCAAACAGCCTCCCCAGGAATCTGGCTCTTAATATAGACATGAGTCTCCAAATAGTCTTGCTAAATGCAGGTGTTTTCTACTCTCCAGGAGCTGGCCCTTTCAAATGATTGTTTAAAGAAATATCTTCTTTGGAAAAAGAAGGGCAGAATGTTTTTAAGGAATTCAATTGTAAGGGGGTTTGGTCATCATGTGGGGATGAAAGTAGGATGATGATGGGAGTGTCTTGTTCATGGTCATTGTGGGGACTGAGTGAGGTAACTGGTCTTAATTTCTTGCTCGTGGACATGGGACTGATCATATGTGTTGTAGTACGAAACAAGATAGCACGTGGCAAAATGTGTGTAAGGTGATGGAAATGGTGGGTTATGGGGTGAAGCCTTGTACTCTTGCACCGTGTTAACTGTGTGAGCTAGAGTAACAGGATCACACACTGCCTATCAGAGCCGTGTCCGCCGGTATGACTATGCCAGGTTGCAGTATTGTTGTTTTTATCCAGTCACTCAGTCATGTCCGACTCTTTGCGACTCCACAGACTGCAGCATGCCAGCCTTCCCTGTCCTTCTCTATCTCCTGGAGTTTGCTCAGACTCATGTCCATTGAGTCAATGATGCCATTCAACCATCTCACTCTCAATATATGAGTTATTAAAATCCTTCCCTCCTAATAGGTAAATGGCACTTCCAGGAGACCAACCTCTCTCACCAAGTATCCCCTACCACCTTCCAGCATGCAGCAGTGAATATTTTGAATACCACACTGTGAGCTACTTGAACAAGCATTGTTTACCCCCATTTTAGAGATGGGAAAACTGAGTCTCAGAAAGATGATGTGAGGATGTATCCCAGATCATCTACGGGGTTGATAATAGAACTGGGACCATACAATTCACTGAATCCAAACCAGCCTCTTCATTTTATGGGTGAGGAGACCCAGAGGGTTTGGAAACTTGTCCAAAGCCATGTAGTTGGCTAGCCAAGGTCCTGTCTCGGAGCACACAGAACCTTCTGGAAGAGGGGACAGCCGTTAGATGAGCAGTGAACAGAGCTGGGACCTCTTTACCTGTCTGCCTTGTGTTAGGGGCACTTGGAGCTGTTGAAATTGTCGGCTCCAAAGTCAAGAAGGGGTGGATAGGCTGGACCGTGGGAATTGATGAGAGTTCATAGAAAAGAACAAAAGAACACAGAGGCGAGGCAGGAGCAGGGGAGAAGGAGCCTTAGAAAAAGGGAGTAGCTGAGAGGCCAGGTGCAGCCTGAGCTGAGAGGGATGAACGAGGAAAGAACCAACTTTTTAAAAATTTGAGCACTTGCCCTTCTGTGCCAGACGTATTATACATGGTAGTCCATGGACTTCCCTCAAATGACCCTACGGGGACGAGTTTTTGATCCCCATGGGTAGGGAAGCCGTACACTGTTCAGACTGAAATTAGCAAGAGGAAGAAGACAGACTTGCATTGTACAGGATTCCCAAACCAGGTTCTTTCTAGTTAAGAAAGCTCAAAGGTGAAGACCATGGCTGGAGTGCTGGGGAACAGGGCCTCAGAGAAATGTTTCACAGAGAAATGTGGAAGTCGCTCTGAAATTTCCCCTGAGCAGACTCAGGTGGTATTGTATCTGGGATCTCCGCACGAGGCTAGGCAGGGTGTGGGGTGTAGGGAGGAGGCAGCCGGGGGGAAGTGGTCCCCCCATGCCTTGTTGCCTGGGGAGAAATTGCCATTTTACTTTCAATTAGGAGGGACACTGTGGTCAATCAGTAGCGCCACCAGAGGAAAACAGGCCCAGCCCAGCCCTGACTCTCTCCAATTATTATTAATGAACTTAGTCTCCGAGCTGCCAACCTTTTTATATGCAAAATAGGCCTTTATGGGGCCACCGGCAACGAGGACTCATTAAAGAACAAATCTCAGAGAGAATCTTACAGGGGAAGAGAGAGAATCTTACAGGTTTCCATCCCAAACCAGAACGGGTCCAGCCCCCAGGCGAGGATCCAGCTCACCACAGGAGGGTTTCGAAGGCCCCTAGTCCTGAACTCCTCTCTGGGGGAATCTTTCTGACCCACCACCCCATCCTAAGGTGGTCCTATCTGCCAGGGAGAACTTGCCTCTTTCGCTAACAGGCAGGTCAGCATCTGAGTTCTTTAGCTGCCCGTGCATCTGCTGACATTGAGCCGTTATTTTTTCCTCTCCCTGCCTTGGTTTCCCCTGTGCAAAGTAGAAGGGATCCTTGGGTTGACTGAGAGGACGCTGAGATTCAGACACCCTTGCTGTATTGTTCTTGCACTGCCGTATTTTCCTGTAGGACTTGGAGATGAGAAATCCCAACTCTACTCCTCTTAGTCCGAATACAACCCTAGACGCGGCTCCTCAGGCAAATGGTAGTTCAATCATGAGGTTGTGTCCAACTGCGACCCCGTGGACTGCAGCACGCCAGGCTTCCCTGTCCACCACCTACTCCCGGAGCTTACTCAAGCTCATGTCCGTTGAGTTGGTGATGCCATCCAACCATCTCATCCTATCATCCCCTTCTCCTGGCTTCAGTCTTTCCCAGCATCAGGGTCTTTTCTAGTGAGTCAGTTCTTTGCATCAGGTGGCCAAAGAATTGGAGTTTCAGCTTCAGCATCAGTCCTTCCAATGAATATTCAGGACTGATTTCCTTTAGGAGAGACCGGTTAGATCTCCTTGCAGTAGCAGGGGGCAAGGTCAAGCTTGTGCCGCTTTTGGACAGGGAGCACTNCAAAGAATTGGAGTTTCAGCTTCAGCATCAGTCCTTCCAATGAATATTCAGGACTGATTTCCTTTAGGAGAGACCGGTTAGATCTCCTTGCAGTAGCAGGGGGCAAGGTCAAGCTTGTGCCGCTTTTGGACAGGGAGCACTGCCACGATCTCAGAGAGGAGGGAAGAGTGGAATCAGGAAGAGCCCAACCACTCGGGCTCACAAGTCCCCACTTGGCATCAGCCTTCTCTCCTGAGTTCCCAGCATCACACATCTCCCACTCCAGCCAGAGCTTCATCCTTTTCACAAAATCATTCATCTTGTGTCCGAGTTCTCATGTTGCCTGAGCAAAGGGGCTGAGATAGCAGTAGAGGTAAGGGCTCAGGATGGACCTTTAAGACCCTCGATCCACGTGGGACCTCAAGGTCCCAGAGACCCACATGCTCTTGAGCCTCAAGGCCACAAGTAGGGTTCAGGCTCCATCCCTTCTCTGCTCCTGCTGCTCCTCTCTGCTTTATTTAGTTAAAACTGGGTCAAAATACACATATCAAAATTTGCTATCTTAGCCAGTTTTAAGTGCACAGTTTAGTGGCGGTAAGTGCATTCACATTGTTGTATAGCCATGACCATCATCCATCTCCAGAACTTTATTTATCTTTCCCAGCTGAAACTGTGCACCCATTAAACACTAACTCCCCCTGAAACTCCTGTTCCATCTTCTGTCTCTATGCATGTGACTACCTGGGTAGTCATATGAATGGAATCATGTAGTGTTTGTCCATAGTGATCGGCTTGCTTCACTTGGCAGAAAGTTTTCAAGATTCACCCATGACTTAGAGTGTGTTTAAATTCGCTTCCTTTTAAGGCTGAATCATATTCCATTGCATGTCTATGTATCATTTTGCTTATCCATTCATCTACGATGGCACCTCTGTTGTTTCCACCTTTTGGCTGTTGTGAAGGATGCTGCCGTGAGTGTGGGCATCAAGTATCTCTTGGAGACCCTGCTTCCGGTTCTCTTGGATGCAAACTCAGACGTGGATAGCTGGGTCTGCTGCTCCTGGTCTGGCCTCTCTTTGGGTTAAAGGCGTGGATACCCTGGAAGAAAGGAGGGGCTTCGTTTAATGGGTCCTGGGGTGCTCCCCTAAGGCAAGGCTATAGAGTCATGGGAAAGGATGGAGGTGAGCCCACCCTAATCATGGAATCAGGACTGGTTAGAGCCAAATGGGTCCTTGGATTCCACCCGCTTGACAGATAAGCAAGTTGAGTCTCTAGTGGGGACGGATGTGTAATGTGGTCAGGCTTCCGTAGCTTGTCAGAAGCTCAGTGGTTCTAGAGCTCTTCTCCCTCCAGTTTTCAATGACAGAGGGGCCCATGTTTGCTTTCAGACCTAGGGGACACTGCTCCTGGGTGCCTGCTTGCCTGGGACCCCTCCCATCAGGGTCTCAGGCCTTCCCTTGGCCTCTTTCTTGCCTTACTTTACTGGAGACGAGGGCTGAGGTTGGGGATCTGAGAGTCTGCAGTGAGCCCGTGGGGCAGCATCCTTACGAAGGATGTATGAGCTATGCTTTGACCATTGACCTGCCCAGACCATCTGTCTGGTGGGCCCGCCCCAAAGAGTATCAGGCTGGGAGGAATCTAGGGACGGTAAAACCTACCTGACCTGGGACCTCACTTTTGTCCAGGCCAAGGCTCTCTTCCACCCAGCACCTGAGAATCCAGCCACATGCTAGCACCCACCTCCCAGCTGGGCAGAGCGCCATACTCCTTACTTGACCCCTTTCTGCCTCCAGCCCTGTCTGGACAGAGCTGATTGCCCAGTGAAAGGGGGCCCAGTGATCCACCTCCTCCATCCCCGAATGTGCTCACAAATCAGCAGCTTGCCCCATCAGAGGGAGCTCAGTGTGTGTCTGCCGAGGGGCACTTCCCTGGGGTCAGCCCATCCCTAGAGCTCAGGCAGAAGCTTCTGGATTTCAAAGGCCTCTGGGGCTCATTCCAGAACATCCCCAAATGCCAGACTCAGCCCACCTCTGGAAGGTCCTCTCAAACCCCGCTGGGCCATGGTCCAGACTGACNAGGGGCACTTCCCTGGGGTCAGCCCATCCCTAGAGCTCAGGCAGAAGCTTCTGGATTTCAAAGGCCTCTGGGGCTCATTCCAGAACATCCCCAAATGCCAGACTCAGCCCACCTCTGGAAGGTCCTCTCAAACCCCGCTGGGCCATGGTCCAGACTGACGTTTTAGAGCCTCAGTCCCGGGCTTTGGAGTTATTGTGGGGCTGCTGGCATGGGTCCTTTTGTCCCAGTGCTTGGCAACCCAAAATAAGACAGGACCCCCAGCCAGCAGAGTTCTGTCTGCCAGGTTAGAACCCCCACCCTTGAGAGGGGACCACTGGGAGTCTGGACCACAGGGGCTGGTGAGGGTGGGGTAGGGGCTTGACCTCCGTGGGGAGTGCCTCAAGGACTCGGGACCTGGGGTGCTCAGTCCCCCTGCCTGTCTGCTGGGAGCTGGGGGTGGGCAGCAGTGCAGAGGGCACCGTGTGGGGAGCCCCCGGGAGGGCTGAGATGATGTGGACCGTCTGGGTGATGGCAGGGGCTCCTGCCCCGTGGGCTTCCTGCACCCCAGCTGAGCCTCGCTGTCTATCCACAGGACTGCCCCCAGCTGCTGCGCGTGGACAAGATCCTGGTGCCCGTGGAGGTGATCAAACCCATCACCCTCAAGGCCAAGAACCTCCCACAGCCGCAGTCGGGGCAGCGCGGCTACGAGTGCGTCCTCAACATCCAGGGCAGCGAGCAGAGGGTGCCCGCCCTGCGCTTCAATAGCTCCAGCGTGCAGTGCCAGAACACCTCCGTGAGTGCCCGGCCACGCCTGCCTTCACCCACCCCCGCCCGCTCCTCTTTCCCGGCCTCAGTCAGCTCAGCAGGGCAGGACTGCCCCCAACACCAGCAGAACTGTTCAGCTCCCCTCCCACTGCTTCCGCCAGCCCTGCCGGCCCAGCCAAGCTCACCACGTCTTTGCCTGCAGGTGTGGCCCTGTCATGGTGACCCAAGGGGCTGGGGGCCAGCCGTGGGCCTGCTAAACACCGTCTATGGGCTTAGATGTGTTTGTAGGGCTCCGACTTCCTTCCTGAGAGGAGCTCTGGAAACTCTGGGCCCAGACTTCCTACCAGGGCTGACCTGAGGGTCTCATCTGAGCTCACAAAAGCCACCCCCATCAGCCTTTACACTCACACAGAGGCTATTTCCCAGCACATGAGGCTTCTGAGCCAGGCCAGCATCCACAAAGATGCTGGAACAGGAGGGAGCTGGCCGGGCCTGTGCCGCGGAGATCCACATGACCCCTGCCCAGTATTTAGAAATCCACATAAATCCGTGCTGGATCAACTACGGCTCAGCTGCCCTCTGCTGCCAACAGCCTTTGCCTGATCCCTGGTCACCACGCAGTGTGCCCTAATGGAGCACCCCCTGCCTGTCTGCCGGCTCCCCCGATAGCCTTTGACCTTCTCTTTCTGGGCTACTTCTTAGCACCCGGATGCTCAGAGACAAACAGTAGGCTTAAACACTTGTAACATTTTCAAGCTATATGAGACCTACTTTCTTCTTCATGGTACAGAAGAGAAACTGGAGGCCCAGAAGAAAGGGCAGGATTGGGTTTGTGGGGTTGAGGGTTATACAATTTGGGGGACCTTCTTTAGGAATGAAATGTGTCAATTTAAATGAGATACACAGGCAGGCCTTAGGATGGTCTGTGCCGGCTCGTACAGGGCCCTAAAGCAGACCTTAGGCTCATTCACTTAGGGTAACCCATCAGGGCGTGATGGTCAAATCTGCTTCTGGTCCCCAGAGGCCCCAGTGCCAGCCCACCCTTGCTCAAAGTCACACAGCTAGTGATTAGCAGAGCTAGACCTGGGCACAGGGGTCCCCTTCTCTACCATACTGCCTGCTGTCATTCATGCCATTGCTTCTGGATATTTACAGGTGATGATTGTAATTAAGGATGTGACATGGAACCAGGAGAGCCCCTGATAAAGCTCTTCCCGGGGCACCCTGCTCATCCTGCAGGAAGCAGGCTAGGGGTGAACAGAGCTCCAAGGGGTGAACATGCTGGCCCAGAGTTGCTTATCATTTAGCAACTCCTGGTGATCAGCCTCCCAACCTCTGAAACCCCAGATGTGTGCCCACCTCTCTCATGTCCACATCTCCCTCCTCCCCAGTGGCCAGGCTGTGTTGCAAACTTCTGCAGCACCCCAGATTAAACCTGCAAGGGATACTAAATGCCTCCTGCTTTCTCATGAATCCTGAGGCCGAGCAGACCAGGGCCGAGCAGGCCCCCAGAGTCCAGCTCAAATGATTCTCCCCAAATGAGGACATCCCGTGGGAAAAGTAAGCCTGAGTCCCACATTTGACCCAGCAGTAGGTTTGCAGGAATTTCAAGCTTTAGAGGAAACACCCCTCAGAGAAGCTGCCCCAGGGATCCGGGCCCCAGAGGCGTTAGGATGGAGGACAGAGTCTCTGGCCTCTGAGTCACTGGCTTCAGGGCCCTGTGCTAGGCTGAGTTTGTGGAATACAGGAAGCGACCCCAGGTAATAGTCAGGCAGGTCGGGGCCAGGTCTCCTTTTCTGTGGTGCCCCCTTTGAGTCCCTAGTGCTAGCTGGTACCAGTGGGATAAGGAAAGGCACTGTGGACCCCCAGCGTGGGCGCCTGCTGGTCTGATGTTGAATTCTCGGGAGCTAAGAAATCACAGGTCACTCAGCTGCTTGTGTGGGATTTTCTCATCCTAGAGCCTGATGCCCCAGGGCATGATGGTCAAATCTGCTTCTGGTCCCCGGAGGCCCAGGTCCACAGAATCCCACCCAATCAGCCAGCCTCCAGGGTGCACAGGCTCTGCACCTGCAGATCTGTCTCCAGGAGTTTGGAGACACCAGATCCGTGGTAGAAATGTGACACTGGGGCTGGAGGCCTGGAGCCCAAGGCTCTGACGGCCAAGGAGAGGAGGTGGCTTCTAAGCTCCTGACCCTCAGGAGTGGGGGAGGGCCTGCGCTGGCCTCTGGCTCCCTGGACTTGGGGATCTTCTGGAGGCTTCCCCACCCATGGACAGTATCAGTGCCTCCAAGGCCCTGCTCCCAAAATAGCCTTTTTCCTCCTGCCTTTTTCACTTCAACACCCTAGTAAGGAAGGTAATGGGAGCATTTGTTTCTCTACCATTTTAAAGTCTTAGAAACTGAGGCAACAAGAGGCGTACCCCATAAAGAGTGAGTTCTAGGAGGGTGCAGGACCTGCTGGAATCACGCAGTTAGGAAGGCTTATCAGCAGCCTCACTTTTCAGGGGGATCAGTGGGATACCAGTTGAAATGCCATCTGGGCCAAGGTGATGCTTACTGTCAAGTGACTTCCTTAAAAAAAAAAAAAAATTGGGGTCATTGTCAGTGGCAAGCCTCCCTTACCATTGTAACAGAATACAACGTACCATCAGGGCAGGAAGAGACCTGAGTGTTTACTTGATCCTGTGACAGAGACGGGGAGGGGCTCTCCAAAGTCCAGAGAGGGCAGGTGACCTGCCCTAGGTCACACAGCAAGTCATAGCCAATTTAGGACTTAAACCCAGTCTTGTAACACACCCCTCATCAAAGGTTAGGCCAAAACCAGCAACTGAGCACTTTATAGTAGGGTCTGCTCTGCCTCAGAGAGGATGGTGGAAGAAGAGTCACTGCTGTTTTGTTTCCTAAATGAGCTCTCTGGAGTAGGGGCAGGAGGAGAGAAGGTTCTAACAGAGAAACCAGCCCCTGCCCCTACACCCCTGGTTTCTGATGGCAGAGACAGGAGGGTGACCGAGAGGTCTCAGAGGAGAGCAGAAGAGGAGAGCTGGGAAAGGGAGACATGGGAACAGTTTTCACGGGGTAGGCCCAGGGCTGGTAGGCAGGCAGCTCACTTCCGGCCCACTGTGTGGGGACAGGCCCTGGGCCAATCAGCGTAACCCTTGGGGGCCTGTAGGCGGAAAATCAGGGCAGCCCGCAGGCAACAGGGCGGGGAGGGAGAAACTGTGGGTGTTTGAGGCCTCCTTTAGACTATGGCTCCAGAAATGTCAAGTGCTGCTAAGAATAGCGCCCAGTCCCGCCCTGCAGTCACCGGCCATCACGATAGTCAGTGGGCCGCAGAGGGGTGGAGGGCTGGCTGCACTGCAGACGTAAGGCCCAGCTACCCCCCCGCCCACGGGGAGCCTCACAACTTCTTGTGGTGTCCCAGTTTACTGCGTGCAAAACAAGGATGGGGAGACCAGTGTGGGGCAGAGACACGTTCCCGCTTCCTGCTTTACTGGAACACAGCTGGGAGTGTGTCTGCTGAGCCTCTGAGGTCCTGGAGATGGACGCAATACATATGCGTTTGCATGCGTGCTAAATTGCTTCAGTCATGTCCAGCTCTTTGTGACCCTGGACTGTAGCCCTTTAGGCTCCTCTGTCCATAGGGTTCTCCAGGCAAGAAAACTGGAGTGGGTTACCATGCCCTCCTCCAGGGGATCTTCCCCACCCAGGGATCGAACCCCTGTCTCCTGTGACTCCTGCGTTGGCAGGCAGGTTCTTTACCACTAGCACCACCTGGGAAGCCCTGCCATCTTATGTTGGTGATAGAATTGATAGAACTTTCCACCAAAATATCTCAGACAGGGGAATGGCTGGAGGGAAGAACGTCCGAATTATACAGAGGTCCTCTCTTTGCTTTTAGAAGGTCGGGAAACTGAGGTTCACAGGGAATGAGTAACGTCATCTGTGAGCTGGGCCACGGTGAGCCAGACCTTGATTGAGACACTTAACCTCCTGGCCCCTGGGAGCCTGAAACACTTTTCCTTCAGCTCTGGGCTTTGTGCAGATTAACTGCCCACTGATTACACAGAGCTATATAAATGCTAAGTGGAGAGGAGGTGGGGGTGTTGGGGGGATGGGAACCAGTGGTCCAGGCTCCCCAGCAGGCTGCTTCCAGGATATAGGTCAAAGGGGAGGGAGGGCATCTCCAGGAAGCAGAGTGACTTCCCTGGAGACCTAGAGGGTGGTGGGGAACACCGCGGTTAATGATTTCTGTTAATATTTCAGAATTGAGGTCTCAGGAAGGAGAGGAGAAAGAGGAAGCAATGCCCAGAACTTCTGATCCTTAAAGCCTTATAATTTCTATTTTCTTCAAAAAGAAAATGTGTGCGTGCACACACACACACACCACACACACACACGTCTGAACACGTGAGTGTTCTCATCTGCATATGTCTCCATATGTACTGAGTGTCTGGCACGTAAACACTCAATAGGCACTGCTATTATTCCACATGAACATAAACTCAGGGATCACAAGTATGTTCTTACACAGCACCCTTCAGTGTACCCACACAGATTCAAATACACCGTAACATGTGGGTGCCCGTTCTCTGTGACAGGCACTGTACTGCCCAGAGCATTGGACGGTTGTCTCGAGCCCTCCCGACAGTCCCGTGAGGTACACACTGTGTGTAATTCCTATTTTCACGTGGAGAACCTGAAACTCAGGTCCTCTGCCCGCATTCACACAGCCGATCACTGTGGAGTCCCTTCACAGCAGTGCACGTGTGTGCCCATGTGTGCTCACGGGTGCACACACGTCTGAAAGCACAGAGGCACACAGACCTCTCCTCACATCTGCACGCATGTGAAGACATTTGTGCATGCAGACACTCCCAAACACACAAGGGCGGTCGGTCTTGCCTCGCTCTCTGGGGGATCTCAGGTCCTTCTGCAGAGGGCCCTGAAGGTGCTCTTGGTCTTTGGCTAACACACCCCTGGGCCAGACCCAGACCCGGACCTGAGAGGCAGGAACCTGGCTCCAAAGCTTATTTAGGCACTGCCAGCATCCTTCCTAGAGGTCTGGGCGGCCTGACACTGGTCCTCACCATCTGTCTCCCACTGGGGTCTCAGAGGAGGGGGATAGGAAGGATGAGGCAGAGGAGCTTGGCCACAGGAGGAAATGGGAAGGGGGTGTCTGGAAAGTGTTCTCTGCCTCCCCAACCCCCGAATCCTCTCCTACACACATCCCCCTTGGCAGGCCTCTGTCTTCCTGCTGCTAGCAGACAGCGAGTAGCAGTGATTCTCTAGATTCTCTAACTTTAGCAGCACCAGGCTCGCTAGAGTGCCTCCCTGGAAGTGCTCCTGTCTCCAGGGATTCCGATTTAGCAGGTCTGGGTAGGGCTCTGGAATCTGCATTTAGTAGACCTCATTCCCCACCCCTGAGGCCCCCATGACTCCGATGAAGGCAGTAAAGAAAACTCAGGGCAACTTGGAATAACCCACCCAGATGCATAACACTTTACCTCTGGGGAGTTGATTACTGGCCTGTAAGGCAGAAAGCTTATGAGTCATCAGCTGAGTTACAGGATGACCAAAAATATTCTCCAGCATTATTCCTGCAGGAGTAGGAAGCTTTGCTTTCGGCTCAGCCCAGACTCTGACCCTGCCCCAGGAGTCATCGGTCAAGAGGGAGATTATGCAAGAATGTGGATGGTGGTGTAAACCGCCACCACTGAGGGAGAAACACTGCGTGTGGCTCCCTGGCCCAGGCATCATCAGCAAAGAGTTCGTGAAAACCCCTGATGTGCTAGGGTAGAGCGTGAAGAAGGCTGGACACACACCCTGCTTGTGACTCTGTATGAGGACAAGGTCACAGCATCCTTGTCATGGAGCGCACTCTGTCACTCAGGAATATAGGACAATTTCCCAGGTTAAGATAACATCTCCTTTAGAAGCCCCAGCGGATAGGCTGCAGAGCAGAGGCCCCCGAGACCTTCTGCAACCTGAGCATTCTGAGTTTCTGTGCTGTCCTCCCCTCAGGGAAACAGAGCGTTAGCTGCCTGCCACAATAGCCACACACATCCCCACGGCCTAGCCCTCCAAACATAAACCGCATTAAGAGAGCCTGCTGGCTCTGCAAATACAGCTTCAGACCAAGTCCCCTGGACGGAACTCTTCCAGCAAATTGCCCACCCCCAGTGCCTCCTCCACAGAAAACCTGTTTTAGCTTCAATCTCCCATCCCACCCCCTGTGGTGGGCAGAATCTAGTGGAATAATGAGAAAATCACCAGGTAGGATTGGAAGCACTACCCTGAGCGGGCAGTAAGTTCCTGCAGCCTGCCCTCCTGCTCCAGGGATGGAGAAGGGGATGCTAGTAGAAGGCAGATGGGGGCTGGCATGCTGGGGGCTGTATCTCCCACGTCCCCGCCTCCCTCCTTAGCACCACAGTCCCTTGGGATAGACCCAGCCTGGGGCAGGGACATTAGAGGAGAGCTGGGTGGGGAAACAGGGCCCAGAGGCCTGGAACAGCTCCCCATCCAACAGACAGCGGCGGGATTGGGGCCCTCTGCCCAATCTTGGAGCTTCTGGTGTTTTGACCCAGATTTCCAGGTTTGTGCTGTAGGATGACCTCAGCATTTCCCACCTCATCTCTGAGCTCTCATCCATCCTCTTCTCTGTTCAACCCTCAGTCACTCACCCCTAAAGAGAGCAGCCCTTTCATTTCTTCCCCATTTCTCCCCTTCTCTCCCTGCCTGCGAACTGACCAAGCTTGGCCAGTTCCCTGGTAAAGCGCCCACCTCCCCTGAACATGTCCTAGAATTGAAAGTTCCTGAATCACGTTGAAGGCCTGCCAAGACCTAAAGGTCAGAACTCCCCACCTGGGCACCCAGTGAAAAGCACTCTCTCCTCTCTCACCTAAACCTCCAGGGGAAGGCTCAGCTGGCAGGAACAGGCGTCCAGAGAAGGTGGCCAAGACTTTCTGTAGTCTGCTCCATGAACCCACATTGCAAATGTGTGTGCCACCCAGGCCCGGCTCCTCCCCAGCTCAGCTTCTTGACCCCCTGCTCTGATCCCCCGAGACAGGCATCCCTACCTTGCTTGCACATGCGTGTATGTGTGTGTGCTCGAGAGTGCTTGCACATGCACACACATGTGCGCTCACACAGTTTTGGCCTGTCCTGAGCCCCATGCACTTGTGTGGGCACCAGGCTGAACAATGGGCATGCCTCACCCCATAGAAATCTCTGTGACCAGCTTTCTCCTTTCTTCCCATCCTGGCCGCAGTATTCCTACGAAGGGATGGAGATCAACAACCTGCCCGTGGAGCTGACAGTTGTGTGGAATGGGCACTTCAGCATTGACAACCCGGCTCAGAATAAAGGTGCGGAAGGCAGGCCGGGGAGGCAGGCAGGGAGGAGCGGCTCCCATTCAGGATGGTGCCATTCCGTGCCCACCCTCCATGCCTCCCCAGCACCCCCACTGCCCTGTGACTGCACCAGTGGGTGGGCGGCTCCTGGGAGTGCAGCGGAGGGAGCAGGGTTAACAGGGAGCAGTTGGCTAACCGGGCCCCTGCTTATGGGGTAGACGTCACCTCCCAGCCATGTTCTGCCCAAGCCTTTTTTGCATCCAAAAGACAGAGGGGACAAGGCTGCCCGTGTCCCATACAGAGGCCAGGACTGCATTCCCGGTCCACACTCCTGGCTACCCCCCGCCCTGCCCCCACCTCCAAGCCCCTCTTGCCCTCTGCCTGCAGTTCACCTCTATAAGTGCGGGGCCATGCGTGAGAGCTGCGGGCTGTGCCTCAAGGCGGACCCGGACTTCGAATGCGGCTGGTGCCAGAGCCAAGGGCAGTGCACCCTCCGGCAGCACTGCCCCGTCCACGAGAGCCAGTGGCTGGAGCTGTCGGGCACCAACAGCAAGTGCACGCACCCCCGCATCACAGAGGTGAGCTGTGCTCCGCTGGGCCCTGCCCTGCCCCCCTGCTGGGCCCTGAAAGCCACGCCTGGCATGGGAGCCTGGGCCCTGAAAGCCACGCCTGGCATGGGGGCCGGCCCCCAGTGCCACCAGGTGCCCAGCTGGCTGTGGGCAGCCTCATTTTCCTGCAAATCTGCAGCAGCTCTAGGCTTGGCTCAGAGGCCCTTCCCACATCAGAGGAGGTCGAGAGCTGAGAGGGCGCAACTCAGCTGTCCTGTGGCGTCTCCGTGTGCCAGGAAGGACTTGCAGTCCTCAACTCCCTTTCCTGGTCTCCAGGAGTCTCGATGATGAGCCTGTGAGGCTTCATCGGCAGCAGCTCATTAAGCAGTCAGCCCATGAGCCCAGGCTGCGTGGGTGTCAAGGGCATGGCCAGCCTTGGAGAGGCGGAGGTCAGAGCAGAGAGGCTTCAGGGTGAACATAGAGCAAGACCTCAGCTGTAAGATGACAGAAACAGACTGGGAGCATGGTGAGGAGAATGGACAGGACACGGGCAGTGTGGCCAGGAGTGGGGATGGGCAGGGCAGAGCTAGAGATGCAGATACTGGGGTCACAGAGATCCCTGCCGGCAGCTAATCCCAACTAACTGTTGGGTCCCATGGTGCTAATTCATCGTATCTCCAGGCCTCAACTTGCTCACCTGTGCCATGGGTCTAAGCACCCACTTCGCAGCACAGGGTCAGGGATTATATAAGTAAATTCATACAAATGCTTGGCTGATGCCCAGCTCATAGGGATCTCATCACCTTCTTCCTCCTTGTTCATCATCAACATTGTTAAAATCATTGTTAAAATGTCTATCTAAGCCCTTCACTGCCCTGGTGTCTTGACAGCCACACTCCCTCAGGACGACTCCTTCAGGTATCCCCTACCTTGACAGAATCCCTTACTCCTCATGTAAAATAAGGAAGAGACGTGCCTGTGTCAGTAACAATACGGTGTTTGATACGTCAACTCCTGATGCACAGAGTTAAGCACATAGTAGGTGCCTCGGTGCTTGGTGCTGATAATGATAATGTCACAGCAGGGACAGAGTGAAGAAGAGGAGAAGGAAGCTCAGTCTGCCCATCCAGAGTGAGTGGACGCTGGGCATCCAGCGCTGGGCAGTGTCACACACACCTGCATCTGCTACCCTAGCAATTGTTGCTGGTTGTTTAGTCGCCAAGTCATGTCTGACTCTTTGTGACCCCAGGGACTATAGCCCACCAGGCTCCTCTATCCAAGGGATTTCCCAGGCAATAATACTGGAGTGGGTGGCCATTTCCTCCTCCAGGGGATCTTCCCAACCTAGGGATCGAACCCAAGTAGCCTGCATCAGCAGATGGATTCTTTACCACTGAGCCACCAGGGAAGCCCACAGTTGCAGGCTGAACGTTTCTGTAGTGCTTCGAGTCTGTGAAATAGCCACCTGTCCTTCACCACTTCTGGGCTCACAGCAACCGTGCTGTGTGGTTTCCTAGGGCTGCCACAACCAAGCGCCTTAAACAATAGAAACACATTGTCTCTCAGTTCCGGAGGCTGGACATTGAAATCAAGATGTTGCGGGGTTGGTTCATTCTATGGGCTATGAAGGGAAGGGTCTGTTCTAGGCTCCTCTATCCACCTGCCAATGCAGGAAACGCGGTTCAATCCCTGGGTCGGGAAGGTCCATGGGGTTGCAAAGAATCAGACAGGGCTTATCCACTAAACAACAACAACAACTCCTTGGCTTGTAGATGACTGTCTTCTTCCTGTGTCTCTTCACATCGTCTTTCTTCTATGTGTGTCTCTGTGCAAATCTCTTTTGACTTGACTACCTCCATACAGACTCTTTCTCCAAAGGTCACAATTCTGAGATGCTGGGATTTAGGAACTTTGACATACGGATTTAGGGGGACACAATGCAACCCATGAATTGGGGGTTATTATCACCCTCTCCTACATAAAAGATCGACACTGAGATCTATTCTGACCAAAGAATAAATCAAAGGAGTCCTGAAAAGCAGGTCTCTTGATTGCCGTCTTCCACCCTACAGAGGCAGAAGAACATCCACTCATTCCCTGGCTGCTCCCCTCACAAGTGATGCAGGCACAGTAGGGATGTGTAAAACAGGAAGGGGCTTGACTCCCGAGTGAGCAGCTCCTCCAGCAAAGCAGCCTCCTGGGCGTGACCCCGGGTGTGGGCCTTCCCCCACGTTAGTGCCCCCCCCACGTTCCCCTCTTCACTCTCCACATCCCTGGTTTTCCAGATGTCAAGAGAATTCAGTCCTGACTTCAGTCTCCTGCATGAGTCAGAATCTCAACAATACTTCTCAAACCACGGAACAATACGTATGCATTCTACATACAGAATTATTTGGAAAAGGCAGGCAGGTGGATGCCTCTGGTCCCACTTCTAAGTGAGGGCCCCCTCCTTTCCAGCCACCCTCTACCCTCAGAGCCCATAGCAAGAAACCATCCCCCGGGGCTGCCTCGCAGGACTGCTAATGGTGTGTCTGGCAAAAACGATGGGACTTGCTTTCTTCTTGGCCTGAGACCAACAAAATCACAGGGAGGAGACAGCAAATGAAACAAATCTCCCTGCGACAAAGGCTATTTACTGGCTGCATACTGGTATCGGCCCTCTGGGGATCTCGGGCACCTGAGGATTGAGCCAGAGATAAAACTCCCTTTTCAGGACCACAGGCCAGAGCTGGAATATCATGCTGCTGCTGCTGCCAGGTGCCAGCGGCGCCTTGGGGACTGGCTGGGCAGACATCTGGGGAGGACAGATGCCCCAACCCACCCCCCTCTCTCTGGCCACCTTCCTCACACAGAAACAAGCCTGTCTCCAAAGAATCTGGTTTTTTCACTGCAGTGGGAATGTGCATGTGCAAACCTTTGCCGAATGTATACTCACTTACAGATTGCACACCTATGCATGTGAGAAGCAGAAGTGCCTTGACCTTTGTAGGTGAACAGCCTAGAAAGCCCAACAAAGCTATTATTCCTTCCCCATCTCTCACCCTCCTGCCAGGATGAAATCCCCACTTGTAACCCTGGAAGAATAGAGAGAGTTGGTAATATTAAGAAGTACCCTATCTGGATACCTGCAATTGTGATCCTGTCGACATTGACAAAGAGCCAGGCACTGGTGTTCAACAGCACCAAGAACAAGAAATGGGCCCTTCTCTGGTCTGTCAGACGCCAGGGGAGGCTGGCCTGGAGTGTCTTCTGCCATTCAGGTCACTACTGTGTGGGCTCATAATTAAATCATGTGAAGTGTATGGAGTCCCCACCACAAAGCAGGCCCTTGGTCGTTGAATTCTAACATTCCAATCATGGGTTTTTAGCATCAGTGGTGACGTCTTAGGAGGGAAAGCCAGTCATTTTGGCCAAGTTTATGAGAATAAAGTCTAAATTAAACCCATCTCCTTAGAAACCAAACCAGATAATGACAGAGAGGTTGTGACAGACACTTTTCTAACTCCAGGAAGATGCTTGGATAGTTGGGGTGTTCAATACAATTACAACTCAAGAAATAACTATGGTGCTGTCACTAGAAAGTCTGTGAGAAGGGAGGCGCCACTGTCTGCTCTCAGAGACTCAGGGTCTGAAGAGGAGGGGACAGGGGGATGGCAGTGTGGAGAAGCAGACACAAACGCTATGATGAAAAGAGCATTCAAAGGTGTCCTAAAATCTCAGTGGAGAAAGAGAGTGCATCTGGTGATGGGGAAGTGACTGTGAACAGGGATCTGGAAAGGCGGGTGGATGCCATGGTGTGGAGGGCTGTGGGTTGAGAGGAGGCCTGTTCATTTTCATTGAGAATGGAACTAACACGAGCGGTACTGCAGCTGCTGCTAAGTGGCTTCAGTCGTGTCCGGTTCTTTGAGACCCTATAGACCATAGCCCACCAGGCGCCTCTGTCCATGGGATTCTCCAGGCAAGAATGCTGGAGTGGGCTCCATGCTCTCCTCCAGGGGCTCTTCCCAACCCAGGGGTCAAACCTGCATCTCTTATGTCTCCTCATTGGCAGGCGGGTTCTTTACCACTCAGTTCAGTTCAGTTCAGTCACTCAGTCGTGTCCGACTCTTTGCGACCCCATGAATCGCAGCACGTCAGGCCTCCCTGTCCATCACCAACTCCTGGAGTTCACTCAAACTCATGTCCATCAAGTCGGTGATGCCTTCCAGCCATCTCATCCTTGGTCGTCCCCTTCTCCTCCTGCCTCCAGTCCCTCCCAGCATCAGGGTCTTTTCCAATGAGTCAACTCTTAGCATGAGTTGGCCAAAGTATTGGAGTTCCAGCTTCAGCATCAGTGAACACCCAGGACTGATCTCCTTCAGAATGGACTGGTTGGATATCCTTGCAGTCCAAGGGACTCTCAAGAGTCTTCTCCAACACCACAGTTCAAAAGCACCAATTCTTTGGTGCTCAGCTTTTGACCACATGGAAAAACCATAGCCTTGAGTAGGTGAACCTTTGTTGGCAAAGTAATGTCTCTGCTTTTGAATATGCTATCTAAGTTGGTCATAACTTTCCTTCCAAGGAGTAAGCGTCTTTTAATTTCATGGCTGCAATCACCATCTGCAGTGATTTTGGAGCCCAAAAAAATAAAGTCTGCCACTGTTTCCACTGTTTCCCCATCTACTGGCACCATCAAATAAATGCTGGTAGGCTTTAATTCCGATTTTCTATGAATTACCCAGTAACATTGCAGATCACATTCTATCTCTTCTTCTGTGAAACAGGAAAGGGCTTTGAACCCTCCCCCTAAAACCATACACCCAGACTACTCTTCCAGAAGCTCCTGCCCATTCACAGTCCCATACCTGGGTGCCCTTGTGGACTTGAACTCAACTCGAGGAATTGGGTGGAGGGAATGGGGTGAAGAAGCCATTAGCCAGGGGGGTGATGCTCTGTCTTGGTATCAGATTATTGTGCTTCCTCCTTCCAGATAATCCCAGTGACAGGCCCCCGGGAAGGGGGCACCAAGGTCACCATCCGAGGGGAGAACCTGGGCCTGGAATTCCGGGACATCGCCTCCCATGTCAAAGTGGCGGGCGTGGAGTGTAGCCCTTTGGTGGATGGCTACATCCCTGCCGAACAGTAAGTGGAGGCCTTCAGAGACATGGGGAGGGCAGGGATGAGAACTCCATATAAATAGATGACTGACGCTGACATCTTCCCTGGTCAACAGCAGAGGCTCTTAGAGCTTATGGACAGAAAAGGAGAATGTCCCTCACCTTCTAGAGTGTGTGTGGTGGGGACTCCTACAACTCCCCAGCTCCTGAACTAGCCAGCTGCCACACTGGGGGAAGTCCAGAAAGGGGAAGGGGAGATGGCAGGGAGAGAAGGGGAAAATGATCATTAGCTCTTTGGGGGTGTGCAGATGAGTAGGAGCAAGATGGATCAAAATCAAAATCTTCAGTAGTAAGAGTTCAGTTCCTGGCCTTGGCTCCCTTTGACGTCTCTAACTCCCCAGTCTTGTCCACTCTCGGTTATGAAAAAAGCTAGTCCTATATGACCATCTATGGAGGCTGAGAATGGACCTCCACACACACTTTCATGTCTGTGGGGACTTGGATTGTTTTCCTCCAGCAAAATCTGCTGGTCCACAGAGAGGGCCATTAGACACATGATCTTGACCATGGCCTTGACCTCTAACCTACCTGGCAAGGGAGGTTTATGAATCATGTATTGCCTTGTAAATAAGTAAAGACAATTTTCCAGCCCAGCAAACACAGACATGAAATAAATGTTCACCAGCACAGTAGAATCTATATTCTACACCCTCTATTTGCCGCTCCCAGAGTGAAACCTTGCCACTTGTCACTGTGTGCATAAGTTCTTAACTCTTTGCAAGGTCTCACTTAGGTAGCTGAATGCATTTACGCTGTGTTGGCTAAGTCTTCTTGCCTGGGAAATCCCATGAACGGAGGAGCCTGGCAGGCTGCAGTCCATGGGGTTACAAAAGAGTCGTACGTGACTTAGTGACTAAACAACAAAAACAACAAAGGAAAGCAAAACTCATTCAATTAGTGGTTCATTTTCAACACCTGGAAGAAGTATGACATCAGACTTTTATTTCACATTATACACCAAAATAAATTCTAGATGGATTAAGAAGTTAAGGGTAAAATATAAAACTATAAAAGGATTAGAACAAAAGGCAGGTGAGAATTTATTTGATTTCAAGAAAGGGAAGATGCTCCAGGTATGACTGCAAAATAAAAAATATAAAGGAAAATGTTAGGAGATTTGAGTACATAATACTTAAAACTTGTGCACCAAAACCACTGTGTGCAAAGTAGAAATATGAATGATGAACCGAGAATACGGTTCTACCCTGTTACAGTATGCTTTTTCTTAACATATGAAGAGGTGCTGTAGATGAAAGGCAATTATCACAAAATTAGCAAAGAGTGTGCCTGTGTAATTCACAAGACAAAGAACCAAAGTCATATGAAAAACGTTTAATATCAGTAGTAACCAATGGAATGCAAATTAAAACAGTGGGGACAATTTTAAAAAGTTAATATCCAGTTCAAGTGAGAGGCATGAGAAACAGCACATTCGTACATTCATGTCAGGAGGGTAAATTGGGACGACCTTCCTGGAAGGCAATTTGGAAATGTAGGTCAAATGTCTTTAGCCTGGCCATAATACTTCTAGAACTTTCCCGAAATAAACAGGACGCACAAATATTTATTTGCAAGAATGTGTATTTTGGCCTAATTTATAACAGTGAAATTGTAGAAGCAATTTGTATGTCTAAAAATAGGGAATTAATTTAATAAATTATTGTATATACCTAGAACAGTAAACTACACAGCATTAAATGTGATGCTGTAGGAGAATCATGATCAGTTACTAAGTGAGAACACAGGTTACCAAGCAGAAAACAGAGTTCATAATTAATTTGGTAAAAGAAAAGCAAGACTGGAAACATAAACACCAAGATGTTAACAGTGGATATTTCAGTGGATGCAATAGGGGTGCAGGGATATATATATATATGGCAGGTGATTTTTTTCCTTTTACCTAACATGTATTAATTATGTTATTGAGACAGAAAAGCATATATTTTTCTATGTCTCAGTTCTTCATTTATAAAATGGAGATTATTTGTATTATATGTTTGCATAGATCTAGAGAAAGTTCTGCACAGATTTATACACCAGGATTTTGAGACAGATTAGTGAAGAAAAGCACACTTGCTTTTTACTTTTGTACTGTTTTCAAGGGTATGAACCATTCTGTGCATGAAACAATAACAATTTTTTAAAGGGGGAGACGTTCAGACTCTCCCTTACCCCTTCCCCTGCCAGATGGACTAGGAGCAGAAACCACTGCCTGGGGCAGTCCATGCCTTGGGAGCAAAGAGCTCTGAGGCGAGGACTGAAAACTTAGGTCTGCTCTGAGGTCCCTGTCTGATGGCTGCATGCCCTTGGGTAAGTCAGCTTACCTCTCTAGGCTCTGCCATCTGTATTGCCTAAGCTGTTTGGCTGAAACTTTCCCTGCACTCTAATTTAGAACTGAGTGGACAATTCATGAATTGGGGACTGAGTGTCTGGGGTCCTCTCCAAGGCACCCCGTTTTTCCAAGGGTCCTCAAGGAGACCCCTGTAGATCACACTTCATTTCCTGAGAACCAGGGAGGTGCCCTTGTTGCAGGAATCAGTGTCTTTCACCTCCTCCTCCCCTGCCCATCCTTGAGACGGTACTGCAGAGAAGGAGGCCCAGGTAGGCGTGGGGCTCATGGATCATGGCAGGGAGGCCTGTGACCTCCTTGTGATCCATGGGGCCATATTCTACCCCTGCAGGATCGTGTGTGAGATGGGGGAGGCCAAGCCCAGCCAGCACGCCGGCTTCGTGGAGATCTGTGTGGCCGTGTGTCGGCCTGAGTTCATGGCCCGGTCCTCGCAGCTCTATTACTTCATGGTGAGTCCTGACCACCAGCAGCCTGGCTGGGTGAGCGCTGGCCACCAGCCTCTTTACCGTGATTGCTGGGCCCTTCTGAACCTCTGTGGGCAAACCCAGGCCAAGGTCTTGGGAGTCCTTTCCTGCAGCGCCTGAGAGTCAGGGAGCCCTGGGTTCACATCCTGACCCTGAGGGGCTGGGAGGGAAGTGGCTTTGATTCTTGGGCCCCATTGTCTTCTTCTGGCTGAGTGTCAACCTGACCTGGTGGGTGAGGGTGTGGGCTGTGCATGGGAACTCTTGGGATTTGAACCCTGGCTCTGCCACTTAATAACTGGGTGAGCTTGGGCAAGTGGTTTACCTTTCTGTGCCTCAGTGTCTCCATTTGTAAAATGGGGATGACGATAATAGCAACTACCCTGCGGTGTTGTTGCGAAGATTAGACAGAATAGATTGATCACTTCTAGTATCACTACCGTGATGATTTCTAGTACTGCCACCTTGCCTACTGGGCCCCGCCCTCTCCCTGTGTGCTGGCAGCCTGCTCCTTCCATCCATCATCCCTGCTCACCAGCATCCCAGTCCTCGACCTCCTTCACCCCAGCTCCTCATCCACATCTCGTCCACACTCCACCTGCCTTCTCCCACATTCTTATCCCCGCCCGCCCCAACACCCTTCCCCACATCTCCCTCCCCATCTCACAGCTTCAGCAGACCCCACCATTGCCCTCACACTCCCTCCAGTCCGGACCCTCCCCGGACCCTGAAAAGGCTGCCAACCAGCCCTGGCCAGGGATTCTGCAGGCAGGGGACCATCCCCTGCCACACACGCGGTGTCATTTGCAAAACTATTACCATCCAGTTAACTTCTCAGGGTTAATGACAGATGTGATGAGATCATTTCCTCGTGACTCTCAGCTGCTTTTGGAAGTGGAAGCCTGAAATGATGGATTTTACGTCTGGGCATCAAATGCCCTGAAATATGTCACAGGAGCCCGTTTTTCTCCTTCCTTCCTTCTTCCCTCTTCTTTCAACTGCCTTCCTCCTCTTCCTTCTCCCTCCCTTCAGCTGACAACCTCGTATCACCCTGCACAGGACCCCTCCCTGGGTTCCTTGATAAATACTTGCTTAATTGGTTGAATACTTTAATTGATGGGCCTGGCTTGCAGGTGATACAGTGATGACTCAGACCTCGTGCAACCCCTCCCTCACACAGCCCCCAGTCCAGACGGGGAGAGGAGATGAAGGACTCCCCAGGAGGGATGTACATTAGCTGCCCCTCCCTGCCTGCAGCTTGGTCTCTCCATTTCTCCACTCTGCTCTTTGAAAACTAACCAACCTTATCAACATGGCAGACACTGAACCCACACCCAAGAACTCATGGAGAAGAACATACACATGTCATGGACTTTGTGGATGTGCGGTTTTACCTATTTGTTTAGCATTTGTACACACACCTTGTTCTGAAAGGGTTTGAGGGAATTTTCAAGTTAAACTCAATACACTTTAAGACAACTAGTGATACATGCATATATATATTTATATAAATGTATATAATATACATGGGCTTCCCAGGTGGGGCCAGTGGTAAAGAACCCTCCTTTCAAAGCAGGAGATGTTAAGATATTCAGATTCGATCCCTGAGTGGGGAATATCCCCTGGAGGAGGGCCTGGCAACCCACTCCAGTGTTCTTGCCTGGAGAATCCTTCAGAGGAGCCTGGCAGGCTACAGTCCATGGGGGTCTCAATGAGTTGGACATGTCTGAAGTGACTTAGCACTCATGTATGCATATAATATATATACATTTATGTACACAGACACTGTCATTCCAGCAGAGCTGAGATGAGAAGCAGAGAGAGGCCGAGCCAGGGAGAGTCAGTGGCAACGCTCCCCAGATGTCTGAGAGGTGTGGCATGGGCAGCGATGCTTGGGCATGAAACCTGGCTCTCAATTACCTGGCAGCTGTGGTGAAAGGGAGAACACCGCTGCAGGGCCAAAGCAAGCCTTGTACTTCCTTGCCAGTCAGAGACCTGGAACAGTGTCCATCCCGTGGTCTCTTGGCCGAGACCAAGTGAATGGTACCAGGAACAGCCACCGCCTTATGAGGCTGATGTCAGCTGTCTCTGGTATGTTTCCAGCCAGACTTCTCACCTTTGTGACTAACTCAAAGGCCACTGTCCCCGCATGTCCTGCCATCAACTCCCATACCCATGGGAGGGTAGACCCACTGTCAGCTCCTGTAAACAGCATGTCCCCCTCACTTCCCCATTTCCTGTCACCCGGGCCCACCACCTCGGTGGCCTTGTGATTCAGCATCCCCTGACATCTGATGTCAGTCCCTCCATCACCATGTCCTGGAGTCTGACTCTCCCCATTCCCTGTGCCATTACACACAGTTCAGTTCAGTTCAGTTCAGTCGCTCAGTCGTGTCCGACTCTTTGCAACCCCATGAATTGCAGCATGCCAGGCCTCCCTGTTCATCACCATCTCTCGGAGTTCACTCAGACTCACGTCCATCGAGTCCATGATGCCATCCAGCCATCTCATCCTCGGTCGTCCCCTTCTCCTGCTGCCCCCAATTCCTCCCAGCATCAGAGTCTTTTCCAATGAGTCAACTCTTCTCATGAGGTAGCCAAAGTACTGGAGTTTCAGCTTTAGCATCATTCCTTCCAAAGAAATCCCAGGGTTGATCTCCTTCAGAATGGACTGGTTGGATCTCCCTGCAGTCCAAGGGACTCTCAAGAGTCTTCTCCAACACCACAGTTCAAAAGCATTAATTCTTCAGCACTCAGCCTNAGAATTCTTGCACATTATTTTTCTTAAAAATTTTTTTTTTTTTTTGGCCACACTTTGAGGCTTGCGGGATCTGAACCCAGGCCCCAGGTAGAGAAAGCTTGGAGTCCTAACCACTGGACCTCAAGGGAATTCCCATGTCTTTTAAAATTCATAGCAGAGGATCTCAAATCTAAAACTGCTAGACTTTTTCTGTCTCTTTGGGTTCTACGCTCTGAGGACTAGTTTTAAGGTCAAGATTGTACCTTCTTGATAGTGCTGAGGTTGGCATTTCGGGACACAGGAAAGTTCAGATAGACCCCCGTGGGCAGCAAGAAATCAACTGCCACATTCTGATTCTCCTCCTTGGTCCAGAATTCCATGGGGCAGTCAACCCCAGGGGGCATCCTGCTTTTTCACTTTTCAGATACCAGTTGTCCTGCAAAGGAAGAAAAGCATAATGAGGCCCTCGGGTGTGCTGAGTGAGTCCTTTAAAAGGACACTTGGAAAATACCAAGTCAGGACCTCTGCCAGCAGGAGGCTCAGGATGGAGTCCCAGCGAGGAGGTAGCTTGTGGCTCCTGCTGCCCGAGGTCACTATCTAGGCTGAGCGGCCTCTTAACACAGGCGGATACTGTGTCTGCCTCCCTCACGGCAGTGCCTCCAGTTTAAGACACCAACAGGACTTCCTGGAGTAGGAAATGGAAACCCGCTCCAGTATTCTTGCCTGGAGAATCCCATGAACAGAGGAGCCTGGCAGGCTACAGTCCATAGGTTGCGAAGAGTAGGACAGAATTGAGCACACATACAGGACTTCCCTGGTGGCCCAGAGGTTAAGAACTGCCTGCCAGTACAGGGGACATGGGTTTGATCCCCGGTCTGGGAAAACCCCATATGTCGCATGGGGCCACAACTACTGAGCCCATGCACTCTAGAGCCTGTGCTCTCCAACAAGAGAAGCCACTGTGATGGGAAGCCTGTGCACCGACCCTGCTCTCCGCAACAAACTGAGAAAATCTGTGCGCAGCAATGAAAACCCAGCACAGCCCCCAAAAAACAAACAAATAAATAAAAATTATGAAAAGACACCAACAAACCCATGCCAAATCATTTTTCTCAAGAGCCCACACATGGGAGACCTCGCCATGGCTACCAGCCGGCAAAGATGGAAAATGGCAGGATCACGGGGCAGACAACCCTGGATTTGAGAAGGACCGAAGACTAAAGTTCTTTGAAATTTTACAACCAGAAACCAAGCAGCTTTGACCATCAAAAAGGTTGTTGAAATATCTAGAAGTGAAGTGAAAGTTGCTCAGTTGTGAAAGTAGCTTTGCTACCCCACGGAGCGTAGCCCACCAGACTCCTCTGTCCATGGAATTATCCAGGCAAGAATACTGGAGTGGGCTGCCATGCCCTTCTCCAGGGATCTTCCCGATCCAGAGATCAAATCCAGGTCTCCTGCTTTGCAGGCAGATTCTTTACTGTTTGAGCTACTTGGGAAACCATACCAAACTCCCTCTCCAGCAAGTAACAAAATGTTACAGACACAATTAGAGGTCTCTGAGTCTCTACCCTGTTCTGGTTACCACCACCTGGATTCTGGTTGTTTACAGTTTCCATGCATGTTTTTATCCTTTTATTAGACTAAAATGTATCCACAAATGAGTCCTAATATTTTCCATGCTTTCAAAGCACTGTGTGATTAGTGAGCCTTCTGCACCTTGTTTTTGCCACCCAGCATTGCAATCTAGATTTCTGCATGCTGATACATCTAACTCTAATTCACTCATTTTAACTCCTGGGTGATTTTTCACTGTGTAAATAAACCACAATTTATTTCCTCCCCCCCTTTTTTGTTAAGGAAGTCTGAGGTTTGTGTCTATTTATTTGGTTATTACATATTATGCTACAATGTATATTCTTGCACACATCTCCTTGTGTGTAAGTGAGAGTCTTGGTGAATGTTCTCTAAGAAAAATATAACTTGAGCTACATGTATAATGTCAAAGTTACTTTTTTAAAAAAGTAAAAAGACACAAATAAAATTAAGTTAGTAATCTATTTTATTTAACCCACTATATCTAAACTGTGGGGCTTTCCAGGTGGTGCCATTGGTAAAGAATCCACTTGCCAATGTAGGGGACACAAGAGACATGGGTTCTGTCCCTGGATCGGGAAGAGCCCCTGAAGGAGGAAATGGCAACCTGCTCCGGTATTCTTGCCTGGAAAATTCCAGGGACAGAGGAGTCTGGAGGGCTATAGTCCATGAGGTTACAAAGGGTCAGACACAATTGAGTGACTAATTATGCATGCATCCAAACTATGGTCATTTCAATGTTATCAGTATAGAAAAATTACTAAGATAGTTTACCTTTCTTTGGTGTTAAGTGTTTGAAATCTGGAATGTATTTTACACTCACAGCACAATTTAGACAGTAGGTTTTCATTAGAAATATTTCATCTATATGTAGATTTCATACAACTTACAGGTTAAAACTCCTCCTGCAATGCAGGAGACTTGGGTTTGATCCCTGGGTGGGAAAGATCTCCTGGAGAAGGGAATAGCCTGGCCTGGAGAATTCCATGGACTGTATAGTCCATGGGGTTGCAAAGAGTTGGACACGATTGAGCAACCTTCACTTTCACAGGTTAAAAACGTAGGCTCATCAACTCAAGTTGTTCCAAGTAAGTATACTTAAGTTTTTCAATAACTGAATCAAGTATGAATTCTTACATTTAAATGAATTAAATAAAATGTTTAAAAATTCCATTCCTGACTTACACTCTCCACATTTCAAATGTTCAAGAAAGAAACGTGGCTGGTGGCTGCCATATTATACAGCACAGGTGAT
The DNA here is from genome assembly GCA_006410875.1 of Neotragus pygmaeus. Classification (NCBI taxonomy): domain Eukaryota; kingdom Metazoa; phylum Chordata; class Mammalia; order Artiodactyla; family Bovidae; genus Neotragus; species Neotragus pygmaeus. The sequence goes on from SJYV01053792.1 coordinate 632,420, forward strand.
GGGTAGATGCCTGAGAGTGGAACTGTCAGGTCATAAGTATAATCTATGACAAGGGGTAACCACATCTTTAACTTTATAATCTCCATATCTTAGTTAGCACTTGGCATTGTCCAATTTTCTCATTTCTGCCAACTGGTGGGCACAAAATGCTCTCTTGTTTTAATTTGCATTTCTCTAATTATCCATAAAATGTTTACCTTCTGCAAGTAACAGACTTATAAACTTTTCCCTTCTTTGTCTGTTGCTATTGTTGTTCATTAGAAAAGACCCTGACGCTGGGAAAGATTGAGGGCAAGAGGAGAAGGGGACGACAGAGGATGAGATGGTTGGATGGCGTCACTGTCTCAATGGACATGAGTTTGAGCAAACTCCAGGAGATAGTGAAGGACAGGGAAACCTGGAGTGCTGGAGTTCATGGGGTTGGACACGACTTAGCAACTGAACGACAAATTGTTTTTTAGTACCTAACCTATATCTGATTCTTTTGTGACCCTATGGACTGTAATCTGCCAGGATCCTCTGTCCAGCGATTTCACAGACAAGAACAGTGGAGGGGGTTGCCATTTCCTTCTTCAGGGGATCTTCCCGACCCTGCATTGGCAGGCGATTCTTTACTGTCTGTCTGAACTACCAGGGAAGCCTTGGGGTTGTCTTTTGCTTCCTGGTTTGTAGGGTTTCTTTCTATTCTTTAGATTCAGTTCTTTAATTGCTTGAATGAGTTGAGAATATCTTCTAATTTGAGTCATCTTTTCATTTTACTTATGTGTCTTTTTAAGGAGCAGAAGTTTTGAATGTTGATGTAGTCAAATCTTGTTCCTTTAAGTTTTATAAATTTTATCCTTTAAACAAATACTTCCTTACCCTAAGGTCACATCCGCTGAGATTGAAATGACTTTAAAAATAACTGGAAGGAAATGCTTAGTTTGAGAGAGACGTTCTTCTGGGGGCTCTGCCAGTGGGGCCCAGGCCTCACTCTTGGTTAGATGTAGAAGCTGCACTGAGCAGCAGGACCAAGCATGCGCTACCGTGTCACCACTATTGGGATCCACTTCCTCTGATTGTAAAACCACATCCTACTCTGGGTTCCTCTTTCTGAGAATGGCCAGGCCAAAGGCGTTTTTTTTTTTTGTTTTAATTATTCAAAATGTGGAGGATCATCAGAAATTCTGGAAAAATCCATTTACAATGGTTTGGCTGAGCTTCGGAAGTCAGGAGCATTTTTGACCACTTGATCCTGAGGTTGAGATGACCAGCTGGGGCAGGAGTTCCCCAGGACTCCAGCCAGAGAAATGGATGGGGCTCTGGGACACAGACATCCCTCGCTCTCCTGCCCTCAGCACTGTGGGAAGCCTTCGACTACCCCCATCCGTGTGGGATGCAAGGAAACCTTTTGATATTAAAAACTAATGTCTGGGCTTCCCTGGTGGCGCAGGGGTTGAGAGTCCACCTTGCAGTGCAGGGGATATAGGTTCGATCCCTGGTCCGGGAAGATCCCACATGCCTCGGGGCAACTGACTGTGCGCCACAACTACCGAGCCTGTGCTCTAGAGCCTGGGGGCCACAAAAGCTGAGGCTACGCACTGCAACTACTGGAGCCTGCATGCCCCAGGGCACACACTCTGCAACAAGAGAAGCAGCGCAGTGAGGAAGCCGTGCACTGCAACCAGCGTAGCCCCCATTCTCTGCAGCTAGAGAAAGCCCTCGCACAGCAACAAAGACCCAGCACAACCCCAAAGATGAATATTTAAACACAAAACAACTCATTCCTGGAAGAGGAAGACTCCTGGAGGTGTGGGCAGGACAGAATCAAATGCCAGAGGGGACAGGGGAAAGATGGGGACTCTTACCCCTTCTGTGGGCCCAGGACCCAGGGTGAAGTTACTAACAAGACCCATTCTCCGTGAAGCCCAGACCCACCACCCTCAGTATAGATATGGGACTCAGATGCCAGCTAATCCAGAGACTTTAGAACTGCTCCAAGAATGCGGATTGGCACAACCATTTTGGANGGTGAAGTTACTAACAAGACCCATTCTCCGTGAAGCCCAGACCCACCACCCTCAGTATAGATATGGGACTCAGATGCCAGCTAATCCAGAGACTTTAGAACTGCTCCAAGAATGCGGATTGGCACAACCATTTTGGACAACTGTTCAGCAGTATCTATTAAAGCTGAACACATATGCCGTGTGTGTGTGTGTGTGTAGTTGGCTCTGTCATGTCCACTCTTTGCAACCCCATGGACTGTAGCCCACCAGGCTCCTCTGTCCATCGGATTTTCCAGGCAAGTATACAGGAGTGGGTTGCCATTTCCTTCTCCAGGGCATCTTCCCGACCCAGAGATCGAACTGGGGTCTCCTGCATTTTTGGCAGATGCTTTACTATCTGAGATTCTAGAGAAGCCCAAACACATATGCCCTATGACCCAGCAATTAATTCCATGCCAAGGTACACGCTCACCAGAAATGCTACCACATGTGTGCCAAAAGATGCCTGAAAGAGCATAGCACTGCTACTCGTAACAGTCCCCAAACGGAAACGTGCCACGTGCTCATCAGTAGTAGAATGGAAAATACTACTTCTTCTCCCCATGAAATTCATATAGTGGTTTCTTCTCCCCATGGAATTTGTATAGCAATGAGAGTGGATGATCTATAAATTCATCATGTAAGTGAATCTCACAAATGTAAGGCTGAGTGAAAGACGTCAGATACAAAAGACTGTGTGCTCAAGAGCCCGTTTGTAAGAAGAACAAGCACCGGCAGAACTATTCTGTGTAGGCAGATGAAGAGATAGGGGTTACGGGGAACGAGGAGGGCAGTTACCCCAGGGAAAAGGGGCACAGGGTAATTTTGCATTTTTTTTTCTGGGAGCCAAGGATCTTTCACAAACTCATTCCACTCTCAGTCCAATTGGCTCAGATGGGTTGACTTCACTCCTGGGTCCCCAAGTGGCCCGAGACCCAGGCCTAGCCAATCAAAGCCCCGTGTCTTCTCTGGCCTTGGGGACTGGACAGGAAGCAGGAATGGGACGTAGGCCCAGCCAATCGTATCTCTCTGGCTACACTGATTCCAAGATGGGCATGTGACTATCAAGTCCATCCAATTGGTTTTGACATCTGGGCTTCTTTGGGGACTTTCTCCTGGGGGAGGAGAAAAGACAGAATATCTACCTAGAGTTGGGCTTCCCAGGTGCCTGAGTGGTAAAAAGCCTGCCTGCCAATGCAGGAGACCTAAGAGACGTGGATGCGGTCCCTGGGTCGGGAAGATCCACACTGGAGGAGGGCGTGGCAACCCACTCCAGTATCCTTGCCTGGAGAATCCCATGGGCAGAGAAGCCTGGCAGGCTACAGTCCATGGGGTCACAGAGAGTCGTACATGACTGAAGTGACTTAGGACACACACACACCCCCTAGAGCTCCTGGTGACCACCTGCTGCCCTGAGGACCGGGGCCTGAGAGAGAAGCAACATGGAGCAAAGCAGAACTCTGTATGGAACGCGAAGCAGAGTCCTGAGGACGGCCTGTGATTCCCCGGATCCAGCCACGCCTGAAACTGCACTTCCCCTTGGACTTTTTGGTTCTATCTGCCAAACTCCCTTCTCTGCCTTTTTTTGTTGTTGTTAACTTAAGAGTAGTTTGAGGTGGGTTTTCTGTCACTTGTAGCTGAAATTATCTATTGTGACTAAAGTAGCACGTTCCTTTTGGGAAGCTTCTAGTGGTTTGGAGAGTTCTTTCCTTGGAAACTGGCCCACCTCTAAGAGCCAACCCCCGTCCTTTGTGCTGCCACCCAGAGGCACATGGAACTGTTATCTGCTGGCCCTCCTGAAGGATGGTAGTTCCAGTGTGTCCGTTCTCCCCACAACACAGATTTAGACCCTTTGGCCAAAGTTTGGTATTCCAAGAAAACAAGATGCTCCAGATGGGGCCTGGCAGGCCAATTGTAGCAGAATGTTCTGGGCACCAAACTCCCATTTGTTTGGCCTAAAAGTATATCAGGTTTCCCACCTCCACTCTCCCAGCCTACCCCACAGAATGTTCTCTGGTCGTCGCATCACCAAGCTTGGGNATCACTCAGTTGTGTCTGACTCTGCAACCCCATAGACTGCAGCACGCCAGGCTTCCCTATCCATCACGATCTCCTGGAGCTGGCTTAAACTCATGTCCAAGGAGTCAGTGATGCCATCCAACCATCTCATCCTCTGTCACCCCCTTCTCCTCCTACCTTCAATCTTTCCCAGCATCAGGGTCTTTTCCAGTGAGTCGGTTCTTCATATCAGGTGGCCAAAGTATTGGAGTTTCAGCTTCAGCAACAGTCCTTCCAATGAATATTCAGGACTGATTTCCTTTAGGATGGGTTGGTTGGATCTCCTTGCTTTCCAAGGGACTCTCACAAGTCTTCTTCAACACCACAGTTCAAAAGCATCAATTCTTCAGCGCTCAGCTTTCTTTATATTCCAACTCTCACATCCGTACATGACTACTGGAAAAACCATAGCTTTGACTAAACGGACCTTTGTTGGCAAAGTAATGCAAGTTCGGGTCAAAGTTTGGGTCTGCCTTAGTTTCCCTCCACAAATTAAGCCAGGCTCTGATGTGTGGGTTAATTCACCCTCAAACCATGATGCCAAGGCCAACAGACACCAAGTCAGCACTCTTGGGCTTGTTACCAGTTCCATCCCTAGAGATCTCTGTGAAGGGAGGGAGCCAGGGGAGGAGTGGCAAAAGATGCCAACTTTGATGCAAACCCACTGAGAAATATTTGTGAAGCAAGCCTCGGATAATGAAGAATTTCTCACCATTTTTAAACACCTGCCCCTGTCACCCTCTCCCGGGCCCCTGGAATAACTCCGGGCCCTGTTAACTCTACACAGAAATGCCACTGCAAAGCCAGGATTACTCACCTCTACCCCTTCTACCCATCAGGCTGTCAGAAAACCTGTTTTCTGTTTCCCTTTGCCCACTACCCCTAAGTAACTCATTCACATCCCCTTTCCTCTCTGGGGAGGTCAGTAGGAGCCACCTTTGAAAGCTCTCCCTTTACAGACTGCAGGACAAAGGCACCATCGGTGGGAGGGTAGAACCAGAAAACTGTCAGGCGGTTCTAAGAAAACCATTTTTTTTTTTCCCATTCTTTGTAATCAGAGAGGTTAAGTGATTTGCGCCAGGTCACGCAGTGCGATCTTGGCAAAACTGAGAAAGGAAGGCTCTTCCCGAAGCTTCTTCCCATCTTTGCGCAGATCTCAGGGTGAGCCAGCATCAGAGCCAGGATAAGCCTTTCCTGGGCTTGGTGGGTGCCACGGGGCTGCCAGGTTCGAGATCAGCAGGGACCGGGTGGGCGGGCCCGCGAACGCGCCCGCGCAATGGTGCTCGTGTGTCCCGGCGCGTCCCCGCCGTGTGCCCAATGAGGTAGCCCAGGCGCGCCCCTGTCAGGCCGCCGGGCTGCAGGCTTCGCTGGACGCTTTTCCTCCCCTTGTGTTATCGACCGAGGCCTCTCCTAGCGGAGGTGGCCTGCCCGCTTCGAGAAGCTGAGTGGGTTCAACTTTTGGTGCTGAATTCTTTAAGGGAGTAGAGAAGGGAGAAATCTTCATTTAAATGCAGATACAGGCTTCTCACCTGGGACTAAGGAAAGTTTTTTCCATTAAAATGCTAATGAAAGAACAAACTGAAACTCCAAATCCTCAGCTCACAGNGGCGGGACCCCCCGAATGGGCGGGCACCAGGTATGCTGTGGGAGGAGTGGTCCGGCTCTGTCCCGGGCCGTCAGGGCCTTCCGCGAGGGGGTTCTGACTTTCTTGAACGTTCCCCCTGGCTCGCCCATACACCCCAGTTTCTTCTCCCCATCTCACTTCAAATGTCTTTCTTCTGTATTGTCATTCTTTCCATACTGGCTGGTGCTACAGTAAGGGCAATGCCAAACAGCATCCAGTGATGTGCTCAGCCACCCGATGGGCTTCCCAGGTGACTCAGTGGTAAGGGACCCACCTGCCAATGCAGGAGACATAAAAGGCATAATTTTGATCCCTGGGGTCAGGAAGATCCCCGGGAGAAGGGAACGGCAACCCACTCCAGTATTCTTGGCTGGAGAATCCCAGAGGAGCCTGGTGGGCTACAGTCCATGGGGTTGCAAAGAGTTGGGCACGACTGAGCAGACATGCACGCCACATCACCTGTTAGAAGCAAGAGGTGCTTCCCAGGGAGGAGCGTTGTTGACCCAGGCTGGACATAATGTCATGCCCTGTGCCTGAGTCCTCAGTCCTCAGGATGGGATGAGTCTTCGGGAGCCAGTCTTTGAGGTCCTGTAGTGTTCTTGCCTGGAGAATCCCAGGGACGGGAGAGCCTGGTGGGCTGCCGTCTATGGGGTCGCACAGAATCGGACACGACTAAAGCAACTTGGCGGCAGCAGCACGATTTTTTTAGATTCCAGTTGAATGCCATTTCCTCATGAAGATGGCCGTGTTTGCTCCCAAATAAAATAACGTGTGGCGTTTCCAGTTCTGGGGGAAAGCTGAGCCATCCATCCTCCCTCTGCCCCTGATGGCCACTCATCTGCTTTCACGGCAGGTGATAATCCTCCTCCCTGGAGCCATTTCCCTCATCTGGCCCTGGTGCCCGGCTCACCAGTGGCTTGGGTCTGTCCCCTGCGATGCTCTGTCCCCACACCCAGCTCCTTCTCCCCTGGCGTGTCCCCTGCAGGCCCGAGTTGGTGGCATGGAATACTCCCCGGGGATGGTGTACATAGCCCCAGACAGCCCGCTCAGCCTGCCCGCCATCGTCAGCATCGCTGTGGCTGGCGGCCTCCTTATCATCTTCATCGTGGCCGTGCTCATCGCCTACAAGCGCAAGTCCCGCGAGAGTGACCTGACTCTGAAGCGGCTGCAAATGCAGATGGACAACCTGGAGTCCCGCGTGGCTCTGGAGTGCAAGGAAGGTGTGGAGTGGTGAGGGGTCGGGCGTGTGTGTGCGTATGTGTGTGTGTACATCTCACACATGGGCAGCAGTGGGCAGTGCTAGGCCGGGGTCTCCTGCCTCCAGGACCTCTCCCTCAAGCCAGGTAGGGATCATTTCAAACCCCACTAGAGCCATTTCTAGGCTTCTTTGATGGCTCAGACAGTACAGAATCTGTCTGCAATGCATGAAACCCAGGTTCGATTCTGTGGAGAAGGGAATGGCTACCCACTCCAGTATTCCTGCTTGAAGAAATCCACGGACAGAGGAGCTTGGCAGGTTACAGTCCATGGGGTCGCAAAGAGTCGGACTCGACTGAGCAACTCACGCTAGCACCAGAGCCGTCTCCAGCCCAGGATCCTGGCCGGGATGGCTTTGGCACTCTCTTCTCAGGGAGACCCATGGCTGTCTTGCCATGACACACTCAAGCAATCTTCAGCCCTCTTCCTTCACAAGGAACGTAAAGCTGGAGGGCTGATCTCAGATTTAGAGGAAAGAGTATTTCACAGCTTATATTTTTTAAAAAAATTACCAACAACACCATGAAGTGCAATCAGCCACACTAAATCCAAGAAGGAAATTTAGGAGTCAGACTCTTGTTACCCCCAGGATATCATTCGTGAGTCACCCTGCAAGGGTCTGGGCTGGTTCTTTGTGGAGCTTTATACATGGAGTGATCAGCCTGTACCTGGGGCTCCAGCATTCCCACCAGGGAGGCCACGGTTCTCGGATGGGGAAGCGGACCTCTTCCACCCTCTCTCCACATCCTCAGCTGTCAACACAGCATCCGCCTTGTGGGACTGTTAATTACCGCCTTTTATTATATTTATGCTGCTTAATTTTTTTCTCCGCAATGTACTCTTCCCTCTAATTAGGTGTAGTGATTAGAATCTCTTTTATGTGTGCCAGGCGTGAGGCTTTGAATATTGGAGGCACTTGGTGACTTGAGGGAAAGCTGCAGACCTATAAAAAGCCAACCACCTCCTTCTCCTCCTGCCAGCTGAGCCCCCAACTGGGAGGGGGGCACAAGGAGAGTGTGAAGCTGGGTTCCTCTTGGAAAACATTCCAAAGAAGGGGGAATTAGCGGTCACACTGGCTTCCGGCTCAGGAGAGGGCTATCTCTCATTGGTGGGAGGAGGTGATAAAGCAAAGGACACATAGGATTGGCCTTAAAGGTATTTTCAGGCATGCCCAGAGCCGGCTTTTGAACACTGAAAGGGCAAATTGGGTCCAGGGAAGGCAACCTCCCTAACACTTGACCATGAGCCAGGCCATCACCCACACAGACTCAGAAGAGGCCCTTCCTGAGCCCTCATTCTGGCCTGACCTTCAGTTGTATAAACACACATATGGTGTGCACTCACATGTACAGGCACTCAGTACTCAAGTGGTCACTCATGCTGCCCTCACACACCTTTACACTCACGCCCATGCACACACACATTTCCACAGACAGACACACACGTGTGTTCCTCACTCGGCACACACATGAGTGCTCATCAGGGCTCTTGGTGACAGTACTTCCCAGAAAGGCTTACTGACTCCCCATTCACACACATTGGTGTAAGCTCACACGTACTGGTGCAGGTTCCATTCAGTTGTGTTAGGGTTGCTCTGCCTTCTGAATCACTTTTCTTGGCAAGGGTCTCCCTGCTCACCGTGTCAGTGTGACCAGGGGTGCAGAGAGTGCAACATCGAAGGGGTCTATAGTAGCTTCTGAGGGGTCCTGGGACCTCCTTGTTGTTTTGTCAAGCAAGAAGCATTGGTATCCTCAAGGCTCTGAGCTCCAGGGTCACAGGCAGGAAGTCAGCACTTCTGGGGGACAGTGGGGCCCACTAACAGTGCCTGGGCTGCTGTGTTATGATCATATCATCAGCAGAGCCCACTGGGCACAGGACTGGCATTTCAAGGGCCCTGGACTTGCACTGGGCTTGTGAATTCCTTCTGAGCTCACAAAGCATTTTTTTTTGATACTTTTGTCTGTATAAATAGAAAGCATTGCCTAATCAAAGTCCACTGCCTGTTCTTCGCACGTGTATTTTAATCCATCTTGGTTTGATGCATGTGTGTGTGTGTGTGTGTGTGTGTGTGTGCGTGTGTGCATGTGCACACACATGTTTGCATGCATGTGTGTACGAGTGCATTTGCACGTGCTGAGGGAGAAGATGGAAGCAGGAAGGACCAAGCACATTACCTCTGTCAGCCTCCTGGGGAGGAGGGCTGTACCCAGGACAGAGTGTGATCACACAACTGTGTGATAATGGGTCCATGTATGGGACTTTCACGGGGGGCGATGGGGGTTGGTCTTGCAGCTTCAGGACTGTCTGGAGGTCTGGGCTGTCCCCACAGACAGTGGTACCCATCTGAAGATCATGACTGACCACCAGGTAGCATCACCTTGAGCAAGAAAAGACCAAATGAGGCCCTGTGTGTTTATCCAGGAGGGATGCATCAGCTGGGCAGAGCCTTCATCCAGCTCCATTTGGTGATCTGATGGCTCTGGTAATCTTTGAGGCCAAGAACAGGGACTTTAGAAGAAATCGTTCCTAACTCCTATAAGGAAACGCACTGTAAAGTGTAGAATCCAGAGCAGACTATCACTGGAACCTCTCCCTCACTCCCCATGTCCTTCCACATCCCCTGACCCCTCCATGTATTTTGCAAGAGCCAAAGCCCTTGTCTTCAGATTGGGAGTCCCTCGTGGTCCCAGCAACAGTGCAGATCTGTGGACCTTCTGGCCCCCAGTCATGTTTTGAAGGGATTTGGCCCAAGACAAACTTCTTCATTGTACATCTTTCCCTCATTCCTATATTGTTCACCTTGGCTACATTAAACAGCCCCTCCTTATTCCGACACTACTGTGGTCCATCGTGCAGGTCTCAGGGGCCTGGGAGAGGGTTCTGAGTGTTGCGAGGCAGAGCAGCTCTTGAGCTGGCCCCACGCAGCAGTCTCACGAGCTTGTCTCTCTGCCAGCCTTCGCCGAGCTGCAGACGGACATCCACGAGTTGACCAGTGACCTGGATGGAGCCGGGATTCCCTTCCTGGACTACAGAACCTACACCATGCGGGTGCTGTTCCCGGGAATCGAAGACCACCCTGTCCTCCGGGACCTCGAGGTGAGAGGCAGTCACCGTGGTCGAGTCCTTTCCTATCACAGTGCCAGTGCAGAGAGAGACATCAGTGACCAAGTCCAGCCACCGCATTCAGAGGAGGGTCAGCTGAGGCCAGGGAGGGGACAAGACCTTGTGGTGCCAGTGTGTCCCTTGGAACGAAAGGGATCTCAGAGCAGACGGGAGAGTGGGGCTTTCCGTCTTAAGGGACTGTGGATCCCCTGAGAATTAGATGGGAGCCAAAGACCTTCTCTCTCCCACAAAAATTGTCCATGTACACAGAAACAGGAAATCCGGCCAGCAATGTAGGGGGGTTGTGAACCCTTGTTTAAGAAACCACGGTATAAAGGACTTCACCACTTAGTTGGTGCTCAATAAATAAATGTGGAAAAGATAACTGCCGTGCTCAGGAGGGAGGTGGGAATGTGAATGATAAGAACATAACTGCCTTTGTACCAGCAGGGACCTCATCCTGTGAACGTTTTATCCCACTTACTGTCTAGTGTAGTGTCTGGCTTATGCATATATTCATATTACGCTTTGTTCTGAAAGGGATTTGGAATGACTTATAAAGATAAACACCAGAGAAAAGGGAAACATATAAATGAGGAAACCAGGGCAAAGTAGTAATCCTGAGGAATAATTGCCCTGAGTTGACTGCTGACTAATATCCCGGTCCGGTTTTCAGTACTTTACATGTACACATTGATGTAACCTCCCAGGAGCCCTCAGAAGCAGGCACACCCATTTCACAGGTGAGGAAACTAAGATTACACAGTGGGGAGGGAGTGGGGCTGGGGCTTGAGTCCCGCAGGTAGACGCCAGAGTCTATATTCTTAAGGATGAGGCTGCACACTTGGCTTCTGAGAGACTATGTCCATGTCATGGTTTACGGCTCTGGAGACTTCTTTGGATGGGTCAAAAATCTTCAGCCAGGGCACCATGCAAGATAAAACGAATTCCATGTTTATATTGTCCACAACCTAGAAACAGACCTGTCACTTGAATTGCACGGTTCAGCAGGTGCTGACCCCCATGGGAATGTCTGCATGGGTTCTCCAAGGGGCCATAGAAGCTATGTCCCCTTCAGGAAACACAAGTTCCCAGTGCTCAGGACCCACATGTTTCTCTGACTTGATTGTGGAATGAAGCACAGGAGTGTGTGTGTGTGGGGGTAGGGGTGTCAGTGTGTGTGTGTGCGTGTGTGTATGACTTTTGTGTAGACTGTGCATACCTTATTTAACTTTGTCTTCCATACCTTTCATATCTTTGTCTTGCATACCTTATTTATCTATTGTGTCTTCCAGCAAGAGTGCTCAACACATAGTAGGCCTGCAGGAACTGCTGAATGATTTAACTAGATGAATGTCTGTCCATTTGAAATAGGGTAGAAATGGCAGTCCTAGGAAGGGAATTTGTGTTTGAACATGCCCATACCCCTCAAAATAAGAATTCAACTCGGATGAATATATAAAGTTATTCTCTATTTTTCACTAGCTCTAAATTCCAAGTAGATTTCCCTTAAGCATTTAACTTTTAAATCAGATTTGCTGAGACCACTTGTAAGCCAGCATCCCTGAGGACAGCCTGAACACTTTGGAGCAGGGCTGGGGCACAGCCTTCTTCCACACAAGGTGTTTTCTTTCGGATGCATACTCACTCCACACTGCTTTCCTGACTGGTCCTATGGCCCAGATTATAAAGCATGCCACCTCCTGTGTATGATCTTATTCCTCATTTGATCCTATCTCATGTCTTTCCCACCTGCCCTTGCACCTCCGTAAATATTTTGTTTTGTTGTTTTAAGATTTTTGATGTGGACCATTGTTAAAGTCTTTATTGAATTTGTTACAACATTGTTTCTGTTTTATGTTTTGTTTTTTTGGCCACGAAGCAGGTGAGATCTTAGCTCCCTGACCAGGGATCAAACCCACATCCCCTGCATTAGAAGGCAAAGTCTTAACCACTGGACTGCCAGGGAAGTCCCTCTAGAGATGTTTGGATTGTCAGGCCTGGCTTAGTGCTGGAATAGTGATCACCCAAGAGCAGTACATGCCGAAGGGCTGCTCCAGGTGGTGGAGGGGAGTTTCAGGGCTCATCCCCCAACAGGATGTTGTGGGTGGTGGTGCAATCCAACATGGCACTGCTCCAGACTGCATTGATCATATGCAGCACTTCCTGGAATTGTGCAGTGCACAGCCTGCCTCACAGTCCATAGCAGCCCTGTTTGCCCAGGACTGGAATCCTAATGATTCCCTCCCCTTGCCTTTTTGAGCTGTACCCAGCCCTTTGCTGAAAGCTGGTGGCATCCTTACCCAGCAGCACTTCTCCGCACCTTTCCTTGAGAGCTAGTTTTCCGAGAGAAGCTGCTGCGCAAGTCCTAGCCTTAATCCTCAGCAAGGGGCACAGTCCACTAGCCCTACCCAGCAAGCTGGGCTCAACAGATAGAAACTCTGGGCCCCCTCACACCCACCCCAGGCCACCAAGCATGGAGCCAGCTCCCTCCCCCACTGTGCACTGCCCTGGCCCTTCCTGTCTTGTGCCCCTGCAGAGGTGCACCCCCTAAACAGAGGCTTCCGGGGCTGCAGAATGAATGGCAGCAGACTCCTTCCTCTGCCCAGAAAGCTTCAGGAGTCCTTGTTCAGTACAGTCCAGAGCACTGAACTGTACTTCACTTCATGGGGACCCCACCCAACCTACAGGCTGGATGCACAGGAGGGCACGTCCAGGGACGCACCACCAGTAGTCCCTGCGTCCCCCGCCCTACACACACCCACCCATCTGTCAGGGGCTGTGGAATGAACTCAGTCCATGGAGGGCTGCAGAATAAAGCCTCTGAGAATCAGGGCTGCTGGCTTCTGCCGATGGCCTGACCAGCCTCCATGACCCCCTGGATGCTCTCTGGGTGCATACCCCATCTATGCCTGAGACCGTTCCTATGGCCCCCCGTTACAAGTCGCCTCATGTCCTGCCGTATCCTTGCTCCTTAGTGGGCACCTTAAAACCTCCCCTCCAACCCGAGGCTTCTGCCTCGTCCTTGCCTTTATCATGAGGGGAGGCTTTCTGGTCCTGCCCTCCTGCTCAGGAAGGCATTAACAGCCAGCTTCACTGATCTGCCTGAGGCGGAGACCTGGAGACGGCTAATTGTCAGGCATGGGCTCTGAAACAGGCAGGTCACACAGACTTGTAAAAATTCTAGCAAAATATATGTAACATAAGATTTACCATTTCAACCATTTTTAAGTATACAATTCAGTAGCATTAAGTTCACTCACATGATTGTGCAACCATCATCACCCTCGTTCTCCAGAACTGTTTCATCTTCCCCACCTAAATCTCTGTACACATCGAAAACTAACTCCCCACCCTCCTCTCCCAGTCTCTGGCAACCACCCTTCTACTTTGTGTCTCTATGAACTTGACTACTCTGAATACCTCGTATGAAAGTGAAAGTTGCTCAGTCGTGTCTGACTCTTTGTGACTGCATGAACTATGCTGCTGCTGCTGCTGCTAAGTTGCTTCAGTCGTGTCCGACTCTGTACGACCTCAGAGATGGCAACCCACCAGGCTCCCCATCCCTGGAATTCTCCAGGCAAGAACACTGGAGTGGGTTGCCATTTCCTTCTCCAATGCATGAAAGTGAAAGGTGAAAGTGAAGTCACTCAGTCATGTCTGACTGTTAGCGACCCCATGGACTGCATCCTACCAGGCTCCTCCATCCATGGGATTTTCCAGGCAAGAGTACTGGAGTGGGTTGCCATTGCCTTCTCCACGCATGGACTATACAGTCCATGGAATTCTCCAGGCCAGAATACTGAAGTGGGTATAGCCTTTCCCTTCTGCAGGGGATCTTCCCAACCCAGGGACTGAACCCAGGTCTCCTGCATTGCAGGTGGATTCTTCACCAGCTGAGCACAAGGGAAGCCCAAGAATACTGGAGTGTGTGGCCTATCCCTTCTCCGGCGAATCTCCCCTACCCAGGAATCAAACTGGGGTCTCCTGCTTTGCAGGCAGATTCTTTGCCAACTGAGCTATCAGGGAAGCCCATATCTCATATGGTTGGGATCATGGAGTATTTGTCCTTCTGTGACTAGTTTTTTCACTTAGTAAAATGTTTTCAAGGTTCACCTGTGTTGCACCATGTGATAGAATTTCTTTCCTTTCAAGGCTGAATAATAGCCTGTTGTGTGTAAAAACCATATTATGTTCATCCATTCTTCTGTCAGTGGACACTTGGGCTAGTGTGAATAATGCAGCTAGGAACATGAGGGTACGAATATCAGGTGAAGCCCCTTCTTCCATCTTTTGGGTTCTATATGTAGAACACAGGAGTTTCTCATTTCCATTAAACTCATTCATTGATTTCTTGCAGACAGAAATTGCCTTTTACTGTTCCACGTTAGCCTGGGGCTATGTGAGATCCAGCCTCCTATACACTGTCCAGAGATCTCATATGGATCACTCTTTTCTCATTTGTTTCCACCCTTTCCCTCCTTCTGCATTAGTTTCTCCCTGTTGGTTTTCCAGGTTTGGAAACATTCCCAGGGAAGCCACTGACTATCCTAAAGCAGGGTTTCCACCTTCTCAGGTGCTGGGATGGGCATGAATGGTTGGTGCTTGTGAAGAAGATGGGGTCCTCTGGCTTCAGGCCACCGGAGGTCAGGCCACCAGGCCCTCTCTTTTATGACAATCTGAGTGCAGTCCAGGCGTTTGGATAAGGGGTTGCCCAGACACTGGTTACACACCAATCCTTTAAAGACACAGAGCAAACAGTAACCGCACACCTTGTTTTCCATCTATCCTTGCCTCCTAAACTCTAACCTATTGGGTTACAGTTAAAATTTACTATCCAGTTTTATTCTCACAGACTTCAACTAAATTATCGAACCATCTGGTGAATAAAGAAACTCTTGTTTCAGCTTGCCATTTGCTTAGGAGGTGGGGGCGGCAAGTTACAGAGGGGAATTGTTCTGGATACTTTTCACCAAGATACTTCACTTCCTTCTGCTCTTCATAAAACTGGGGAGAAAATGCCTACTTTCTGCCCCTGGACACTGTGCCAATGCATTAGGTACCTTGGATCAGTGAAAACAGCCCAGGGAGGAGAGGCAGATAATAAAACTGCTGCTGTTTAAGTGTGTTCTGTGTGTGCCAAGCACTTTACATACATTATCTTATTTAATGTTCATAAAACATTATGACATAGGCACTCATATTCTCATTTTGTAGATGAGGCAGTAGAGCCCAGAGGTGACAGAGCCTTCCTCCATGTACGAGTCTGTTAGTCTCTCTGATTCCATATGCTTGCTGCTACGGGGATGCTCTTTCTCTGCAGGTCATTTTGATGAATCTTCCTGCCCAGGGCCCTGGCCCTGTTGCCTGGGAGGATTATGCAGCCAGGGCAGGGAGTCCAGAGCCATTCCCCTGCCTCCTCCCCCTCCTCCCCTGTGCTTGGCTCCCCTGTCCTCCTCTGATGGCACCTGAGCTCCAGGAGGCCCAGCTCGGGGGGACTTGGAGCTGGCTGTCAGTCACCACTCCCCAGGCCCAGGCGTAGGATACAGTGGCCAAGGATGCAGAGGATGGCCAGGGACTAGTAGCCAAACAAGCTGGGGTTTGGCAATGCAGCCCTGCCCTCCACCAGCTGCCCGGCCTTGAGAAACCGCAGTGGCTTCCCTGAGAGGCGGCTATCAGGGGGTCGCGACTCACCCTCGCGAGGTTGTGAGAGGGCTTTGTTTGACCAATGTGTACACTGTGCCAGGGCTGTCCTTTGCACAATGCAGGAGCCTGAGAAATGGTGTTCTCTCTCATTATCAGGACAAATTAGAGAGATGTTGTTCTGAGGGTTCTGAAGGCGAGTGGAAGTAAAACGTGCGCACGTGTGTGGGAGGGGCTGTCTCGGGGCAGGGGTCAGCAGGAGATAGACAGACAGTGGACAGACTGTGGCCCTGCCTGATGGCACAACGAGGTGGCTGTGTTCCCCTTGCCCTTCCCTCAAGAGCCCCCATGGAGTGTGGGACTCAAAAGAGCCAGACCGGAGCTAAGCTGAGGTTGGAGACCTTGAGGAACGGAGGGTTGCCAGGAGGGGCTATGCTGAGAGCCAGGATGGATCCCAGGGGGCCTTAGCCAGCACCGCCCTGGTTCTGGCGAGTTCCCATCTCTCCTGAACTGACCAGGGGGCAACCAGCCCTCCATGTATCAGCACAGCGGCAAAGGAAATACAAATGGACCCAATTTGGAAACCCACCTGTTCCTGACCTGTGTGAACTTCTGATGCCAGGCAACAGGAGTTCTGTGCACCTGCTTCTCTGCAGAGTTCAGGGGTCAGGGGTTCCCCCCACCGAAGGGACTGCATGACTCCTGGCTGACGATCAGAGGGGAAGGCCTGGGTCTGACTGGACTCTGCTTCAGCCAGCACCAAGCCCTGAGCCCAGAACATAGGATGGCACCATCAGCGAGCGGTAGGAACTCTGCAGCCCTGCCACGGCCAGCTTTGTGGGCCTTGGCTTCTCTGGCCACCTCCGTCCCCCCAGTTTAAAATCTCTAGAGGGAAGGAGCATGCACTCAATAACCGGACTGTGGTCATGCCCAGGGTTTTCACATGCCCCAGGAGGGGGAAGGACACCGTGCTGCTGCCCACTTCGTGGCCCAGCTCTGACACTTTTCTGTCTTGGGATCTCGGAACGTTCCTTATCCTTATGGGGCCCTGGGGTAATAAGGGCCCCTGCCTCATAGGCTGTTGTGTGGATTACATGGTCAGTATTTCTAAAGTATGAGGAGCCATGCTTGGCATAGATAAGATCTGTGTACATATTAGCTGAGGTACCTTTTGTCACTGATAAAGGAACTGAATCTCCTAAGGGCTCTGCAGTTCATAAGTGGCTGTGATGGAATTAATGCTAGCTCGACGGACACTGAAACTGTGTCCTTTACTGCTCCATACACAACACTCCTTTCCAAGGACCTGGCACATCTACCCTCCCCACCCCCAGGGGTAGGGGACACATCCTTCAAGACAAGGCTTCAAAGGCACCTCCCATGGGTGCCCCCACCCCAGAGCTTCCTTCCAGAGAAGAGCTGTGCTTCATTTCTTAAATGAACTTTTTTATTTTCATGGAAGCATAGAGACAGAAGGCTTCCCTGGTGGCTCAGACAGTAAAGAATCTGCCTGCAATGCGAGAGACCCGGGTTCGATCCCTGGGTCGGGAAGATCCCCTGGAGAAGAGAATGGCTACCCATTCCAGTATTCTTGCCTGGAGAATTCCGTGGACAAAGGAGCCTGGTGGGCTACAGTCCATGGGGTCGCAAAGAGACACGACTGACTGACTCACACACACACACACACACACACACACACACACACACACACATGTATGCACAGAGCAATGCACAAATGATCAGAATACAGCTCAGTGCCTTTTCCCCAAGTGAAAGACAAGGCTTCAAAGACACCTCCAATGGTGCCCCCCATTGGAGCCATCAAGCAGCGCACAGACTGAGAAGCAGGACTTCACAGTCTCCAAAAGTCCTCTGAGCCCGTTCCAGGCACAGCCACTGCCCAGAAGACCCTTTTTCTTCCATTATTGAAGAATTTTAATTGTTTTATTTAAATCTGGGTTTAAATGGTATTACACAGTATGCTCTCTTTTCCACTTGACTTTTTTCTCTCAATATGTTTACAAGAGTCATTCCTGTTGTTGTGAGTGGCAATAGGCCCTTCATCCCTGTTGCCCCGAAGCACATTCCTGGGTAAATGTACGACAGTTCCTGGGGGTCTCTTATTGTTGCCCGACCTCTGGCCATTTCTGATTTGGGTCATGACGCATGGTGCCACCGTGCCTGACCTCCTGCAGCTCAGAGCTGCCACTCCCATGCCTGGCTCAGTTGCTAGCTCATGTTTGCTGAGTGGATGGGACACCCTTGCACGGATCTCCCAAATGGCCAGAAGATGCAGGCAGGAAGATAAAACCCTCTTCCTCCTCCTCCCCAGCATGGAGCAGGGTCTCAGAAGGAATTCCTAGGAAAATGACAAATGCTAGAGTTAGGCAGTGCCTGAGAGGCTCTTGGGCGTAAGCTTCCCCTTTCTGCAAGTGAATGAACTTGGGCCCCAGAGAAGTAAAGGGACTTGCCCAAGCTTCCATGGCGTGGGGTGTTAGAGTGCCTGTGGAGCCCAGAAGTCCTGACTCTGAGGCCACTGATCTGTCAACAGGAACCCCAGCATCAGAGATGGGTCAGCATTAGGCCAGCCGAAGGCCCAGGTTCAGTGATCCCCCAGCCAGGGGGCGGGGATCAAAAGCCCCCACCCCCTGGAGTCAGCTGGCATGACCTGGAGTCACCTGGGGCTATGATGGTGGTCTCTGCTGGCGAGGGGCCCCCTTCTCAACTCCGTACTGACGATGCCATTCTCCCTGTCTCTGGAGACGGTGACTTGGCTCATGGGCTGTGACACGGGCTAGGTAGGCACCTAGTATAGTGCCGGGCTCTAGATAAGGACTTGGTGGCATCAGCCACGTGGCCTGTCGTGAGTGAATGAGAGGTTGGGAGGCTCCACACTAGGCACGGCCAACCCCTTGGGGCATCCCTGGTGCTTGGCCTGCCTCACCTCTTTGTGGGAAGCAATCAAGACTCCTGCACCCCTGGGTCTCCCCTTCAGGTCCCGGGCTACCGGCAGGAGCGTGTGGAGAAAGGCCTGAAGCTCTTCGCTCAGCTCATCAACAACAAGGTGTTCCTGCTGTCCTTCATCCGCACACTGGAGTCTCAGCGCAGCTTTTCCATGCGCGATCGCGGCAACGTGGCCTCACTCATCATGACGGTGCTGCAGAGCAAACTGGAGTACGCCACCGACGTGCTGAAGCAGCTGCTGGCCGACCTTATCGACAAGAACTTGGAGAGCAAGAACCACCCCAAGCTGCTGCTCAGGAGGTAGGATTGTGGCCCCGGGGGCCCCATCCAAACCAGCGCACCAGCCTGGCCCTTCTGCCCTCGGGAGGCCAGGGCGGATCTCCCAGGAGCAGCAAAGTCCCCCAGGGTCCGGCACTGACCTGGCCAGAGGCTGGGGTGGACCCGTGCCCTCCTAGAAGAACCTGCCCCTCGTGTTGCCTGTGACTTAACCAAGCTCGACTTCTTGCCCCATGGTTTTTCTTCTGCCCCACTATTGACTTTCCGTTCTCCTCCCTCTGCCCTCACACTCCCCTGATTGAGCCTCTCTACCAGAATTTTTCTCTTATGATTCTTCAGAGGTCATTTTCTCACCCCCTCACTTTTTCCATGCTGCTGCTACTGCTAAGTCACTTCAGTCATGTCCAACTCTGTGCAACCCCATAGACAGCAACCCACCAGGCTCCACTGTCCCTGGGATTCTCCAGGCAACAATGGAGTGGGTTGCCATTTCCTTCTCCAATGCATGAAAGTGAGAAGTGAAAGTGAAGTCGCTCAGTCATGTCCGACTCTTAGCGACCCCATCCAGGCTCCTCCATCCATGGGATTTTCCATGACTGAACTTGAATTAGGGGAGATACCCCAGGGCCTCTCTGGGCACCCACCTCACCATTTCAAGATGGCAGACTTCAGCCCCTTGTAACTCACTGCCGTCCGGGACCAGCAACAGAAGCTTGACCAAGAGCTTGGTGGAAATGCAGACCCTCAGGTCACCCCACACCTACCGGATCAGAATCAGCACTTTAGTGAGGAACCTAGGGGATCTGAATGTGCGTTGAAATTTGAGAAGCATTGGTCCAGNGATACCCCAGGGCCTCTCTGGGCACCCACCTCACCATTTCAAGATGGCAGACTTCAGCCCCTTGTAACTCTCACTGCCGTCCGGGACCAGCAACAGAAGCTTGACCCAGAGCTTGGTGGAAATGCAGACCCTCAGGTCACCCTACACCTACCGGATCAGAATCAGCACTTTAGTGAGGAACCTAGGGGATCTGAATGTGCGTTAAAATTTGAGAAGCATTGGTCCAGTTAGTGTTTGAGTTCAAAGTCTTTAGTGGCAACTTACCTGATGCAACACAGCAGGTATTTCCTGCCCTCTGCTGTGGGTTCTGCGAGTTCCAGGTCCAACTCTCAAAACCATGGGATGCCTCATGCTTGACACTGTTTAGAATCTGCATGGGCATGTGTGTGGACACAACCACATACCATGGCTTTGCTTGAGGAACCAGAGACCCTCTGCCTCTGTCTGTTGCTGTTGTTCAGTCGCTAAGTGGTGTCCAAATCTTTTGTGACCCCATGGACTGTAGCCCACCAGGCTCCTCTGTCCATGAACTTTCCCAGGCAAGAATATTGGCGTGGGTTGCCTTTCTTTCTCCAACGGATCTTCCTGACCCAGGGGTTGCCCCCCTGTCTCCTGCATTGGCAGGTAGGTTCTTTGCCACTGAGGCACCAGGGGCTTCCATTTAAACTGTCCATGCAGTTGAAGACCATTTCTCCTCCAGACTATTGTTCCATTGCCTTTAGCCTTTGATGAAGTTCCAATAGATGAAGTTGGAACCTGCCCCCACCTTCGCCCCACATTGAGCTATGATGTCCAGCCCTCTGCCTGGACCACCCCACTTATCTCCTGCCTCTGCCTGACCCCTGCCTTCCATACTTGATCTCTGAGCAGGAGGCAGGGCTTCCCGCTCAGTCCAGTGGGTAGTCTTGGCTTTGTGAAGTGTTTACTTCTGGCTTTTTCTTGGTGCAGTGGGCATTTGCCAGGCATAGCTCCAAAAGGTTGCTCCATATAGGCACAATCATACAGCTTTAGAAGCAGCAAGGTAGATTTTTTTCCTTTTGTTTTACTTTCACCACGCAGCCACCCACCAGCATAATTCTAGGGTTGCCACCGCCCGCCAGAACTCCCACCAACAACTTGCCGGTGAGGTCTTGCTCTGGATCCGTGTGTCTCCTGCGCTTGTCTTCCACTGGCTCTCTCCCAGATGCCCTCTCTCCCTCCTGCTCTCCTGCGTCTCCTTTTCTTCTTCTTGTCCTTGGCTGCTCTCCTCCTTTCAACAGTTTTCCTTCTTCTCAGCTTCATTTAGCGCTGGCAGCTGTCCAACTGCCTTGAGAGTTGAGGTGTTAGTATCATCTGGCAACTGCAACTTTCAACTCTATCCAGACATACCTGATGGATCGCTGTCTCTCTGGAACCGGCCACACTTTTACTGCAAGTTTGAATGTAGTTTTTCTCTTAAGTGAACGCAACCGAAAGTGCCCTTTAGTTGGTCATGCAGCTGTGATGTTCTCACTTCCCAAATTAAAAAAAAAAGAAAGAAAAATAGGGGGGGTTGGGTAGTAGCATGAAAGATGCAAATTAGACTCAAGAATGAAATCACTATCATTGCAAATAAAACTCTAGCAAGGCTCCCAGGAGAAGTTTCAAAGTACATGGAAGCCTTTTAAATAGGACAATTTGGATATCTATTGGAATGAGCTAAGATTCCAGCTCCCTGTTACTACTTACTCGGGGAGACTTTAGATGGTCTCAGTCTAGTCTATCTGGCCTTTTTCCATGACCCATGCCCCCTGTCACCTTCTTTTCCATCCCCAGCCAAATGAGTATCTCAGGGGTTCTTTTTTCTTTTCTTACTCTAAGGAACACACCTATCTTATAAATTTCTCTAAGATGTCTGTTAATGTGATAACTATGAGCCATATGTGACTATTTAAATCTAAGTTAAAGTAAATAAAAATTCCACCTCTCCCCATTTCAAGTCCTCTGTGGCTGGTAGGTACCAGATTGGACAACACAGAAAGTGCTCTTGGACAGTTGGACATGATGCTCGAGCATATTCTCACAGGAACTCACTGAGGAGCCTACACCCAGAAACTTATCTCCCAGCTTGGTAGGCAAAGCTTATCTTACTAATTATCTTAATCATTATGATGTGTCTAGGAGTCCGTGGAACTCAGGTATCCCTTCTTGTTGTTCAGTTGCTCAGTCGTATCTGACTTTGCCATCATATAGACTGTAGCACACCAGGCTTCCCTGTCTTTCACTATCTCCAGGAATTTGCTCAAACTCATGTTCACTGAGTTGATGACACCATCCAACCATCTCATCCCATTGCCCCCTTCAGCTCCCACTTTCAATCATTGCAAGCATCAGAGTCTTTTCCAATGAGTCGGCTCTTTGCATCAGGTGGCCAAAGTATTGGAGCTTCCAGCTATCCCTTATGGTCTTAAGATTTCTGAAAGCCTTAAGCAGCAAGATCCAGGTAGACTCGTCCTTGAGATCTGACCAGCTGCCTCTGTCTTTGTCTTGCTCTGTCGGGTCCCTCCGTGACTGCTGCCAGGACTGAATCAGTGGCTGAGAAGATGTTGACCAACTGGTTCACTTTCCTGCTCTACAAGTTCCTCAAGGTATGACTGGATGCGGGAGGGGATCTCTGGGCCTGCCTCAGCTTTCCCACTAGCCTGGGCACCAACCTGCAAGCTCCCAACTTCACAGATACCACGGCCTGGCTGCTAGAATCCCACTGAGAAATGGTGTTTTCCTCCTCGTAGTCATGGAGGGAACAGGCTCCTGACCATCTCAGGAGACAGAGCCCCACAGTCAGGACTGGCTTGAGAGGCACGGTCCCCACTTTCTCCCAGATGAGGGGAGATGAGCTCTAAGAAGACCCTTGCATTCCCATTTCAAGCTGAAGATAGTTCACCCCTTCTTTTCCTCTTGCTCTCCTTCTGCCCTGGCCCCAGCTTTGGACTTACTGATGCTGATGAGGGCCCTGGGCAGGTACAGAAACATGTGTGGTGGCAGTTAAACTGACTGGGAGGTGGAAGAGCTGATAGGCCTCCAATTACTGACTTGTAAGGAATTCACACCACTGAGGACTGACCTGTCTCCCTTGAGGGGGCAGCAGAGAAAGCAGGGGACAGGGGGGAACTGGGAGAGGGACAGACAGGGGCGTGGGGCCAGAAAC
The DNA here is from genome assembly GCA_006410875.1 of Neotragus pygmaeus. Lineage (NCBI taxonomy): Eukaryota > Metazoa > Chordata > Mammalia > Artiodactyla > Bovidae > Neotragus > Neotragus pygmaeus. Next base: position 655,378 of record SJYV01053792.1, read on the forward strand.
ATGAAGAGAGGGCTCTAGAACAGAAGGGGGAAAGAGAGAAGGGGAGCAGAAGAAAATCAAGACAGAGAAGTGGAAAGCAGCCCCTTGGAGAGACAGAGGCGAGGCTCCACACATGTGGGGTCCTCCCAGCACGGCTCTCCTCCATGCGCAGGAGTGCGCCGGGGAGCCGCTCTTCTCGCTGTTCTGCGCTATCAAGCAGCAGATGGAGAAGGGGCCCATCGACGCCATCACGGGTGAGGCCCGCTACTCTCTGAGTGAGGACAAGCTCATCCGCCAGCAGATCGACTACAAGACCCTGGTAAGCCAGCCTCCCAGCTCCTCCCCATGACTGTGGTCCCGCCCTGGTCCTGTGCAGCCCCTGCCCAGCCCAGGGGATGCTGGGAATGCTGACAAGCCACCTCCCAGGTCCCCACTGCACAGGGCCAGCCTGGCCTTCCCCTTGTGCATGGCACCACCCTGACTTCCTCATCCCAACACACCAGGAGACCAGTGTCTCAGACGTATCTGAGTGACAGCCAGAGACCAATTTACTTCCAAGATGGTACCCTGGATTGTAAGGTGGTAACCTCTTGCCAAGAGCTGGCTGAGTGTGAGCCCAAGGAATGACGCTTTCTCAACAGTTCTCTCGGTGGAGAACCCACGCTTTGCAGATCAGTTCCAAACAGGTAGCAGGTAGCGCATGAAGGAAGGGAAGCCAGAAATGGTTACTCATGGTCCTGAAGCCCACACTTGCATGACTCAGGCTGTAGGATAGGATGCTAGGCTGATCTGTTTAAGGTGTGTGTCCAGGGAACAGGTGGATACCTTTATCCACCCTAAGTGAAGTTTACATTCCCTTTCCTGCTAGAAACAGTTATCCCCACAAAGCTCAGCACTTAGGAGCACGTGGTTTGGAACCAGGCAGACCTGGATTGGAGCCCTGTTTCCTTCTGACCAGCTCGGGGATTGGGGGCATGACTCTTAAAAAAAAAATCTGAGTTTGGGGATTTTAGCTAAAAAAAAATAGGATAATAATAAAACGGGGATGATGGCACTATTTACCTCCCAGAGCTGTTTAGAAGATGAAGTGTGATCAGGTGTACAAAGCCCTGAGCCCAGGGTCACGACTCCCCACTGCTGGCTCATGTGAGTCCTGCTCCTCTTTCCCCCATAACTGTCTGCCATGCCCACTCTCTTTCCAGGCTAGGGAGCTCACTCTTGGATTTTTCTGGGAGAGAGCTCTGATCTCCCACTAGGCCTTCTCCAGGAAAGAGGAAAGAAGGTAGAAGAAGTGAGTGAAAGTCACTCAGTCATGTCCGACTCTTTGCGACCCCATGGACTATACAGTCCTTGGAATTCTCCAGGCCAGAACACGAGTGGGTAGCCTTTCCCTTCTCCAGGGGATCTTCCCAACCCAGAGATCGAACCCAGGCCTCCCACATTGCAGGCAGATTCTTTACCAGCTGAGCCACAAGGGAAGCCCAGAATGAGAAAATGAGATAAAAGGCTGGCCCTGTGCAGTGCAGGCTGGCCCCTTGTGGAGGGTGGTACATGGAGGGAGCAGAAGAATGGAGATGGAAGAGACATAAATGGACAGAGAATGTTGTTCAGTCACTAAGTTGTGTACAATTCTTTGTGACCCCATGGACTGCAATAGGCCAGGCTTCCCTGCCCTTCACTATATCCCGGAGTTTGCTCAAATTCATGTCAAGTTGAGTCAGTGATGCCATCCAACCATCTTATCCTCTGTCACCCCATTCTCCTCTTGCCCTCAATCTTTCCCAGCATCAGGGTCTTTTCCAGTGAGTCAGTTCTTCTCTTCAGGTGACCAAAGTTTTGGAGCTTCAGCATCAGTTCTTCCAGTGAGTATTCAGGGTTGATTTCCTTTAGGATTGACTGGTTTTATCTCCTAGTTGTCCAAGGGACTCTCAAGAGTCTTCTCCAGCACCACAATTGGAAAACATCAATTCTTTAGTGCTCAGCCTTCTTTATGGTCCAGCTCTCACATCCAGTTGGACCATAAAGAAGGACAGAGAATAGACAAGTTTAAAATGCACTTATCAGGAGATGAGATACACAACAGCCTGAGGCAAAGTAGAACTGGGCAGAAGCCCTGGGCTGAGGATGAATCCCAGACCCTGAAGCCATCTGGGGAGATCTCCCAGACACTCTGAATACAGCTTGTCCTGCTGGCTGGCAGTAATGAGACCATGATGCACCTGTCCCACTCCATCCTCAGAGGACCCTGGGGATCCCAGCAGGCATCTCAATGGATCTGCCAGGACTGGCTCAGTTGACAAGGCTTCGAGGCAGCCATGTCTGAGTGAGGGCCCAGCTTCCTTGCTGTCATGGTCTGCTCCAGGGGAGAGTTAGAGTCTCTGATTAACATGGGAAAGGGAAAAGAGAAAAAAACTTCCAAAAATAGAGACCTGAATAGATTTCTTTATGAGCTAAAAAAATTACTGTTGAAATGTCTCCTGCCTGGTTTCTCCCTCTCAGCTCCCTTTCTTTCCCATCTCATCAGCGGTTCCCCAATATTGAAGCCAACGTAATGAGTTGTAATAACACTGTGTCCCCAAATTGCAGCATCCTTTATACCAGAGGCCAAACTATTAGCACAACCAGCTCAGTTGCAGATGACTTGACTTTAAGAGATTGTGAGGAAATTGGAGTGGGTCAGGGAAGCATATCCACTGAGGTAGAATGACTTGGGGAAGAGGCACCGTGAGGGAAGGGGAAGGAAATTGCAACTGTCTTGCCTGGAGAAAAAATGGCTGCTGCGAGATTTAATAGCCACCCTCAGGCCTGTGAGAGGAAACCCTCTCCTGTGGAAGGGGGAGCAGCCTGGTCACTGGTGAGGAGGGGTCAGGAAGAAGTGTGTTAGCAGCAGGCAGGGCTGACCTGAGAATCGAGATGAAGGGGTCAAATAAAGTCCAGGACATCCTAGAATTCAGCACGACTGGAGGAGCCCAGGGCGCTGTGGTCCAACTGATGGTAACCGTGTGCTGGGCGGGAGTGGGGCAGGCGCTGAGAGGCTCGGCAAGCGTCACTTGACAGTCAGATGCACCTCCTCTGTGCTGAGTGATGAATGAGACTGAACTTAGACTAGCATGGCTAGGACCCTGCTGCTGGGAGTGCCCGAGAGCCCAGCTGGGAGAAGAGTGCTGGGTTCTCACCTGGGAGCCTGCCGGAAAGCAGAGTTTTAGGCCTGGTCCTCCACCTCCCAAGTCAGAATCTGCATTTTAATCCAACCCTTTAGTAATGGGGGCTTCCCTGGTGGGTCAGATGGTAAAGAATCTGCCGGCAATGCAGGAGACCCGGGTTTGATCCCTGGGTCGGGCAGATCTCCTGGAGAAGGGAACAGCTACCCACTCCAGTATCTGGCATGGAGAATTCCATAGAGAGAGGAGCCTGGTGGGCTACAGCCCACAGGGTCATAAAGAGTCAGACACAACTGAGCAACTAACACTTTATAACCATTTTAGTGATCGTAGTCACAGGGGTGTTTGAGAAGCAATGACCTAGCAGAACAAACCCCAGGCAGTTTGCTCTGAAATAGCCCAGAGGCATGGACGCAGGGAAAGGAACTTCCGGGGGAGCTGAGGTTTGGCCTGTGACTGGGAAGCCTGTCCCTCGATGGGACCACTACTGCCTCTCCAGATGCCCTGAAGCACTCCACAGTGCTGTTCCTGTGGGGCCACTATGAACTCCAGGGGCAAGCAGAAATGTTGAGATGGGGGCAGGGGGGAGGCACAAACTCAGGTGACAGCCTCTGCCTTGTGGTCTCGCAGCCCAGATAAAGCTGTGGTGCTGCCTGGAGAGATCAACTTCCCTCCTCCCAGGTGGCCCAGAGCACAGGAGCCCAGGACAACACAGAGCAGCACAGATGGACAGGCTGTGCTTGACCACTGAGGGGGCCTGGAGGGGGTGCCCAGAAGGCTCTTGCAAGGGAATGGTTTGGAGAGCGCGCGCAGGAGGAGTGCGTGGTCCAGGGTTCCTTCCACCGTTGTTTTCAATTTAAGACATTTTGAGGGTGAGAGTTTGGTTTTATAGATTTAGGGGGTTTTCTTCTTCTTAATGGAATAAGCATGTTCTGGTTTGAGCTCACAGCAGTCTGGTCGCTAATGAAAGGCAGGCATCCAGGGGCCAGGGCTCTGATTGCCGCCACATGGAGCAGGAGGTGGGTGGGGATGGAAGGCCGTTGTCTGAATCTGTGAACCAGACATGCAGTTGGGAAAATGGTTGCGGGTTGGGGAGTGGGGGTGGGTATGCAGTGAAAGTTCTGAGATGGAAACACAAAGGGCGCAGGTCACAGGGTCAGGCAGAGGGTGCAGGAGCCCGAAACGGCAGGGCCACTTGACAGCGCCTGTGACCCAGAGCCCCCAGCCCGCCAAGCTCTGGGCCCCCCCCCCCCCACTCCACCCCCCGAAAAGGATTTACCATGTAGAGACCAGCTCTGGTCCCCTCCTACTCCACCCCCCGAGAAGGATTCCGCAGTCTCACCATGTAGAGAGAGCCCATGCTGAGAACAGCAAGAGATGCAAAGCTGTTAAAAATGGTCCAGAACATTTTAAAGGAAAAAGTATAGCTTGGTGATATAGGCAATCTTGGCTTACCCGACTAGTTCCAAAAAGAGAACTTGACATCCTGGGCTGGAGTGGCCTCCTCCCCCAACACCAGGTTTCAGGTTCAGAGCCAGGACGGGCTTGCGGGTGGCCTGAACCTGCAGTTTTTAGAGGGCGTCTTTTTATTTTTTAAAGATCACATTAAGCTTCTTAACCTCCAATCAGCCTGGAACCCACACAAAAATCAAAGCATATGAAATCTTTGGAGAAAGGAGCCAGCTTCCCATTACAGTGTGAGAGACAGAGTGACGAGAAAGACAGACTGAAACACAGGGATGGGGCAGGGGTCTCAGGGTTGGGTGAGGGTCTGGGTGTACATGGAGATGGTGCCTACTGCATGTGTGTGAGACAGTAGGGCCTGCAGTGGTGTCCATTCTCAGACATATTTCCCTTCGCTGCCTCCTCCTGCTCGGACATCGCTCCCTTTGATAAATCAGGCTTTTAATGGAGTCTGTTGTGGCGAGGAATTAAATACACAGCTCCTACTCCTTCAGTGATGCTGAAGCCATGGTAACTTCCTATTGCTTGTGGGGACAGGAAGGGAAGAGGGCTTAGCTGAGGTCACCCTACCCTACTCCAGTCTAACCTGCAGAGATGCGAGCCCTTCAGGAGAAGAGCTCGGGCTGCTGCTGGCAATCCCTGGGCCCTCCAGGCTGCCTTCCCCATGCACCTCCTCTCTCCACTCCACCAGGTCCTGAGCTGTGTCAATCCTGACAATGCCAACAGTCCCGAGGTCCCAGTGAAGATCCTCAACTGCGATACCATTACTCAGGTCAAGGAGAAGATTCTGGATGCCATCTTCAAGAACGTGCCCTGCTCCCACCGGCCCAAAGCTGCAGACATGGACCTAGGTGAGTAAGCAGCCCACCCAGGAGGCTGTCCTGTGACTGGTCTGAAGCCCCTCCTAAACACCAGTGGAGCCAGGGTGCACAGAGCAGGTACGCATGGCCCCTGGGAGCCCAGCGGCTGCTTCTTCATGGTCCCTTAGTGAGAAATAAGCAGAGAGGGGACCACAGTCTGCTGGCGATCTGACCACCTCTGGGGTCTTTTGAGCAGTGGAGTGTCATATCTGCAGCAAAGAGGATTTAGTCTGAAACTGCGTGGCCCAAGGTCTTGCCACCACCTTCTCTGTGCCCCCAGGCCTTGCCCTTTGCCTCTATGCTGTGCCTCTAATTTTTGCTGACTACCAAAAGCAGAAGGGATCTGGGTCAGTGATGGAGGAAGGATAGAGAAAAATGAGATATGACAGCCTACCGTGGAGCAGGGTGACATTTTATTTGAATGTTCCATGAATAGATCGCATAGCCGATATAAACAAGGGCTTGCCACTTAGGGCCAGCTGAACTTAGATCCAGTTACAGCTTGCCTGCATGTCACTCAGTGACCTGGGGAAATCCTAGTGGGGAGCCCCAGGCTCCAAAGAGGCCAGGGCTGAAGAGAGGCAGTATGGCATCATGGATCAGCATCATACCTGACTTGAGTTTGGGTCCTGGTTGCACTGAGTTCTGTGTAACCTTGGTCTAGTTACTTAACCTTTCTGTGCCTTAGTTTCCTTGCCTATAAAATGGAGATAAATAATAGTGCCTGCCTCATTGTAAGAATGAAAGGAGAGGATGCATATAGAAGCCTTTAATGCACTGCCTGGTCCATAGTACCTCCCAGGAAGTATTGGCCACTATTATTACTGATTATGAAGATAATACTGGTGATGAAATGGTACGTGTCTGTTTGTTGATCCTGGGCATGGAAGGAAAGGTGTTTAGGTGTGTACATGGTTGAGTCTGGAAATTCATGGCAACATAGAGGGGAGAAGACCTCCAGAGGCCCCTAATACATCCATCTGGCCTCTAAGCTGGCTTCAGCTAAGCCATCCAAGGCAGATGGGCATCTGTGCTATTTTCTAAAATCCACAGGGAATTTTCATTCCCTCCCACTGCCTCACCACCACCCCGCCACGCACACAAATTCTGATGCCTAAAGACTCAAAATCAGGAAGTTCACTCACCTCAATTCTTACTGATTCCCCACCCCTCCTCACCTCTCCTCTCGGCTGGCTCTTGGCAGGATATGTTTGTCCCTGTGCCCGGAGCTTGGCAGCCGGGAGGGAGAGAGTCTGTCCCTCTCTGCCCAGAGGAAGAGACTGGCCGAGCACATTCTCCCCTTCCCTTTGGAACTGTCTCTGTGTATGTTTCTGGGACAAGGAGGAAGCATCTGTGAGATCCTCAGGGTAGAGGGTACCAGGCGAGTGTGTCCCCAGCGCTGGTCCCTAAGTTGGAGTGGCCATTTCTGTCTGTGTTGGGGGGAGTCTACCACCAGGAAGATCCCACAGGCTGATGGAGTCAAAGGCTCAGTTATAGAACCAGTGGGAGAGAAGATAGTGCCAGGGAAGGAAGACCCCCATGTCCCTAGCCCCAAGTAATTAAGTGGGCTGATCAACCATGGATCTACCAGGGAGAAATGAGTTTACTACGGTCAACAGGTAGTACTCACCATGCCTTTTATTCGTCTGTGAGAGCCATGGCTTGTCAAAGTCCTCATCTGCAATATGGGTGGGAGGAGAGCCCTGGCCTAGCAGAACCAAGAGGAGGAACTATTACAAGAACCTTTATCTTCATGCTGGAAGTTGAGTTTCAAAAGCTTGTGCCTTAGTTTAGAACATGGCAAGAGCTCACTGGGTGGGTGCGTTCAGAACTATGTACTTCTGGTGCTTGGGAACAGGCTGGGTGGGTGCGTACAGAACTGTGTACTTCTGGTGCTTGGGAACGGGCTGACCTCCTATGGGGGAGAGAGCCCATGTCAAGGCTGGTAGATAGATATTGTTCAGGATCAACTGTCCCCACTGGAAGCCACACACCCAGAACTTAGGAGTGGGAGGGACTGCTTTTAACTTTAGAACGTTGGTTGAGTGCAAGTCCAGCAAAGCAGATTGTTGATGAAAGGATGTAATGAATCTGGAGTGGAGGCAGCAGTACCCAAAGCAGCCATGGCCACTTCCTGCCACCCACTTCCTGCCGTCCACTTCCTGCCATCTACTTCCTGCTGTCTATTCCCTGCCATCCACTTCCTGTTGTCCACTTCCTGCCATCCACTTCTTGCCGTCCACTTCCTGCCATCTACTTCCTGCTGTCTACTTCCTGCCATCCACTTCCTGTTGTCCACTTCCTGCCATCCACCATGACTGAAGGAAGCCTGAGGGCTATGCAGCAAACAGGGCCCGGCCAAGAGTTGCTACTCTCTCAAGCTAGAGGCTGCTCAGGCCAGGGGCATGGTGCTCACCAGGTCCCAAGAGGGCAAAGGAGCCGTCTTTCTCATCACAGGAGCTGCTGGGGAGGATGCAAGATCGCTAGATGGATGAGGCCTCACAGAAGGCAGGGTAAAGGGGAGAAACCAAAAGAAGGAGACAATTTGAGCATCTGGGGGCTTGTCTTCCTGGGGAAGTGGCGTCATATTGAACTTCTCACAAAGGCCTCCCATGATGGATGCTCTTCTGAGGAATTTCCTTCTTTTCTATTAAGTGCAGGGTCTAGAGCTGTCCCCGCAACTCTGGTCTTCTTTCTACCACAGCCGGATTCCATAACAAATAAAATAGGGCCTCCTCAGAGACCCAAATGCTTCTTCCACAGATTTGCTCCCACTCAGTTGCATGGCCCCCATGGGGAGAGAGAGGCAAGGCAAGTTTTTCCCATTGTGTACGTGAAAGTGCCTTGAAAGCCTGAAAGCAGTTTACAAATATAAGGTGAGATTGTTATCAAAAATTAATCTGTGCCAAAGGGACATATGGGCTTCCCTGGTGGCTCAGCAGTAAAGAATCTGTCTGCTATGCAGGAGATGCAGGCAGGAGACATGAGTGTGATCCCTGGGTTGGGAAGATCCCCTGGAGAAAGGAAATGGCACCTTCTCCAGTATTCTTGCCTGGAAAATCTCAATCCATGGGGTCATAAAAGAGTCAGACGCAACTGGACAACTGAACAACAGCAACAAAGGGACACATAGCATGTAGGCAGAGAAGTCTCTGAGGCACGTGCATTGGAGGCAAGACAGCCAAGCATACCCCTCCATTTCATTTCCCTCCATGCTACCTCTTCCCATGGCTGAGGGCATTGGGCAAAGACTGCCTGCCCCCGCCTGGCAAGGCATGGACATCTGTCCCAGGCCAGCTTAGAAGGAAACAAAGACATTTTAAACCACCTCTGTTATTACCCTAAGTACATCCAGCCCCAACCCCTTCCCCTGCCTTTCATCATCACTGTGGCACCTGGCCCGGCCTAGTCCCCCTTTCCCAACACTTCTGTTCATTGTTCCTGGGACTGAAGCTCTCCTACCCTGCCCACTCCACCAGCTTCTCCAGGCATTGAGAAGCCAAGATGGGGAACACTATTAGCCAGTGTTCTATAGAAACAGAACCAATGGGATGGGATATGTTTATATAGAGAAAGGCTTATTTGAAGGAATTGGATCATGCAGTTATGGAAGATTTCATTAACAATGGACTAGGAGGAATCTGTGTGGGCTGGCATAATGGAATACCATAGCCTGCTTGACTTATAAACAACAGAAAATAATTTCTCACAATTCTGGCAGCTGAGAAGTCCAAGATCAAGGTGTCAGCAGATTTAATGTCCAGTGAGAACCCACTTCCTAGTTCAAGAAGAAGAAGGTAATGGCACCCCACTCCAGTACTCTTGCCTGGAAAATCCCATGGATAAAGGAGCCTGGTAGGCTGCAGCCAATGGGGTCGCTAAGAGTCGGACACGGCTGAGCGACTTCACTTTCACTTTTCACTTTCATGCATTGGGGAAGGAAATGGCAATTCACTCCAGTGTTTTTGCCTGAAGAATCCCAGGGACAGAGGAGCCTGGTGGGCTTCCATCCAGTGACTGAAGTGACTTAGCAGCAGCAACAGCAGCAGAGAACCCACTTGCTGGTTCATAGATGGCCATCCTCTTATTGGGACTATATGTGACAGAAAGTGGGCAAGAAAACATGTGCTAAGTTGCTCAATCATGTCCAACTCTTTGTAGCCCCGTGAACTGTAGCCCGCCAGGCTCCTCTGTTCATGGGATTTTCCAGGCAAGAGTACTGGAGTGGGTTGCCATTTTCTTCTCCAGGGAGCATTCTGGGATCTTCTTTACAAGGACACTAATCCCATTCTTGAGGGCTCCACCCTTATAACCTCAGGCACCCTCCCAAAGGCCCCACCTCTAAATGCCATCTCATTGAGGGTTAGGAGTCAACATATGAATTCTGGGAGGATACAAACATTCAGTGTCTAGTATGAAGGCTGTTAAGTTCAAAATCTGTAGGGAAAGCCAGCAGGCCGGAGACCCAGGGAAGAGCCATGTTCCAGTTCAAGTCCAAAGGCACCTGCTGCAGAAGGCCCTCCTGCTCAGGGGAGGTCAATCTTTTGTTCTACTCAGGCCTTCGCCTAATTAGAAGAGGTCCACCTACATTGTGGAGGGCAATTCGCTTTACTCAAAGCCAACCAATTTAAATATTAATGTCATCCAAAAACACCCTCACAGAAACATCCAGAATAATTTTTAACCAGCTATCTGTGTGGGCACTGTGGCCCAGACAAGTTGACATATGATAGAACTAACCATTGTCAGAGTCAAAACGAAGGACACAGAACCTGCCTTTCTTTCAGTCTCTTGGAATCTAGGGAAGGGACGATATCCCAGGGCAGGAGTTAAGGACTATGCTGGGGCGAGTGGGCCTTAGGAGCTTTGAAAGCACAGTGCTGGGGCTCCCCACTTTGTTATATGTGAGGCTGTCCTCACCAAGTTGATGCCCCTTTCCACCCAGAGATATTGGTTATAGGTACTCCCTTATACGGGACTTCAGTGGTGGCTCAGTGATAAAGAATCTGCCTGCCAGTGTAGGATCCCTGGGTTGGGAAGATCTCCTGGAGAGGTCATGGCAACCTGCTCCAGTATTCTTGCTGGAAAATCCCACAGACAGAGGATCCTGGTGGGATACCGTCCATGGGATCACAAAGTCAGACACGACTGAGTGACTAAATAAACCACAACCCTGTTACACCACCAAACTCCTCAACCAACGTCTCATAAGAGCCTACCCTGGGGAAATGCCCAGCACAGAGGGAGCCATGCAGCTAGGAGTTCCTCACTTCTTTGCACAGTAGAAGGAGGCTGGACACTGCTTTTTCTGAGCCAAGGGACTCATCTCCTCTGTTCATTCCCCAGAGGACATAATTGATGCCATTCTGTTCCACTGCACAGGAGGAGACTCTGTAGCTCAGAGAGGCACAGAGCCTGGGCCCTGGTCACACAGCAGGAAGTGAAGAGACCAACCACTCCCTTCCCGCACAAGCTCCTCCACAGATCATGACCTCCCAGTTCCTCTGCTGCTGCTGCTGCTAAGTCGCTTCAGTCGGGTCCGACTCTGTGCGACCCCATAGATGGCAGCCCACCAGGCTCCGCCTTCCCTGGGATTCTCCAGGCAAGAACACTGGAGTCGGTTGCCATTTCCTTCTCCAATGCATGAAAGTGAAAAGTGAAAGTGAAGTTGCTCAGTCATGTCCGACTCTTAGCAACCCCATGGACTGCAGCCTACCAGGCTCCTCCATCCATGGGATTTTCCAGGCAAGAGTACTGGAGTGGGGTGTCATTGCCAGTTCCTCTGGTTTAATGCAAATGCCCCATCAATAGCCCCGGAACTCCGCCACTCCTTCTGTCTGAAAGGGTATATTTTTTCAAATAAGTAATTCCTGTATGCAACAAAAAGATACACTATCTTCTGAATGAAATATAAAGAGTTCACAGCAGCTGTCGCCCCAGTTTGCATTTTTCGATGCACCTGATGGGAAGGACAGATAAAGATAATGGGATTTTTTTTTCTTTTTTATTTCACCTCCTTCTCTCCCTGGAAGGTGGAAGTATAACAAATTGGATTGTGAGTGTGTCTGTCTTTTGTGCTTGGAGCCTGGAGTAGGGCAGGGGGCTGCAGGCAGAGCTGTGAAGAGGTCAGAACCAGCAATTTTCCCTCAGTGATGTGCATATGAATACCTGGGTCACCTTTCCTACCTGGGTCACCTTTCCTCCTTCCAGCCACCCATCCCTTGCCTCTTAACTCTTCTTTGACACAGCACAGCATGTCACACCACCCTGGAGCACCACCAGAGCCTCCATACTATTCCATGTTCAAGAATACCCACTAAGCTCTAGCTCACCTCTCTTAAATCGAGTAGTGGAACACAGCCCGCTTTTTCCTTTAGCTCTCCAGACTTCCCCAAAGCAACAACTAGCTGGTGCACCACACTTTACAGTTTGCAAAGACCTAGGGCTTGAAAGTAGATGGCACTGTTCGATTTAGGGTTTCTTCTTTTAAACACCACATTTCCTAGTTCACTTATTTTATATTTTAGAACTTGCTCTCACCATCAAATTATTCCTCTTTTAACCAATCATATTTAGATGCCCCCTCCCAATTCCTGAGTCAATTTCACAACTATTTGCATTGACACTGATTCTGTTCTGGCCTCTACCCCCTCTTCTCTGAGGCTGCTCCCTCCCACAGTTCGGAGTGGCTGGGTGCAGAGGGCATCCAGGCTCCCTGCCAGGTGTTCTCCTTGGGCTCACCTGCAGACAGGTGTGCAGCGGTAAAGTTGTGTCTCCTCCTCTGGCCTTCTGCTCAGGACCCTGGTTTGGGAGGTAGAGAGGGCCCTGTGCAGGCTGGCGTGTGCACCTGCTGAGACCCTGCTCAGCACCCAGCAGGGAAGAAAGGCAGCCTGGGGTGGGAGTGCAGGCAGCTAGTTCTAAAGTTGCTTCCCTGTGGATCAGAAGGGTTGACTCAGCCAGTTCTAACCAGCCTGGTGGGCACCTCCTTCATCCGTCTAGCTCGCCCCCTCCTAAAGCTTACTGTGATGGGTCTGAAGAGAGAGGCTGATGCAAAGACTGGCCTGGGGTCTGGGGCAGGCAGAGTTTGGTGGCTGCAGAGCCTTAGGGGGTGAAATGAGGTACTTGTGTGAGTATGTGTGTGCATGTGTGTAACTGTGCATGTGTGTGCATGCACATGCGTGTGCACTTGTCTGCATGCACACCATGAAGCCCTGAGCTAGTGAGGGGATCGTGCTTCCCAGGGGGGTTTCCCTCTTCGAGTGATACCTGCTGGTGGGTAGGGGACCTTCTAGGAACCAGACCCAGTGATGTACTGGGTGCCAGTGTTTCCTCCAGGGTTGGCATGCAGATAAACCCCTCCTTCCTCTACACCTCAGCTCCCTACTATTCCTCTGGACACCTCTCAGAAATGTGGGGGCACCCCACTTCTGCTCCCACCCCTTCCTCTCCAAGAACCTCCAGGTACCATCCTATCTCCTGAGCATCCCACCCCGCCTTTGGCCAGGTCCTCTTGGGCAGGGCTCCCCCACTCCTTTTCATCCCCCTCCATCTCTGGTTTTCCAGCTCAACCCTAGATGCCTCAGATACTAGACTAAGATATTAGTAAAGTAATGGTATTCCAGACCTTTCTTAACTCAGCTCCAAACTTCCTTCCTTCCTACAAGGACTCATCCTCATGAGTCCCTAGAAGTGTCACAGAAGTGGCACCTGTGGACCAGAACACCTCCCATCCCCCAAATACCCCTCTACCCTCCCACTTTTCTGGGTCTGTGCGCCTTTGGTTTCCTGCATAACCTTCCACACAGCGGCTTTCAGGGGTCAGGGGTTTTGGGTTAGGAAGTTTTCTTGCTCACCTGTGTAATGTCCTGCCAGCATAGTGCCTAGCACACCGTGGGCACTCAGCTTTGAGTGAGTGAGGTTAGAGCTCTAAGACTTTCTGGATGTGGATTCTCACCATGGCGGCTGTAGGAGATGCCTCCCGTGTCCTAGTCCCGGGGGAGCAGGGAGATGACTTGGTCCAAGTGGGCAGGGTAATGAGTCCCTGTCTCAGGATTCACTGGGACCATCACCGAGCTCACATCATTTGGTGCCTTGAGGCATTTTCCAGTCTCACTGTGCCCCGTGGGCAGGCGAAGCTGTCCGGGCAGCTGGGCATTCATCCAGAGGACACTGGCCGTTGGCCCAGCTGTCACTTTGCCCCTCGGCTGTTCTAACAGGGTCACCTGGTACACAGCAAGGTGTGGACACAAAAGAGAGATATTTTTAGTGCCGTTTTCATAGGCAAGAAAGAAGGAGCCTATTTGGGGGAAAGAATGCTGAACCTGGGATGAGGAGACCTGGATACTGTTGATTTCCATTACTGTTATTAGCACTAAGCCTATGTTGAATATGTAAAAGTACCCAGAGCACAAAATTAGATATGCCCTTGCTCAGGGGCCTTGTGACCTGACCAGCTGTCCACACTGCCAAGGACACCAGACCTGAAGCCTGCAAGTCTGCCTCGCCCTCAACTGGCCCACCCCACCCTTGGGGCTCTCTACCACTGGGTAGGGATGAGGGTTCATGAAGCCAGCCATGCAGTTTGTGGGCTGGACTCTTCCTGGGACAGAGGGAAGCCAGCAGCTTTGATCTTTGACCTCGGCTGTTCCTGGTCCCAGTGTGAGCTCCACGGCCCCTACCTCTGTCAAGAGCAAGTCTTAAAGGAGCACAGTAGCATTCCAGGAAGCAGAGCCTACCCTGTTTGATTTTCTTGAGATACCCCATGGTGAGTCTGGGGAAAGAGAGGCCCCAGCTGGCTTGGATATAGGGTTCAGAAAAGGAAGGAAAAAGGTGACATGGAAGTGGCATGTGTTCAGGCCACAGGTGAGCTTGAGGACCCTGGGCAGAGAAGAGTGAGACTGAGGGATGGGTTTAGCCCACTTGTGTCGCTTGGTGCCAGGGACCCCTGCCCTCGTGTTGCACCACACTCTTCTATTCCAGGTCAGCTGGGCAGGCTACCCACGGCCTCTCTTCTTCCCTGCATGTCCCAGGGATGGAGCTGCCAACACCGGGCTTCCATATTTCTGGGATTCATTCTTCAGGATTGGTTTGGAGATGGAACAGAGGTTTTCACTTTTTCACCTTTCTGATATTTCAGGGGGAAAAAGCACATAGCATCTTTCCTGTAGGAGGAGAATAAAATAACAGGCTTGAGAGATCTAAGAGAGCTTCCCTCCTGGCTCAAACGGTAAAGAGTCTGCCTGTATTGCAGGAGACCTAGCTTCAATCCCTTGGTCAGGATCTCCTGGAGAAGGGGCTGGCTACCCACTCCAGTATTTTTGCCTGGAGAATTCCACGGACAGAGAAGCCTGGTGGGCTACAGTCCATGGGGTCACAAAGAGGTCAAACATGACTGAGCAACTGACACTTCACTTCACTCGAGAGCTCTGAAATCAGGACTAAGTGTTCTCCAGCTTTCTATCATCATATTGGTGTTTGGAGGAACATTTTTAACTTTTTGAGATAATTGCCAAAAAGACAGTAGTGGCTGCCTCCCTGCTGCCCGCTGGTACCGCACCAGAGGCAGGGGCCAGGACTGGCAGGACCAACAGACAGGACCCCTCTTCTGACAGCCCCTAAATGTGTGACTAAGCACTGACATCAGTGATGAGCAGGCTTCCTGCTGCCCTTGACCGTCCTGCTGCCCACTGCATATCATCATTGACCACAGGCCTCAGCCAGTGTGGAAGGCATGTAACCCCATCGGCATGGACTTGATTTTGTGGAGGTGGAAGTGCTGTGTCCCACTGGGATGCCTGGAGCTCAGAGTCTGGAGTTGGGGGGAGGCAGCTACCCACCAGCATCCCAGTGTGGCCACAGCACAAGTTCCAGTCCAGCTATCACTGTCCACAGCCCCAACACTTGAGAGGCTCACACATGTGGCGGGCACCACGCTGCAGAACTCCATGTTGCAGTGACCTCCAGGTCTGCCTCCCCAACCTGCTTCTTTAATTTCCCAGTCGTAAAACTGGAAGAACGAGTGATAATCATTCCAGAGAACATTCACTTTGGCGGTAAATGTGCCCAGCTGAGCTTCTGGAGGTCAGCTCTACCTTTGTCCCAGGTTCTAACAGCTCAGCTCACAGTTGACCTGTAGCTTGCTGTCTGNAAAAGCACATAGCATCTTTCCTGTAGGAGGAGAATAAAATAACAGGCTTGAGAGATCTAAGAGAGCTTCCCTCCTGGCTCAAACGGTAAAGAGTCTGCCTGTATTGCAGGAGACCTAGCTTCAATCCCTTGGTCAGGATCTCCTGGAGAAGGGGCTGGCTACCCACTCCAGTATTTTTGCCTGGAGAATTCCACGGACAGAGAAGCCTGGTGGGCTACAGTCCATGGGGTCACAAAGAGGTCAAACATGACTGAGCAACTGACACTTCACTTCACTCGAGAGCTCTGAAATCAGGACTAAGTGTTCTCCAGCTTTCTATCATCATATTGGTGTTTGGAGGAACATTTTTAACTTTTTGAGATAATTGCCAAAAAGACAGTAGTGGCTGCCTCCCTGCTGCCCGCTGGTACCGCACCAGAGGCAGGGGCCAGGACTGGCAGGACCAACAGACAGGACCCCTCTTCTGACAGCCCCTAAATGTGTGACTAAGCACTGACATCAGTGATGAGCAGGCTTCCTGCTGCCCTTGACCGTCCTGCTGCCCACTGCATATCATCATTGACCACAGGCCTCAGCCAGTGTGGAAGGCATGTAACCCCATCGGCATGGACTTGATTTTGTGGAGGTGGAAGTGCTGTGTCCCACTGGGATGCCTGGAGCTCAGAGTCTGGAGTTGGGGGGAGGCAGCTACCCACCAGCATCCCAGTGTGGCCACAGCACAAGTTCCAGTCCAGCTATCACTGTCCACAGCCCCAACACTTGAGAGGCTCACACATGTGGCGGGCACCACGCTGCAGAACTCCATGTTGCAGTGACCTCCAGGTCTGCCTCCCCAACCTGCTTCTTTAATTTCCCAGTCGTAAAACTGGAAGAACGAGTGATAATCATTCCAGAGAACATTCACTTTGGCGGTAAATGTGCCCAGCTGAGCTTCTGGAGGTCAGCTCTACCTTTGTCCCAGGTTCTAACAGCTCAGCTCACAGTTGACCTGTAGCTTGCTGTCTGCCCACCATGGAGCAGCAACCCATGGGTAGAAAATCCTTTCACTGCTTGGAAAATAAGCCACTGTTACTCACTCACTTACTCTTTCTCCTCTTTCATCTATTCATCTATTTCACTCTTTTCACTTATGTATTATTCATGTAATAAATACTCATCAGGTACTTACTGTGTCCCAGGTACTGGGCTAGCCCTGCTGCTGGGCATCTGGCAGCATCAGTTTTGTACTCCCAAGGAGAAGCCATCATCCCTTGGCTGCCCTGAGTTGGGGGAGGATGGCCACACTCTGCCCTACATTTTTTCAGTTGAGGGCAGAGAGGCAGCCTGACTTTCATTTGCTTACATAATTGCTGGACGCGATTCAGAGCCAGGGCTGCTGCATAGGGCCGCACGGGCTGCACACTGCACAACTTCAGGGCCATTGTATAATGAGGAGTTGTGCATCCGGCTCCAGAATTAAGTCACCAGCTGTCACTGTTCGGTGCCCCCGGTGGTTTGGTTTGTTCACATCCCCCTGAGAGATGCTACAGAGCCACTGGCAAGGGAGCCAGTCACACCAGCAAGCTGGCCCTCGGTGGGTACCTTCCCCCACTTAATCCTGGCCAGCCCCACAGCCTCTTCAGAGAAGCACAGTCCTCCACCCTCGGGCCTGGCCAGGAGACTTAGTGTCCAGAGCTGAGCCCCTGTTCCTCCTCCGGCTCCCATGTGGGGCATGCAGAGCGCTGCCTGCCTTCCGGGCCCCCCACCCCATGTGCTCTCCTCTGACTTAATGGCCTGGCACCGTTAACAAGGCAAGAGGGGAGACCCATGAGGTTTTATCATTCAGGGCCATTTATCTTTGTGCAACTGGAACAACATGTGCCCCTGCCTTATCCTTGGCCCAGGCTGGTCTTCAGTTCAGTTCAGTCACTCAGTCCTGTCTGATTCTTTGCAACCCAATGGACTACAGCACACCACTGCAACCACTCAAAAAACATGCACCCATACCTACCTGCATAAAATCTAAAACAAAAAACCCCGCAACAGACAATATGATAACAAACAAACAAAATGCTGATGGCCAGGTGCTCTGGTGGGGCATCTCCTCTTTTATATACCACCCAACCTGCCCCGAGACCCTCACCACCATGATCGAGTCCAGCCATGCCATCAACAGCACTAAGTGACAGGTGGTCCCCAGAGACCTCTGGAGACTCCTCTCCTCCAGTGAACCCACATGGCACCCTCATGTTTTCATTCCTGGGACAGCCCATTGCTACAAGAAGCTCTAAACCAGGCAGCAGACAAGCTTGGGAGCTAGAGGCATGGATGTGGCTATCAGAAACATCTCTGTTCCTGCTGAAGGCAGGCAGCTCCCTTTCTGGGCCTGATTCTCACCTGCAGCCCTGGCCATGCCCAGTGCACAAGGCAGGAAGGAATCAGTCATGGTCCCTCAGCCTGGACGGGAGGGAACCGGGGAGGGGAGCCGAAATGTGTGCCTGCAGAGCCATAGTAAAAAATCCAAGGCGGGGTTAGACCAGGACTGTGGGTAACTCATGCCAGCCCCCACCCGCACACTGCAAAAACCCGGTGCTGTCACCCGTTTCAGAATCTCAGCATCTGTGAGGCGCTGACTGGGGTCATGGCTGCTTGGAAACCAGATTCCTGGCTTTTTGGCAGACACACATGTTGTATTTGAATTGAAAAGGCCGTTTTCCTTTCTGGTGTGTGCATGTGAGTGTGTGTGTGTATGTGTGGAAGTGGATGCATTAATGCACGAGAGCTGGCGTCTGTCTGGCTTGCACCTGGGTCTCCATGTGTGAACTTTTCAGGACAGGAATGTGTGTGTCCCCATCTCCACGTGATTTGTACCACGTGTGGCGGTGAGGGTTTGGCGGATGAGGAACAGTTTCCTGTTCCCCCATGTGGGATCCATCAGCGAACCCATGTGTTGTAGGTGTCTGGGACCCATGAGGATACACCTATGGCATCAAAGAAAATTAGGTGTCGGATAGATCACCAAGATGCTGTTGGCCACATCGACTTTGTGGCTGTTCTTGGGCGTGAGGATAGGTTTTTCTGGCCCCTCCACGTACATTTACTCAACCTCTCTGCCAGGACTGGCCCACCAGCTGGCTTTTGGGTCCAAGTCACACCCCTAGAATAGAAAGAGAGTGCCTAATGATGGAATTTGCAGTCTTGGTCTCGTTACCTCCAAGACCTCACAGTCAAGCAAAGAGTACGTGATAGTGGTGATGCCACCTTGCATTTGCTTGGTATGTTCTTAAGTGTCTTCACTTGCCTTTTTTTTTAATACTTATTTTTGGCTGTGCTGGGTCTTCACTGTTGTGTGGCTTCCTCTGGTTGCGGTGCAGAGGTTTCTCATGGCAGTGGCTTCTCCTGTTGCAGAGCACAGGCTCTAGGATGCCCGGGCTTCAGTAGTTGTGCCATGTGGGCTCGGTACTTGCAGTTTCTGGACTCTAGGGCACAGGCTCAGTAGCTGTGGTGTACTGGGCTTAGTTGTTCCACGGTGAGATCTTCCCACATCTGGAGTCAAACCCGTGTATTCTGCTTTAGCAGGACGATTCTTTACCATTGAGCCACCAGGGAAGCCCCCTGCCTTTTTCATTCATTTAATAAGCACTGACTTCTTGCCGATGTGGCCACCCACCAGGAACAAGTGGGCAGTGGAGGTGACGTTATTCCTAGGGCTGTCACATAGTTTGTTGGGATGAGAACCAGACCTGGGAATCAGGGTCCCCGTGTGCTGAGAGCTTCTGCGCCCCTCCTCTAGGAGCATATGCGAGCACCTGTCTGTCTTCAGATGCACCCTGAGGTGGTGCTGTGCACTTGCCTGTACAGGGGTCCTCAGGATCCCATGGGAGGGGCCCAAGGGCCTGTCTGAGATGGAACTGTTTCCCCTACAGAGTGGCGACAAGGAAGTGGGGCAAGGATGATCCTGCAGGATGAAGACATCACCACTAAGATCGAGAACGACTGGAAGAGACTCAACACCCTGGCACATTACCAGGTGAGGGGACTGTGGATGGGAAGGGGCTAGCAAGCTAGGCAGCCAGGTCCCTGGGGGTCTCTGTCCGTGAATAACAGGGCCATCCTGAGGCTCTTACTGAGCCCTAAACCCACTTATTCACCAGCACTTTGTGTGCCCTTAGTGACCCAGGGGAAACATGGCCCCCTAGGACATCCTGACCTTCCTGGAGATAGCATGCTGGGTGTGCGCTTCCTGCAGGGCATGGGCAAAGACCCTGAGCAAAACCCTTTCTTAGGTGAGCCCTGGAGTTTAAGGCTGGGTGCTCTCCCAGGGAAGCATAAGGACAGAGGGTGCTGGTGAGAGTCTCTTGCCCAAGTCACTCCCAAGAGTGAGCCCCACCATGGACTACAATTCTATATCCATATCTGTCCTGTTTCATCAAAGGAAAACTGACAGCCTCCTCCATCCCCTGGTTCTCAGTGAGGCCCTGATTGTCCCCAAGGACCACGTTCATCCTGATTGGGTGGCAGTTTCTGTGCCCAGGCCCTTACCTGCCTTTCCCCGGTAGGTGCCAGATGGTTCAGTGGTGGCTTTAGTGTCCAAGCAAGTGACAGCCTACAATGCAGTGAACAACTCCACTGTCTCTAGGACCTCAGCAAGTAAATACGGTGAGTTCACCAAACCCTTCTGGGGAAGAAAGGATGCCCCCTGAGCAGCTGCTGTCACCAAGGCAGCACTGCTGGGAGACAGTGGGTGCTGGGGATGGGGAGTGGGGAGGAATGCAGGGAGTCAGGCAGGCTGGCCTCCGGAAAGGAACACTACCCAAAAGAAGGTTCCTGGTTCTGAGCAGGGACTCTGATGCCGGAGCTTCGTCCCTGGAAACAAGAAGAAACTCTAACCTTTCTGAGCATCCTACAGTCTCTAAGATGCTTCCACATTTGTGATAACTCGTTATCAAACGTCAGGTTCATAATAATCAGTGAATTAAATAATTATTATTTCCCCCTATTATGCAGATTAGCAAATGATAACTCCGATGCACAGAGGCTAAATGATGTGTAAAGGTCACACACTATGAAGCAGTTGTGGGAAGGTACAAACCCAGGTCTCTGCTCCTCGGGGTGGAGAGAAGGGCACTGGAAGTAGGCTGGGTGCTCTGGTGCCTTCTTATCAGCAAAACTGGCTGAAAAAGCCACCCGCTTCATGAGACGGTTCTGGGAAATAGAAGACAACACACAATGGTGCCTGCACACAGTGGGACCTGCCTCGTCTTTTCCTGCTCGGCACTCATCTCACCACACCTCACGTTTCAGCAAATAAATGGTCCAGGCGAGAGAGGCAGGCGAAGGTACACAAGTGACAGGGCAGTCACTCAATTGGTTAGTCACCAGTTAAGGGAAACAGGATCCCAGCTCTTTCATGAGCACGTGCTAAGTCGCTTCAGTCTGTCTGACTCTTTACGACCCTATGGACTGTAGCCCGCCAGGCTCCTCTGTCCATGGGATTCTCCAGGCAAGAATACTGGAGTGTGTTGCCATGCCCTCCTCCAGGGAATCTTCTCAATCCATCCAGGGATAGAACCTGTGTCTCCAGCATTGGCAGGTGGGTTCTTTACCACTGACACCACAGGGGAAGGCCCCCTCCCCCCTGCCACCACCCGGAGCTCTTTCATTGGTACTTAGTTGGCGACACAGAACACATCCTGAGTCTTGAGAGCTCTTACAAGGAAAGTACAAAAAGAGACAAGCTTGTATTTTTTTACAAATTGAATCATAAGGGCTGGAGAGATGCAAGTACAAGAGATAAGGGAATCCGATTGGGTGGGCAAGACACAGAGAATTTCCTGGAGGCGGTGAAAAAGGTGTTCCAGTTTCAGGAATGGACAGAAGTGCCTCCAAAAGTGAGAAGGATCAGAGTTGGCCTCAGCTGGAGCCGAGGTGTATCATGAACAATAGGCTGGAAGGCTGGGTGGCCTTACCCACCTGGGGTCCTTGCATTGGCAGAAAACATGATCCGGTACACGGGCAGCCCCGACAGCCTCCGTTCGCGCACACCAATGATCACCCCTGACCTGGAGAGTGGAGTCAAGATGTGGCACCTGGTGAAGAACCATGAGCACGGGGACCAGAAGGAGGGGGACCGAGGGAGCAAGATGGTGTCTGAAATCTATCTGACACGACTGCTGGCCACTAAGGTACAGGACATCAGCCAGGGTGTGAGGCATGGGTGGGTTATGGGGTGGGGTGGCATCACCCCACAGAAATGTCAGAGCTGGCAAATACCTAGCATCTGTGCTGGCGCCACCCCTCCCCCAACCTCAGTCATCCATCCACGCAGGCCCTGCTCATCAGCCTGATCTCCTTCCCAGCACAGAACCTCAGCATCCTTCTCACCCCAGTCCTGCAGCCAGCACCCTCCCTACATCCAGGCTGGCACGCAGTCTGAAATCTCGATTCCATCCCTTCTCTTCAGTTCAGTTCATTTCAGTTCAGTTGCTCAGTCGTGTCCAACTCTTTTCAACCCCATGNTACCCAAAAGAAGGTTCCTGGTTCTGAGCAGGGACTCTGATGCCGGAGCTTCGTCCCTGGAAACAAGAAGAAACTCTAACCTTTCTGAGCATCCTACAGTCTCTAAGATGCTTCCACATTTGTGATAACTCGTTATCAAACATCAGGTTCATAATAATCAGTGAATTAAATAATTATTATTTCCCCCTATTATGCAGATTAGCAAATGATAACTCCGATGCACAGAGGCTAAATGATGTGTAAAGGTCACACACTATGAAGCAGTTGTGGGAAGGTACAAACCCAGGTCTCTGCTCCTCGGGGTGGAGAGAAGGGCACTGGAAGTAGGCTGGGTGCTCTGGTGCCTTCTTATCAGCAAAACTGGCTGAAAAAGCCACCCGCTTCATGAGACGGTTCTGGGAAATAGAAGACAACACACAATGGTGCCTGCACACAGTGGGACCTGCCTCGTCTTTTCCTGCTCGGCACTCATCTCACCACACCTCACGTTTCAGCAAATAAATGGTCCAGGCGAGAGAGGCAGGCGAAGGTACACAAGTGACAGGGCAGTCACTCAATTGGTTAGTCACCAGTTAAGGGAAACAGGATCCCAGCTCTTTCATGAGCACGTGCTAAGTCGCTTCAGTCTGTCTGACTCTTTACGACCCTATGGACTGTAGCCCGCCAGGCTCCTCTGTCCATGGGATTCTCCAGGCAAGAATACTGGAGTGTGTTGCCATGCCCTCCTCCAGGGAATCTTCTCAATCCATCCAGGGATAGAACCTGTGTCTCCAGCATTGGCAGGTGGGTTCTTTACCACTGACACCACAGGGGAAGGCCCCCTCCCCCCTGCCACCACCCGGAGCTCTTTCATTGGTACTTAGTTGGCGACACAGAACACATCCTGAGTCTTGAGAGCTCTTACAAGGAAAGTACAAAAAGAGACAAGCTTGTATTTTTTTACAAATTGAATCATAAGGGCTGGAGAGATGCAAGTACAAGAGGGAAGGGAATCCGATTGGGTGGGCAAGACACAGAGAATTTCCTGGAGGCGGTGAAAAAGGTGTTCCAGTTTCAGGAATGGACAGAAGTGCCTCCAAAAGTGAGAAGGATCAGAGTTGGCCTCAGCTGGAGCCGAGGTGTATCATGAACAATAGGCTGGAAGGCTGGGTGGCCTTACCCACCTGGGGTCCTTGCATTGGCAGAAAACATGATCCGGTACACGGGCAGCCCCGACAGCCTCCGTTCGCGCACACCAATGATCACCCCTGACCTGGAGAGTGGAGTCAAGATGTGGCACCTGGTGAAGAACCATGAGCACGGGGACCAGAAGGAGGGGGACCGAGGGAGCAAGATGGTGTCTGAAATCTATCTGACACGACTGCTGGCCACTAAGGTACAGGACATCAGCCAGGGTGTGAGGCATGGGTGGGTTATGGGGTGGGGTGGCATCACCCCACAGAAATGTCAGAGCTGGCAAATACCTAGCATCTGTGCTGGCGCCACCCCTCCCCCAACCTCAGTCATCCATCCACGCAGGCCCTGCTCATCAGCCTGATCTCCTTCCCAGCACAGAACCTCAGCATCCTTCTCACCCCAGTCCTGCAGCCAGCACCCTCCCTACATCCAGGCTGGCACGCAGTCTGAAATCTCGATTCCATCCCTTCTCTTCAGTTCAGTTCATTTCAGTTCAGTTGCTCAGTCGTGTCCAACTCTTTTCAACCCCATGAATCGCAGCACTCCAGGCCTCCCTGTCCATCACCAACTCCCGGAGTTCACTCAGACTCACGTTCATCGAGTCAGTGATGCTATCCAGCCATCTCATCCTCTGTCATCCCCTTCTTCTCCTGCCCCCAATCCCTCCCAGCATCAGGGTCTTTTCCAATGAGTCAACTCTTCGCATGAGGTGGCCAAAGTACTGGAGTTTCAGCTTTAGCATCATTCCTTCCAAAGAAATCCCAGGGCTGATCTTCAGAATGGACTGGTTGGATCTCCTTGCAGTCCAAGGGACTCTCAAGAGTCTTCTCCAACACCACCCTTGCCCTTGCTCAAATAGAGAGACATTAGCCATGTGCATTCCTGGTCCTCTGCCATGCCTTCTGGAAGACTGGCTATATATCTCTGGGGTGTCATATACAGTCTCTAGTGGTGGAAATTGTGGCCCCATCAGTGACTTTGCAGGCCCCCTTTCTAATCTTGGTTCTGGGGACCCTGTGTGCCTACAGTTAGTCCCTCAAGGCCCGCGACTTGGCCCCAGCTCCGCTCTCTATGGAGCCAAATGAGTAAACTGTTCATTAGCTGACGTGAGTAATGCCCGAACAGAACCAGCAGATTGTGCTTGTCTGCTCTGACCGAGTGAGTTGTTCATTAGCATTTGTGAAAAGTGCTAAAATAACACCGCCGAAGGGTGTTAAAACCAAACTGTGGTGTTGGCAGAGGGAGGCTTCCTTAGGTCCAGTCATCAGTGTTATATCTATTTTCCACATGCCGGGGAAATGGAAAGATGCTCGGAGACAGATGAGAGCGGGCGGGAGGAGGGTGCAGATTCTTTGCACGTGCCTATACGATTTTACCCAAGCAGGCCTGGCTGTGTGCTGGCCTCCCCTCCCCTCCGCCATCTGGGAGGCCAGGCGATTGTACAGCCCCGCCCTTAGAGCTCTCAGGGCGGGCGAGCTGTGTCTGAATTTGGTGCCCTCCCCAGGGCACGCTGCAGAAGTTCGTGGACGACCTGTTCGAGACCATCTTCAGCACCGCGCACCGCGGTTCAGCCCTGCCCCTGGCCATCAAGTACATGTTTGACTTTCTGGACGAGCAGGCAGACAAGCATGGCATCCACGACCCGCACGTCCGCCACACCTGGAAGAGCAACTGGTGAGTGAAGAGCAAGCGGAAGCCACACGGGGAGAGGCCATCCCCGAGTGGATGGTTGGCCTTGGAGACAGGCACGAAGGGACCAGCCCACCTTCCCCCTTGTGGCAGCTCTGCGCAGGCGCTCTCCAGGCCTCGGCCTCCTTCCGGTCCCCTTGGGTGTTCACTTCCTCTCTCCCTTCCCTCAGTGGAGTCGTCCATCTTT
Source organism: Neotragus pygmaeus (assembly GCA_006410875.1). NCBI lineage: Eukaryota > Metazoa > Chordata > Mammalia > Artiodactyla > Bovidae > Neotragus > Neotragus pygmaeus. The sequence continues at coordinate 680,539 of SJYV01053792.1, forward strand.
GTCATCGGTCCTTTAAGTCAACAAACATTAAACCAAGTAAATGAGTAAACATGAGCATACCAGCTGTCACAGCCAGGTCGCTCTCACATCCTGCTCCCTCCCCTCTGCCTGATATCATGCTGGACCCTGAGTCTGCAAAGACTCGGGTCGTGCCTTCTGCCCTCCGTGGGCTGATATGAGGGCAGCTGTTTGAATAGAGGGGCACATGTGAGGATGTGGGGTGCGTGTGTGCAGCCGGGCTGTAGACAGGCAGGAGCTCACAGAGACTCTTAAATGGAGTTTGGAGCACAGCTAGGAGTCACCTAGGTGAACATGGGAGTGTTTCCAGTCCATTCAAGACATGGTTTTCCCTTTCCAGAATTCCCTTTGGGGAAGGGACTGTCCCATAACTAGGGTGTCTTTGAGACGAGGGGAGCCTCTAACTCTTAAATAACACTCTAGGTGTCTCATCACCGTCCCCTCTCTCCTTTAGCCTTTATCCGCCTTTCCCTTCGTTCGTGTGTCGGTTGTTTCACCGTGAGACTGCAAGGTCAGACATCAGTATGCAGCTCTCGTGGCGGAATCTTGCACAGAGCAGGGACTCAATAAATATTGATGGAGATGCAGAGCCAAGATGGTCTCTACTTGAGAGTTCCACCTGGGGTAAAGCCATCTTATATTTAGTCCCTTCAGTTCCGGAATCGCCTCCCAGTAGCTTTTACACAGTCCCTGTCCTGGGGTGTTCTTCCCCAGCACATTCTCTCAAAGCAGCACCTGCCGACTGCCAGGACTGACATGGTACTAGGGCTCAGCTAGCCACCCTGACAGCTGCTGCTGCTAATTCGCTTCAGTCATGTCCGACTCTGTGCGACCCCATAGACAGAAGCCCACCAGGCTCCCACATCCCTGGGATTCTCCAGGCAAGAACACTGGAGTGGGTTGCCATTTCCTTCTCCAATGCATGAAAGTGAAAAGGGAAAGGGAAGTCGCTCCGTCGTGTCCGATTCTTAGCGACCCCGGGACTGCAGCCCACCTGGCTCCTCCGTCCATGGGATTTTCCAGGCAAGAGTACTGGAGTGGGGTGCCATTGCCTTCCCTGACCCTGACAGCCCAGGGTCCCAAATCAAAACCCGGATCTATGCAGAAGTCAGCCTGGGGCACTGAAATGTTATTCAGGGTAGGATGCTCTGGCTTCCTCTCTCCCCTGAAGAATAGTGCATCTCCATTAAAGTTGGAAAGTCAGGCAGGAACAGTTTTGGACCATAAAACTGAAGAGTAGGGTTGCTCCCATGGTAATTCTGGGTACATTGTGGAGTTCTTGTGACCTTTCGGAAATAAGACAGTCAGACTCTGGACCCCATCTAGTGCAGCACTGGGTGAAGGCTGCTCCCTCTTCTGAAAGGCCTGCGGGTCAGGTTTCTCCCAGTGACTGCCCATAGGTAAGATTGCATTTGAGGACTTCCCTGGTCGTCCAGTGGTTAAGACTCTGCACTCCCAATGCAGGGGGCATGGGTTTGATCCTCAGTTCGGGAACTAAGATCCTACATTCCACATGGCATGGCCAATTGCATTTGACTCTGCACACCTTTTCAGAATGACTCTGCAGAGCTGTTCCAAGGACATGTCCCTGACCCACCCAGTCTGCTTCTCTCTGCCACTGAGTCTTCCTTCCTACCACCTGAGTTGAGTGCCTGCAGCCTTCAGAATACAAGGAATGTCCTGTCCAGACCTTATCCTGGGAGAGCTGCTATTTCCAAACCATGCCTTGTAACCTTTACAAGTGCATCCCCTGAAATGGTATCTAAATGAGCATACACCTCCCACTGGGCTAAGTCCACCTCCAAGATCCAATAAAGTCCTTGGGGGAGAGGGCAGAGTCTTCCTTCCCTCCAGCTCTTCCAAGTGCCAGCTGTTCTCAGTAAGATCTCCAGTCCCAGTGAAGGGCAGTCAGGCAGGAGTACCAACTCTCAGGTCCTCTCACCAGAGAACACACTTCCCCAACCCTGACCGTGGCCACCTGGGCAAGACTCAGTCAGTCCAGGAATTATGAGATCTACATACTGACTGAGGGTCCATTGTTCCTGATTGGAAAGAGATTGTTTCCTTATTCCTGGCTGAAGTTGTAGCTCACCCTCTCCCCTGCCCCCTTCCTCCTCATCCCCATGCCTTTTTCTCTTTTAAATAAACCTCCTGCTCATTTAGCCTGAGTGGCTGCAATCAACCAGAGATTAGCGTCACCACTAATGTTAATAATATGCTAATATTTCATTAGGCAGGAGCTGCTGTGGTTTCCCTGTTTGATTTGTCTGTCAGCACAACTGGCTGAAGGAAGGAGAGTGTTGGAAAGAAACAACCATGTGGCAAGTGTGGGCTCCAGGGTCCCTCTCTGTGTTGAACTTCGGGAAGCAGGAAGATGTGACTGGAGGTTTCATCATTTGGGCAGCCCTGCATCCAGGGCTCTGAGCCCAGCTCTCGGGGTCTCCCCTGGGCAGCTGCAGTGACCCTGACTTTCCCCCCAAGTGTCAGAACTTTTACTGTCCCTTTATTTGCTCTTTGGATTTCCCAGGATGAAACAAGGGCCACTTAACATTGTTAGACCTCTGTGCTGGCTCCACAGCACACTTTGTAGGAACTTAATAAATACTTGTTGACTGATTGGCAGTCTTGAACATGAGGTCTTACTGTATTTTAGCATTTGTTTTATGTATATGCTGGCTGCTGGGAGATACAACGAATATAGAAATCTTGTTCTTGCTGGGTTGAAATAATGTGATTCAAAAGACTTTTAGTTCTAAGAAGCAAGCCAAACACATAGGAACATTATGACTGTTACCAGCTATTACCAACCGTGAGAATAGCAACCAAAACAACAATAAAACATCAGGGCATATGGCAGGAGGTGAGGAGGTGGGGGCAGAGGGAGGGAAATAAGTGATCCCTTGCTGGGTGCCATCCCACTTCCTGATCTACGTCTCCATAGGCTGGATGGCAGTTGCAGGATCAGAGAGCCAGCGGAATGCAGTCCCAGAGAGGCACATGGGCAGGCTTTACCCAATGCCCCAGGATCCTTTCTAGCAATAGCTAGAGGGTTTATGGTTCCCAGACTGCACTGCACGTTTCATGTCCTGTTTGTTGAACTGATTCCCCTTTGAAGGTTCCTTCCTCCTCCTTTTCCTCCCCCTCTTCCTCCAGGCTTCATTCAGCTAAAGAACACCTCTGTATCTTTAAAATAGAGACCATTCAGCGTGGTCCCCTCTGTGAAGACTTTCCAGACTTCCGGACACGTCCCTCTGGGTAGCTTTGATCACACCAACCTGGGTCTTAAACTGGAACTCCTCCATCCTCTGGGTCCAGCACCTAAAATTCTTGATTGCGTGCCTGACTCCGCATGAGCCCACCAGAATGCAGGCTTCTCAAGGACTGGGGACAGGTCTTATTCACACTGTACCTGCAGCTGCTAGCATGGCTCTTGGTATAGAGTAGGTGCTGACTGGAAGAAAAGGAGAGGAAGGGGAGGACATAACAGGGCAGGTGAGAGCCAGAAGTGGGGTTTGTTCAGCTTGCTAGCTTGGAGATGAGAATCAGTAAGTTTTGCTTGCACTGTTTAGTGCCAGGGCCCTCACCATGTAAAAACAAGTTGATTAGGTCAGGTGGGGAGCAAGAGTGTGGCTTCTTCCACACGTTACAGTGAGGGCAGAGAATAATAAACAGCCTAGGTTCCAAGCTATTTAAGATTTGCCAACCAGATATATTTTGTATCTGACGTGGGGGCAGACAGTGGAAGAGAGAGTTAGACATTCCACTTTCTAGCACCTGTCATGACTGCTTTGAACCCCAAAGCCTTGTGCTCTCAGGGCCGCTGGGGAGTCCTAGAGTCCGGGCTGGGCATCGAGACCTCCAGTGCCCATCAATGCTGTATCTCTGAATGGACTGTTCAACCCTGCTGATCTTCAGCTCCCCGGAAGGTGAATTGATGGCATGGAGAAGGCCCCTTCCAAAGGCTTGCTTCCCAGCCTTTTATCTGCTTCCAGGGACCTCTCTGGGTCAGTGTCCAGCTCCCCCACCCCATCTCCCTTGACCATCTGCCTCTTCCCTCTACACAGCCTGCCCCTGCGGTTTTGGGTCAACATGATCAAGAACCCCCAGTTCGTGTTTGACATCCACAAGAACAGCATCACGGATGCCTGCCTCTCCGTGGTGGCCCAGACCTTCATGGACTCGTGCTCCACATCGGAGCACCGGCTGGGCAAGGACTCCCCTTCCAACAAGCTGCTCTATGCCAAGGACATCCCCAGCTACAAGAACTGGGTGGAGAGGTGAGTGCTGGCCTGGGGAGCTCAGGCAGGACCCTGGCTGCAGCAGGCAACTTCTCTGGGGGTGTGTAGAGGGGCCCCCTTCCCCTCTGCAGTGGGTGGGGCTTGCAGACTGGCCCTTGCACCAAGCCCCATCCTGCATTGGGACACCCACAGCCCGAGAACCCAGTGTTGTCAGTCGAAACAAGAATGGGAAATGGCTAGAAGGTGCCACGGTGCTCTGCTCCCCTGCGTGGAAGACCCAGATCTTCCTAGGCCCAAGGAAGAAGTATAGTCCACTGCTCTAATGCTCACCGAAAAAATAAAAACTAAAAAGACTTCAAGGGACCGAATAACATCTTGCCACACACAGACTGGAGCCCTGTCCATCTGGCAGTCCTTCCAGTGTCCTGACATCCTATGGGGATGTCATGGTCCCCCTGAAGAGCTTCTTGCTGTCCCAGTCCCTTGATGCTCAGGCGATGAGCTCTAGATGCTTCAGGCCCTGATCTAATCCAGCCTCAGCTGTACACCTGTATGTGTGGCAGGGAGGGCACCTGTATGCCATTAGCTGGGTTCCTCTTGGCACAAAGCTCACTCACGATAAACAACATTCATGGTTTGTCTGGGTCGCATCAGCTCCGTATGCCAAGCACCTGAGCTAGACAACCAGCTGAAAGTCTATTTATTTATTCATCACAGCAGCTCTGGAATATAAGAGGACAGGCTTCATAACCTCCTTCTGTGCCCATGAAGGTGAACTTTACATACAGGATGGCTGAGTAATCAGTCCAAGATGACTTAAGTGACCAAGAGAAAAGTAGATCCCCAAATTCAACCGATTCCCAAATCTCCTTTCTACCATTTATGATCCTTTTAGACAGGGCCTCTGCTAACCCATATGGTGTCCATGTGAATTAAGGAAGGTGCTCCTTCCTACCAGAGGATGTGGCCCCATGCCAGAATGTGTGGTTTGTTGAGTGACAGGCTGACTGTTGGCCCTAGCTCACCCCCGCCTTTGTGCAGTGAACAGCCTGCACAACTCTACACGGCAATTCTGATTTTAGAGTCCCTTTCTCTTTCTTCCAAGCTTGAAGACAGGAAACCTGGATGGAGACTCAGATTTGGGATCTTTTTGAAGAGTCAAAGAAACCAGAAGTTGTTCTTAACTCGGCAACTGAGACAGAATGAACAATATCATTTTGCTCATGGTAGAGATACAGTCCCCATCTTTATAGTTGAAAACTGCCTTCCCTTGTACAGAGGGAATAACCAAGAGAGGGTGGGATACTGGCCATTCCCAGTCACAAAAACTGTCCATCCCACCGCAGTTCTGCTGAAAGAGTTGCACTGTGTTTTCCCTCTCCCCCGTCCCTTTATCTCTCCCTCCTTCCTGCTGGTGCCTGTGCTGTGCATCCAGCCTTGGCTGGCAGAGAGAGAGCTCACTCTTTTGTCCTTGTATCTGATTATGTCTGAGTCACCAAAGAGGCTTTTACCTCCCCCTGCGTCGCCAGTGGCTCACTCTTCTGACTACAGAGCTGCCAGGAGCGAGCTCTCCCGTGTGGTCAGCTGGCTCTTCAGCGAAAAGAGAAAAGAAAGAGGCAGCAGCTGGGCTCTTGGGCATCCCTGCCCTGGTGCAGTGTCAGTGCAACGGGACCTCAGGCAGGGAGGGAGAAGGCTGGGATGAGACGGGCTGGGAGCATTGATGAAGCATCTGCTTAGAGGACGCTGCCCCAGAACAGCGCACTCAGTCGGAGGTGAGAATAATGCAAGTGCCGGGCGAACGGTCTCCCTCTTGCTTGGTGCTAAATGAGAGGTGGGGCACGTGGCTGCTACAGGTCTCGAGTCACCCCAGTCCATCTGGCTATTTTTAGGAGTACCTTGATAGTTTCCATTTCTTATCTTACTAGTTTCTTAGCAACCAATGGCACTCTCAGGAAAGTTATCTTTCACTTGTTTGGGGTCACAAATCCTTTCTCCTCTCCTTCTGGGATGAGGGTGCAAAGAAGGGGATGAGAAATAGCACCCCCTGGTCTGGAGATTGTGTAGAGACCTTATTCCTTTGGTGATCAGTTCCACCCTCCCTTCACCAGGAGGCTGGCCTGCTGAGGGCCCCGGCAGCCTCGAGGTCAGAAGAGCGATAGTAGAACCCCCTTTTCTCATGGCCAGGGCTTTCCCACCCCCTGATTTTGAGGTTTGGCTGCTGTGCACACACAGGAAGTCCATACATAGGGCCTTGCTGATGTAGAGTGTGCTCTACACGCATTTGCGGAGGGCCTTCTGTCTGGACCACTGAGACATGGGGTTTACTCTGGCTGGCCCTCTTTCTAGGGGGTTGGGACATATATGGATTCCAGAGGCCTTAATAACTCTGCTGGTTGGGTAGCCCGAGTCATCCTGTCCCACCTAAGCTGTCACACCTCCTAGAAGTTCTTCATCTACCTATCTCTGCACCATCCCACTCCCAACCTCCCATCTCCCCCCCATCCTTCCTTCCACTTGTCCTCTCATGCATCCTTCATCCCATTCCTGCCTCCTTGCAGCACTGCTGGTTGGCAGCCCCACTGCAGACTGCCAGTCTTTGCCACTTTCATCCAAGTATGCGGGGTTTTACTTACAGCCACATCTAGAGTAAGGGAGAAGAATCTCTTGGTTCCCCAGTAGCAACCACCCACTTCACTCATCTTAAGGAGCAGAAGTCAACAGTGTTGTCACCAAACTGGTGTGTTAACAGTCAGTAGTCATTCCTATCTCATTGCCAATAACAGTAACATTTTCATGCTAGAGGGATTGCCTCTCATATTAAATAGAAAGTAATCCCAATAAGAGGAGAGTGAGAAAGTTGGTTTAAAGCTCAACATTCAGAAAACTAGGATCATAGCATTTGGTCCCATCACTTCATGGGAAATAGATGGGGAAACAGGGGAAACAGTGTCAGACTTTATTTTTTTGGGCTCCAAAGTCACTGCAGATGGTGATTGTAGCCATGAAATTAAAAGACGCTTACTCCTTGGAAGGAAAGTTATGACCAACCTAGATAGCATATTCAAAAGCAGAGACATTACTTTGCCAACAAAGGTCCATCTAGTCAAGCCTATGGTTCTTCCAGTGGTCATGTATGGATGTGAGAGTTGGACTGTGAAGAAAGCTGAGTGCCAAAGAATTGATGCTTTTGAACTGTGGTGTTGGAGAAGACTCTTGAGAGTCTTTTGGACTGCAAGGAGATCCAGCCAGTCCATCCTAATGGAGATCA
>SJYV01053792.1:690831-712612 GCA_006410875.1 Neotragus pygmaeus
CTGATGCTAAAGCTGAAACTCCAATACTTTAGCCACCTGATGCGAAGAGTTGACTCATTGGGAAAGACTCTGATGGTGGGAGGGATTGGAGGCAGAAGGAGAAAGGGACGACAGAGGATGAGATGGAAGGATGAGTCCATCACCGGCTCGATGGACCTGAGTTTGAGTGAACTCTGGGAGTGGTGATGGTCAGGGAGGCCTGGAGTGCTGCAATTCATGGGGTTACAAAGAGTCAGACACAACTGAGTGACTGAACTGGACTGAACTGAACTGAACTGAACTGAATAAACCCCAGCCTCCCTTGCATGCAGGCACAGGTTTTCTACGTAGGAATGAGTGAGATGAAACCACAGTTGACCCCTGGGAACTGGACTAAAGGGTGCCACACATTAGGATGCCATCTATCACCTATGTCACTTGTGAAAAAGGCTAAGAATTTTAACTATTTAAAAATGCCTCCTAAAGAAGCCATCACTCAAAATATAAAAATGTGACAGTTCACCCTGGGAGCCATACTGGAGTTGAAGTATGGACATTTCATTAACGTATTCATTCATCCATGAGTCAAACATTTTATGGTGTCCATCATGGGTGCACTGAACACTCAGGATGGATTAGACTTGATCCTTCCCTTATGGTCTTCATGGTCGAGGAAGGTACAGATAGGCAGGCACCATGAACTGTACTCGTGGGGGCTCAGGAAGCAAGGAGCTGAGAGAGGTCAGTGAATGAACACAGAGGAAAAGACTTTTGTGCAGGACCTTGAAAGGCAAGCATCTCTACATCAGAGCCTCAGATGTGTCTTCTGTGTCTACATCTTCATCCTTGAGGTGTTGAAAGGGTGAGGATACACTGGGCTCCGCAAAAACTTCAGGGCATTGGAGACCCTCTTCTCAATCACTGGGGCCATCCTAGAGACAGAGATGGGTGCCACCATCACGCTGGGTGCGTCTCATAGAAGCCTATGAATGTGAAACACTGCAGACTAGTCCACAGCAGTGAATCCAGCTGTTGGTGGTTGGCGGCTGGATTTGTAGCAGCTCCTGTGTCAGAACCACATCAGAACCACGATGGTGCTGGCATCCCAGCTGGTATGACCAAGCACAACAAAGAAAGCTGGGTAAGGCCAGTGGTGGGCCCCACCCCTCCTCAGCGGGCCAGTCCTTGGCCAGCTTGAGGGTGGATCCCAGGAGACTTTCAGAGCACCAGTCCCTTCTAGAGACTCACCTGCAGGAGGACATCCCATGGGAGCAAGTTCAAGAAGAGGAATCCAGATTGACCTTTCCTTTCCTCACCGTGCAGCCAGCAGATAAGAACACTTGTGTGAAGTTCATTAATGGGGCATAATTGCATTCTTCACAATCAATAAGGCTGCCCAGTGGCAGAGCCCAGCACAAAGCCCCTGCATGGCAGGTGTTCAGGAGAGAGCAGTTTTGCCCACAACACAGAGATGCCAGAGCTGGGCCGTCATCAGGCTCAAGGGGTGCAGTTGGATAGAGCCCTGGAGAGAAGCGGGGAGAGGTCAAAGCAAGGGCAGCAGAGACCTGCAGCCGGGGACGGGTCCACTTAGCTCCAGGCTGGGCTGGGGACCAGGACGAACTGAATGTCAGCCAGACCCGATGCCCCACACTCTTCTAAGACATCGAGCATTCCAAAGCCACTCAGCTCAGTCATGTAGAACTTTCCAAAGATGAAGACATGTGGCCCATCCCCACATGGGCTCGCATGTGGCACAGGTGGGCAGGGCCCTCTGCACACAGACAGCAGAGGAGGGGTGGGTCGCCCCCCACAACTTTGGTGAGGAATCAGAGCCCTGCCCTCTGCCACTTTACTCTCAACTCCACCCCACACTCTCTCCCTCTCTTTCTCTCACACAAACACATTTTCTAAATACTCTCTTTGGAGAAACCGACTGGGCTTTTGGTGCATGACAAGGCAGGCCATTCAGAAAGGACAGGGTGCTGGTTGCCTACTGTTTCCGTGGGAGATGATGTGGTCCCTGACCTGGGCTCTCAGGCTGCCCAGGAACCACACAGGTCGCAGTAGGAGCCCCGATGCTATCTGCAGAAAGCCTGATAGAGCCATCCTCCTACCTGTAAGGTTTCACGAGCAGGTAACAGAAACGGCAGGAGCCTTTGCTTCTGATGACAATGCCATCCCACCAGGGGGACGCTGGGGTTTGCCTTGCAGTCTGTAGCTCTGACTGTCCGTGGTGGCAGAGTGGGACTGCCTAGAGGACACCCTGGACCCAGCTGTGTCGTCAGAGCCGTGTCTGGCTGCTGGTCGGGACACAGAAATGAGGGAGTCATCCGTTCCTGTTCACCCCATGTGACCTTTGGACATGACCTCTTACAGACAAATGTATTTTGCTCGGTCGGCGTGCTATTGCGAGGGGGCGATGGCACAAATATCATTGCACATGACAAGGCTGGAACCACCGCTGATGCTCCAGGTCTCTGCTATAAAACGGAACATTGCATTTACTGTCTTCCGAAATAGTGGCAATGAATCCAGTCTCTCACTGGAGTGCTTGTACCTGGGGTGTCATTCCCCAGAACTCCGAGAAACGTGAAGATGTTTTGGGTGGGTTGCAGAAGAGAGTGGGCTCTTCTGGAATGGAGCAGAGGACCTAGAGGGAAACAGGACAAGAAGCTGAGTAAGAGGCCCAATGGCTCTGGAGATGGGGGATGGGGGCAGGGGAAGAGAGGACCCCACGCTGAAAGTCTGTGAAGAAAGGAAGTCCACACGAGCCAGGGCTGTGACAGCCTTCGCACAGGGCTGTGGCTTATGCAGGGCAGCCAGCCCAGCCCTGGCCTACTCTTGCTGGCCTGGGGATGCTCTGTGCAGATTAACTGGAAGTGTCTTTCAGGGAGGATCTTGAACGTGATGCTGGAGTGGCACACAGGTGCCACCTCTGCCAGCGTGTCCACCCAGCTCCAGTGGGCCCCAGTGGGCAGAGGTGGAGGTGGGGAACAGAGCACAGGACAGATGGATTCAGAGCCAATGCAGTGAGGGATGCGGAGGGAGGGACACAGGACTGGGGTCCAGGGTGAGACTGAACCAGCGCCTCCAAGAATGTGCCCTCCGCTCACCTGATCAAGCCTTGAGTTCTGGACCCCAGGGCCCAGCACTGTCACCTGTGCTCGCCCAGGTGAGAGGGAGGGACTTGACTAAAACGTCGTGCCCCAGTTCCTCACTTGCCTCATTCTGGTCCCCACCCTGGAGACTGTCCCACCCCTCCCGCCACCCTCCTCTGTTCTAAGCTCTCAGGCTCGCTGTCCCTGGCATTGAAGCCATGGGCATTCAGTGTGGGCCGAGTGGACACTGTGAGGACTCCTGGGAGCCTGCCCTGAGGTCCTGGCCCTACCCCACCCCTGCAGGTGCCTCTGCCACGTGGCCCAGGGCCGGAAGCACCCAGGAGAGGGCGGCTGTCTTTGGGACACTGGGGGCCTTTGATTCCTCATTAGGAGGCGACACAGCTCCCTTCTGGTGGGAGATTTGGGGGTTGCTGCATAAAATGTCAAACTGCAGAAATTAAAAATGTAAATGTTGGCATCTAATTAACCAGTTGACAGGAGGGCACAGCTGCAAGTGACAGTGACTGATTGCCTTCTCCCAGCCTCTCCCCACCAAGTACCCCCAGCCCCACCCTTCTCCTGGATAGTGCTCACAGATGGGGAAGACCTCAGGGCAGAGCAACTGCTTAGAAGAGCCTTCAGGCCCCTGGAGGGGACTTCCTGCATCTGTGGAAGGGGGTGTTAGAAGGACCTGAGAGGTAGACTGGATCACTCCTACAAGAGCTGGGAGCAATGCCAGTGCAGGAGGCAGCCCCTCCTTCCTCCTGGCCCCACTATGTCCACTCTCTGGCCTGTCTGGGTCACCCTTGAGTCCCTTCTCCCTCCCTCATGCATCAAGAAGGGCACTCTGAAGCCCAGCTGGAGGAGAGCCTGCCATGGTCCCTAAGAGGTCACACACAGGCATCCACTGGGCCCAGACCCAGTGCTGGGAGCACCCGTCTCTCCTCTGCACCCCCCACTACACACACACGTGCATGCACACGCGCACACACACACAGTTCCTCACTCCCATGCCGCCACAGGTATTACTCAGACATCGGGAAGATGCCCGCCATCAGTGACCAGGACATGAATGCGTACCTGGCTGAGCAGTCCCGGATGCACATGAACGAGTTCAACACCATGAGCGCCCTCTCTGAGATCTTCTCCTACGTGGGCAAGTACAGTGAGGAGGTGAGCACTGCCCTGCCCTGCCCTGCTCGGGGGCCCCTGGGGAAGGACTGGGGAGAGGCCCAGATATTCCTGCCTGGAGCAGCTTCAGTGCCCAAGAGCACCACCAGGCACCCTCACCACCCATTTCTGCCGGGGGAAACTCTGCCACCAAGGACTAGGGGGCTGTGCTCCAAAGACTGGGATGCTAGAAATGTTTCTTTCTGTAAATTCTACATAATCCTTCTTCTTTTCAGATATATACATCAAGTCTCTGTTTCTTTCATTATTTTTCTCTTTTAATTTTTTCTTCCTTCTCCTTTATTTCTTCTGTATCTCTCTCTGACTTCATTCTCTTTAATCATGCAGTTCCTCACATTCATGGGCCGGTCATAAGGAATAGAATAGGAACAGTATGATAGGACAGAATTAGAACAGAATAGATACAGACAGAGTAGAATGGAGTCTATTTTTAGTTGCTGAAATCTCACCTGGGGTCATTGCTCCTTCAGACACGGCCGTCTCTTAGCCGGCACAAACGTGCCTACAGGAGTTTTCTTGGCCATACCAGTGTAGACCAAGTGGGTTCAGAGTCCAGGCTCCCATGTCCGAGCAGCAGTACAGCCACCTCTCTGAGTGGAAGGTAGTAATGGGAGCTGAAGCCAGTACCCTGGGTTCTCTCCGTCCTCCCAGCCTTGTCCCCGAGGGAGGATCTAGGAGCCCCAGCAGGGCCCAGTCCCGGTATCCACAGGCCATGAGCTGTGAACAAGTGTAGAGAAAGTCAGTAGTCGGTCCATTAGGAAAGGGACCCCAAAGCCAGCCTGTGGGCCAGTGCCAGTCCAGGACAGTTTCCGCCTGTCTGTGGCCACTTGGGAAGTACGGACGATGCAGAGTAGGCCAGTGTATGAGTGCCACTGTCTCATCTTGGAAAGGACTGCAGGTTCAGTCCTCTTTTATCTTTTTATGCATGTTCAGTCATGTCCAACCCTTTGGACCCCACAGATTCTAGCCTGCCAGGCTCCTTTGTCCGTGGGATTCTCCAGGCAAGAATACCGGAGTGGGCCATCATGCCCTTCTCCAGGGGATCTTCCCAGCCCATGGATTGAACTTGAGTCTCCTGCACAGCAGGCAGATTCTTTCCCACTGAGCCACCCGCTTCCCAAGTTCACTCTTCTACTCTTAGCATGAAAATGCCCCATCTTTTTAAATGTTAGGGCCAATCACTGGTGGCTCTTGGCCAGCTGAGAATTTGGCAACTGACTTGGTCTCCCCAGTTAAAAATAGATTAACTGGGTCAGGAAATCTAGAGCTCTGGGTGGCCTTCCTCCAGCCTTCAGCCTCCTCTTCCCTCCTGCCGCCCCCCTCCCTACTCCCTAGTTCCTGACCCCAGGACTCCTGTCTGTCACCTGCCCCTCCTGGAGTAGGCATGGTGTGACAGGTGCTCCCATTTCTTACGTGACTTTATCCCCTCTCTTGGAGCAACCCAGCAAGGGAGTCATAGGTCCCAGGTTTTACAGAGGAGGAAAGGAGGGTTCAGAGAGATTTCATGTTTTGCCCTGGCATCACCCAGCTGGAAACTGGCAGAACCGTTATTCAGTGCTACACCTCCTGAGTCTGAGCCAGGTTCCCACACATTTTCCTGCATGTGCCCACAATTGCTCCCTGTTATTCTCACCCGCCAACCATCTAATCTCCGCAAAGGCTGTGTAGACGCTGGCCATTAGATGTCTGTGACCAGTAAAGCTTGAGAATCACTCTTTGAGGGATATGTGTTTCTTAACAGGCGAAGTAGAGTCAAATAACTTTCTGCATGTGGAATTTCAGGCCTTGGGCTGCTGATGGCAAGATGTTCCTTTGTCACAAGGTAGTGGGATGTCTTGATCGTGTGAAATCATACTTTCCCTGAGACACTAAGCACCGTACTTTCTGTTGGGTGTGGATCCCCCTGCTGTTTAGCCTAGAGGTAATAGCAGCATCTCGGCACAGGTGTCTTCTGCCCATTCTCAGCTGTCGTACATAGGGAGTGAAAGGTACACATGTATTCAGACATGCCGACGTGTGTGCTGTCATCCTGTGCTCACTGACACATGGATACCCACGAGTTGGTTCCCTGTGCCCAAGCAGCCCCACACACCTCCCCACCCAAGTCNTGGCGTGCTGCAATTCATGGGGTTGCAAAGAGTTGGACATGACTGAGTGACTGAACTGAACTGAACTGACACTAGCAAGACAACGTTGAGTGAAATTACTGCTGTATTTAAAAAGGATAATCAAGTAGAACCTACACAGAACTCTGCTCAATGACATGTGGGAGCCTGGATGAAATGGGCGTTTGGGGGAGAATAGTAGAGGTATTTGCATGGCTGAGTCCCTTTGCTGTTCACCTGAAACTGTCACATTGTTAATCATCTATACCACATCACAAAATTAAGTCCAAAAGAAAAAGAAAATTGTGTGAAATTAAATGATTTTTTTAAATGCGAAAATAATTTTGTTTAAAGATGTTCCCAAATGAGTAAAAAATGGGATAAATTAGATTTCACCTTGTCATACAGGGCAACTTTTTGTGACTGATCTGTCTTATTGTCCTCTTTTTCTGGTTATTATCCCATTCCGCTAATTCTTCTGGAACGATGGTAAACACAATAGGCATTCTTCAGAGGCACCTGTTTCCCAAAAAAATACAGCACAAGTTTTTCCTAGCTTTACTGAGAAATCATTGACATATAACATTGTGTAAGGGCTCAGACAGTAAAGACCAAAAATTATAAAACTAGAGGAAAACATAGCCAAAATACTCTTTGACATAAATCACAACAAGTTCCTCTATGACCCACCTCACAGAGTAANAGTTTTTCCTAGCTTTACTGAGAAATCATTGACATATAACATTGTGTAAGGGCTCAGACAGTAAAGACCAAAAATTATAAAACTAGAGGAAAACATAGCCAAAATACTCTTTGACATAAATCACAACAAGTTCCTCTATGACCCACCTCACAGAGTAATGGGAAAAAAAGCAAAAATAAACAAATGGGACCTAATTAAAATTAAAAGCTTTTCACAATGAAGGAAACTATAAGCAAGGTGAAAATACAGCCTTCAGAATGGCAGAAAATAATAGCAAATGAAGCAACTGACAAAGAATTGATCTAAAAAATATGCAAGCAGCTCATGCAGCTCAATGCCAGAAAAATAAATGACCCAGTGAAAAAATGGGCCAAAGAACTAAACAGCCATTTCTCCAAAGAAGACATACAGATGGTTAACAAGCTTGTGAAAAGATGCTCAACGTCAATCATTATCAAAAAAACCCAAATCAAAACCACAATGAGGTACCATTTCATGCCAGTCAAAATGGCTGCTATCAAAATGCCTGCAAAAAATAAATGCTGGAGAGGGTGTGGAGAAAAGGGAACCCTCTTACACTGTTGGTGGGAATGCAAACTNCTGCTAACCACCCCGTTCTTGGCTCTTCAACAGATCCTCGGACCCCTGGACCACGATGACCAGTGTGGGAAGCAGAAACTGGCCTACAAACTAGAACAAGTCATAACCCTCATGAGCTTAGACAGCTGAGAACCGTCCTTCCAGCTCGCCCGCTCCCACCTCCCCCACCAGAGGGAGGGACACACCAAGCCGTGCCTCAGTCTAGATTATCATCTTTACCAAGTGCAAGTTCCGACTGGCGTCAGCAGCATCCCCTGAGCAGCGCTGTCTCCCTCTCTCTTCCTCTCTCTGCCTTTTTCTGTCTCTCCCGCCTTCCTGGATCCCCTCTCTTTCAGTTCCTCTGCCAACGCAATTGAACCAAGCCACCGACCCTCAAGTTAGTCCAGGATGGCCTGTCCCCACCCCGCCAAGGGGCCTGACCTGAAGACATCAGAGGGGCCCTCTTTCCCAGCTGACCCTGAGCATCAGCAGCAGGGCCCGGATACGAATGAGGAGCCACGGATGGAGGTGCTTCTGTGCTGTTACCCCACCTTCCGTCTTTCCATAGTCCCCACGTGGGTCTGAACTTGGCCTGAAGAAGAGGCAGTGAGCTCAGTATTATCATCACTGGGAAGATGTCACCTGGCCCAGGTTTCCATCTCCAAGGGGTCCCCCTGCAACTCTGGGAAGAAAGGCGGCACCTCCTGCACGTGGCTGGAGTCGGGAGCGTGAACAGTTGAGGGGCACCTTGCAAGCTGCCTTTCAGATGTGGGATTGACAGCAGAGGCTCCCTTGTCCCCTTCGGATCTTTCTGGGGTCCTTCTAAGCGCCCGTAGGTGCCCTGCCTGTCCGGCCCTGGCCTGTGGAAAACCAGACAGGAGGAAGAATAGCAGTTACAGCCCACCGTGGAGATCCTCCCGATGTGGCTCATAGTGGCAGAAATGTAACATGCAGGAGGAGAAAAGAAGAGAGTTGCATCTATCTGGAAGCAGAACTGATTGATTTCCATCCACCCCCACATGCTAATGAATCACGGCCATAGTGAGAGGTCTGATCCCTTGCAGATCCCCATGCACCGTCTAGAGGATGCACTTCCACCCTCCTTAGTCGTCACTCATCAGGGATCAGGGTCAAATACCAGTACATCCAGGAGCGTCTACCTCCAGTGGTCCCCGTGGCTCCATCCCCACTGTCCTTGCTGAGAAGTCTAGAGAAGGTTGGGGCCGACAGCTTCACTCCTGACCCACTGCAGAGTCTGGTGCCGTTGCTATGCAGGTGACTTTGTGACTGGACTGTTCAGACCTCCTCGGGAATTATTTCGTCAACATCTCAGCTGTCTCTTTAGTCACTCTCCTCCCTCCTCCCTTCTGCAGTCATCCCGGGAAGAAACACTTGCAAGCACAGCCTCTCAGAGACAAACCAAAATGCCAGCCAAACTCAATCCTAGGTTTGTCATGTCTGGGGAGGACCGAAGAATCAAGAGGAAGGACCTGTCCAGAAATGGGAGGAGGGACATCCCACTGGCCTTGGCCTTGGTCTCTCCCTCTGTCCTTCCATTCACGGATATGTCGTCTCAGCCAGCCAGGCAGATACGTGCTCAGACATGCGTCCTAGGTGAGCAGGGGCTATGGTGAGAGACAGTCTGATGGAGGGTCGTGGAAACCTGTAACCTGGAAAGGACCTTAGATGTCATCTCTCCATCTGTGGTTCAATCTCCACCATATACTCTCCCCGGCAGCCCCAGTGTGAAATTGTTCACCACTCTGGGAGACAGGCAGAGGCATCTGTGGGGTTGGGAATGAGATTCCTCCAGTCTTGTCTTCACACCTCAAGCATCAGACATCTTCCACTGCCATCCACTCCAAAGGGGCCCCTCGTGGAAAGAGGAAGAGACCAGACCATTCCCAGCAACATCTGTGGAACACCCTATATTTGAAGAATGCTAGCCCCTTTGGATATGAGCACCTGTGTGTGTGTGTGAGAGAGAGAGAGAGAGAGAGATCTCATGTGCACATGCACATGTGTATGTGTGTGTGTGTCTGTGTGTATCTGTCTGCCCCAAGAGTAGGCAGAGAGCTCAGAAAGCTTTCTGGTCCTATTGGAGGGGAGCTCTGAAGCATTTCCCATCTCTGCCCTTGCCCACCATTCATTCTACAACTTCAGGACATTTCAATACTGNGTGTCTGTGTGTATCTGTCTGCCCCAAGAGTAGGCAGAGAGCTCAGAAAGCTTTCTGGTCCTATTGGAGGGGAGCTCTGAAGCATTTCCCATCTCTGCCCTTGCCCACCATTCATTCTACAACTTCAGGACATTTCAATACTGGTTTTCTGTGCTGCATGCTGGGGGGTGAAGTCACCTGTCTATAGGAAATCAGGGTGGTCACTGACCAAGAGGAGCCTGGGCGTGACTGGAGGCCAGGCAATGGTGACACATAGCAGGGCGTGATGTGGCATCGAGCGGGACAAGTGATAGGCAAAACGCAAGTAGCCTAATCAATGGGAAGAGGAGAGTGAGAAGCGATGCATTTTGAGTGGGAAAAAACATAACCAAAGGTCTCGGCAAATGAAGTGCCAGGTGAAGAAGCGTGGAATTTCTCCCCTTGATCATTTGATTTCCTCCCCAGAAGCTATGAGGCCTGGCAGGCCAGGAAGGAAATATGCGGGAGGCAGGCTGAGGGGGCACCTGGGCCACTAACATATATTTGCACATGTGAAGGGTTGGGGAGAAGAAAGACACAAACATATTTAACACAGGTGTGCTGAATGGAAGCTGTGAGTGTGTGTGCATGAGTGAGTGTGTTTTGATTTATTTTTTAAGTTTTGCACAGTTAGAGAAAAAAAAATGAACAAGCAGAGAAAAAAGACTGTTATCATGGTTCTGCTGAAGCTTTTTTTTTTTTTACTGGATTATTATTATTGTTATTGTTTTGTTGTCGGTACAAAACTTTCTCCCTATGTTTTTCATTATAAGAGAAACTTCAAACCCATCAGAGAAATGTCGGGAAGAAAGAGGGGAGGAGGATGGACAAGTTTCCCTGGTTTCCTCATGTCTCCTGGGGGAGGGTTTGGGGCAGGTTTTCTTTAATTGGTGGGGTGGTTGTTTCTGGTGCTTTGTTTGCCCGAAGTCTCTGTGGCCTGTTGGGGATGGAGAAGTAGGATAGAGTCATGCAGAGCTGCAACCCGTCTTGCCCATAAGAGCTCTCTTTCCGTTCGCTGTTTGTCTTCCATTTTTTTTTTGTTTGGATTCTTGGTACGTACACGTGTGATACGTTTCCAAGTAAAAACAAGGCAGCATGATCAAAAAAAAAAAAAGCCCTTCTTTTCCCCAGATCTTCTTTCCCTGGAATCCCCAGCCTCCTCCTGGCAGGCCAGAGACCCCGTGCCAGCCAGCATGCATGAGAGAAGGGACTTGGGAAGATGGGGTTCTGCAGGAGGGAGGTCTCTTCAAAGCCTCCCCTCCGTGTCACAGTTTATGTGCAGGGTCACCGTCCTGTTCACGGTGGGACCTTTATCTGACTCCTGGAGTCCTGGGCAGAAAGCACAGGAGGAAAGGCCATGTCTCCTCACCTTCCTTTCATCCCATCTCTTTCACTCCTTCAACACTTTGAAACCACCAGGGTCTAAAATGGTACCAGGAGATCACACAATCACACATAACCGACTTGGATTAGGTGAGGAGTTTAAATGTTGGAGCAAAATGGGATGGTAAGAGGCAGGGAGAGATGCTGTGAGGTCCTGATTTTAAGAACGAGCAGAGAGAGGCTGGGACAATTCGCTGCAGGCTGGTCATCTCTCCCGAGGGCACAAGTCTCCCCAGGTGTGGGCGTATTTACCATTCCTGTCCTTTCCTGGAAGGAGAGACCCTGACATGTCCTGGTCACCGCAAATAGCAACACTGCCTGAAGCTGGCTTTTGTGGCTGCTAACCTCCTCTTGCCTTCTTTCAGTGTATTTGGAATTCAGGGATTTGGGAAAACCTGGGCATCCCATTGACGGAGAATATCGTGCACACCCAGAGCCAGACTAAAGCCTCTCTCTCTTGAGCCCATGGGCGAGTGAGTGAGGCCAGAGATGCTGGAAAGAGACAAGTCAGTTTAAACATTAGCGGCAGACTGGCCAGGACTGGCCCCAGGCGGCAGTGGGAGTAAGGTCCCCAGCTCTCCCCTCCCAACCCTGGGGGCAGTGTTGATGTGCTGGCCCAGCACTGCCCCTCCCCTTTCCCTCATCATAGGTCCTCGACCTCTGATCCCCTGTGCATGTCTGGCACCCGAGTGTGCCCCTTCCCCAGCAGAGTGCCCCAACCCCCATTCTTGCCCACCCCCCGCACGTGAGGCTCTGCGCCGAGGCCACGTATCCACTAAGTTCAGGAGCTGTTCAGCCTTAGGTGGACAGCTCTGCCCTCAGTCCAGCCTTCTGGGACCACCCCAGCTCTGTCCTGCCCTCCAAAGTTGCCCCCACTGAGCCCTCGAGGCTCCCCGACACGGCTGGGGTCTGGTGGGTCTCCCATCAGAGGAGCCACGGAAGTGGTTTCCCCGGTGACCTCCGTTCCACAGGGCACGTCCTGCTGATGCTTTCAGAACCTCAGCAAGGCCTTGTTCCCACCCTACGAATGGGGAAGCTCCGTAGGCTATCCATCTCTTCTCTCAAGACTAAGGGACACTTCTCCTTGACCTCACAGAATGCGAAATCAAATATTTAGCCTAGTGAAGGTTAAGGTTAATTACTGTTAATCAATAGACGTTCCCACCTCACAGAGACCCGTGGAGGGAGAGGGGCCTTGGGGAGGCACTCTGAAGACAGAAAGCCCATAGACACCCTTTTCTTGACCCTGGACTAAAGTCCTTCCAGGAACAGCCCCCACCCCCACCCCACCACCCAATGAGAACCCTAGGGCGGGCCTCTTGAGAGGCACTTCCATGGATGAACAGTGTCCAGGTACTGGAGTCCCCAGGGTGCCCCCAGCACCCAGCAGACTGACCCAGGCAGATCCCACCTGCTTCCTGGACCTTCTTCTTGCTTCTAGCTCATGTAGTCATCAAGAACCTTCTTTCAGCTTCCCACTCTCCCTGTTGGCTCTCAGGACAGACCACTAAGGACCCCTTGTCTCTCAGCCCTTCCCTTTGTCTTTGAACCACTGGTGGGTTGTTTGGAGTTTCGTAGCTTATTTGTGTGTGTGTATATGTTAAGAGTTTGAGTTTAAGGAGGGAGCCCAAGTATGGATGTAAAATCCAAATACTGGGGGTTGAGGGGGGGGACACAGAATTCTTTGCCTGTGACTTCCAAGGGGCTGAGGAGAAACTGGGACTGGGGGACAGAGGAAATCCCACTTGTTAAAGAAATGGGTCAGGATATCCCTGGGCTGGGGCCATGCCAGGGGAAGCAGCCAGGGGCTGCTGACATTCTCAGTGCTTCCCTGCACCTTCGCTGGCTGGGGCATGCAATGCTATCCTGCTCCTCCCTCTTGCGCCGCCTCACCCCACAGGTGTAGCAGATGAATCATCCTACAGACAGGGAGACCGAGGGGCAGCTGTAGGTGACGCCCTAGAGGCAGCTCCTGGGACAGGCTGACGCTCTGGATCCTCTTCCCGTCACGGTGCTGAAAAATGGAACGACCCAGCCTCCCATTTGGAAAGGAATCTCTGCAGTAAAACTTCATTCAGGAGAGACCTTTTTTTAAACTATGAATTTGTGTTCCCCAATAAAATCATTTTTTAATTAAGGGGAGTATCCAATTTTATTGTATAACGTAAAGGATGTTTTGGTTGTCAAAGTAATACATACTCATTAGAGGTCCAATTAAATCCTTTGGTAGGCAGGTGACTACCCTAAATCAAAACAAAACAGAATCCCTAATGAATAAAAAGAGATTTCTGTTTGTACTGGCAGAGACGGTGAGCTGGGTGGGGATGGGGGAGGATGAGTGACCTTGGTTGGGTGAGCCTCACCTTCCCGCCACTCTATATCCTCTTTCACTTCTCTGCAGGCTGCCCCTGGTGTTGTTGAACCCAAGGGCTTCCCCCAAACAGTAGGGAGACCCTATCAGGGATTGGTCGTGGAGGGATCATGAAGACAGATGTGCATGGCAAAGAGGTCTGTGCATCTCTCCACCAGTTTCTTTATCTGGAATCAGAACTTCTTTTGTTGGTATCTTTGATCTTTTAACTCAAGCACATTTCGGAAGGGCTCCCTTATAAGAGCAGAATTCCAAACAGAGGATACGGTTAAAGAGCAGTGCAAAGGACACTTAAGAAACTGAGACACCGCTTTACCAAACAGGACTGTTGAACGCAGTTCAGGCAGATGACCAAGAAGGTATGCATGTCCTTGTGTGTTCCCCTTCCTTCTCCCTCCCGTGTTCCTGTCAGCTTGTTGGCTTGTTAAACCTTCCGTTCTTTAAAGAGAAAAGCTAGCTTACCTCAAAGAATCTTGTTTCCATTTGGAAACCATGACTTTGTGTTTTAGGGTGAATGACTCTCCGCACCCCCATCACTCTCTCAAGGCTTGGCATCCTTGAGGCCGGAGGTCCTGGCTTAGTCATGTGTTGGCTGCGCTGACCAAGAACAAGAACCCCAGGCCCCGAGATGGGAAGGAAGGGTTGGAGGCAGCTTCCCTCCTCCCCACTTTAGCTAGTAGAGACCAGCCTATGTCTTTCAACAGGGTCCTGCCAAGTTACCATAGCAACCAGCAACTCCAGGGTACCACAACAGATAATGGCTCAATGAGCCAAGGGGTGGGGGAAAAGGAGTCTGGCTTGGTCAGATGACCCAGAGTTAAGTCTCCAACACTAGAGAGGAGGAGGAGCAGGAAAGGATGAATGGGTGATATAAGGGACAGGCAGGGGCCTTTGAGTCTCAGAGACAGGTGGCTGAAAGTGGTAGGTCGGTTAGCCCTGTTCCCATCACCCACTCACAGCCTCACCCCACTTCTGTCTCCATAAAGCTCCCACCAACCCTTTGTTAGAACAAAGCAAAACATATCTTTAGACAACAGTGTTATAATGAGCC
This sequence comes from Neotragus pygmaeus, assembly GCA_006410875.1. Classification (NCBI taxonomy): domain Eukaryota; kingdom Metazoa; phylum Chordata; class Mammalia; order Artiodactyla; family Bovidae; genus Neotragus; species Neotragus pygmaeus. Next base: position 705,489 of record SJYV01053792.1, read on the forward strand.
TCAAAGATATGTGGATGAAATCTATTAGAGGAAAGAGGGTCTTCTGGTTTGGTTTTTAAAGAAGTGTATCCAAGTAAGATTACAAAAAAAAAAGATTTTAAATAAAAGTTTTTAAAAAAGAAACCTATGCTATTTAAATTGGAACCCAGTTGTAACTTGGTAAAGGCAAGCTTCTGTACCTTTGTTATAATTAATTGTATACCTGTGTATGTAAATATAAGGCATTCCTATTTTGCAGTTCAAAAAAAAAAAAAAAACCTATTTGTAATATAGAATAAAGTTTATTAAAAAATAATAAAAAATGCAGTTTGGGATTTGGAATGTTTCTTTTTGTGTCTGTCTGAAAGGGAGAGGCGGGGCCACAAGTAGCCACCAGTGGCAACTATACCCTATGGTCTGGACACACAGCCCTTTCTCTTTTCAGCTAGGTGATGTCTGAACTCCACCACCTGAGATGCATCTGTTTACTTAAGGCTCTGTCCTCAGCTACAGAGCAGGCATCTCAGGGGGCTATAGCCCTGCCAAGCTGGGGAAAGCAGACGTATTCCCGGTCAAAGCCATCAGCAGACGTTGCTTTAGTACAGAGCCGATCAGTCTCTCGGTCTCTCTCAACGAGCTCTCCAGGCACACACTCTGGAGAGAACGCATTCCCCACCCAAGTCCTCACTCTAGATGGCAGCTGCCTCGAGGAGAGAGTGAATGGCAGCCTCTTGTGATGTCTAGAAAGGCTGGTTCACACACACGGGCTGGCTGCCGTCAGCAGCACCTATCGTTGCCTGATTCTAATAAAGGCCTGATGACCCCTTCAAGACAGGGGTCCCCAGCCTCTAGGCCCCAGACCAGTACCCCCTGTCAGATCAGCAGCAGCATTAGATTAGGAATAAACTGGTGCCTCAGACAAGAATCTGTCTGCAGTGCCGGAGACCTGGGTTTGATCCCTGAGCTGGGGAGATCCCTTGGAGAAGGGAAAGGTGACCCACACCAGTATTCTTGCCTGGGGAATTCCATGGACAGAGGGGCCTGGTGAGCTACAGTCCATAGGGTCACAAAGAGTCACATACGACTGAGCGACTCACACACGTACGCAAAGTGCACAATAAATGCAATGCGTTTGAATCATCCCGAAATCGCTCCCCCACCCCCTGGTCTGCGGACATAAAGGTCTTCCTTGAAACTGGTCCCTGGTGGCAAAAGGTTTGGGGACCGCTGCTCTAAGACCCAAGCAGGGGCGGAACACGTGCTTCCAGCCAAAGGGACCCTGCTTGTGCTTCTTCCATACTGGAGTTCAGAAGTTCAGACCTGCTGCTTCCACACCTGCCTGGTCCAACCTGGCCACCTCTAGCAGCTCAAGGGCAGGCCTGGGGGTTACAGGAAACAGAGCCAGTGAGGGGGCTGGCAAGTCACTGGAGACGGCACTCAGCCCACCCGTGTCAACCACAAGGGCTTAATCATGGCACCCCTTCCTCATGCGCTCACCTGCACTGACCCTGATCCCTCAGGGCCCTTCTCATTCCTTCTTCCTTGGTGAGTGGCCTCCAGTTGTATGAATTCTCACGGGCAACACAGGCGGGATACATCTGGGGCTCAGAATCATGTGCACACCCCACATCCAGACAGCTGTGACCTCATCCCACTTTGTGCCTGAATCCATTCTCTACAGAGTGATAGCAAAGACCACCTTACCCCCACCCCCATCACTGCCTAGCATGGTCAACTGGAGCAAATTCCTGTCTCCAAATCTTGGTTTTTCTCATCTGGAAAGATGGGAATAATAATGCTTTCCTCACAGAGTTGTTGAGAGGATCACGTAATGTAAGGCTTTCAAAGGACTTCAAGTGAGTCCCAACATCTTACAAGTTTTTAGCCGATGGTGGCTTCAGTGCTGAGTGATGGGCTCCTGAAGGAAAGACCCCCACATGTTGACTCTCTGCCTCGTGCTTGGTCCTGTCCCAAGAACGTAGCAGTTGCTCTAAAAATGTCTGTTAAATGAAAGAATCAAGTCAGTGCAAGAATCTCTCAGCTGCCCAAATTCTGAAATATAAGAAGAAAGCTTTCTGGGACTTCCCTGGTGGCCCAGTGGTTAAGATTCCACGCTCCCAGTGCAGGGGGCTTGGGTCTGACTCCTGGTTAGGAAACCAGATCCCACATGCTGCAACTAAGACCTGGCATAGCCAAAAAAGAAAAGAAAGAAAGAATACACTTCCCAATAAAATACAGAAATGGATAACTGAAAATGATAAGTCCCACTGGCTCTGTGACCCAACACATTCACAGGTGACTTCTCAGAGGGCCTGGTTGCTACTCAACTTCCTCCAGCACCTCTGCCTTTCTTTCTCGCACAATTAGCATCTTATCCTGAGTGGCTAGAGCCTCTAATTGCCTGTAATACAGCCCTTGGCACTTTAACAGAACCACTGCTGATGTATGTACATGATAATTTTATTCCCTAATAATTTCACCTTGTTTTAAGTCCTGTCTCCTCAACTCAGTAGTAGACTGGGTCTTAACATTTCTTTTATTCTGAACTCAAAGCTGGATACATAGGAATAAGACAAATGCCCACTGTTTTCTCTAAAGCATTGGGCCACAAGATCGGATACCTGAAGAAGATCATGTAATGAAACCAAACTGATCCTAAAGAAAAAGATTTCAAGATGTCATTAGTCTTTGGTATCTCATCAATTAAAAACTTAAGGGGAGCCTTGAGAATGTATAGCATCTGGGAGGAGATGGGGAAGCATATACAAGTGTAGGGGAGGACTGTGACCTTGGTTTAATGTCCTGTGGCAAGAGGGTCATCAGCTCCCAGGTGAGAAGGAACTGCCTTAGAGGGACCAACTCATAAAATGAGTTGATATATCACTTACATATATTACTTCATTCATTCTCAGGATCCAGCCTTCTGTAGTAGCAGTCACTGCTACACCCATTTTATGGATGAGTACACTGAGGCTCAAAGCAATAGTAACTCCCATCCCACAAACAGCAATTGATACGGGTGATGGAGCTAGAATGGGAATCTAGGCTTTTCTAACTCTAAAACTTATACTCTTGGTTGGGCTCTATTTTAACAGACTATAAACAAAGAGCTTCTCTCTCCCTCTCTCTTTCCATGGTAGGTTGATTATCACCATAGCACTGGAAATACAAAGGACATTGCAGAGAAAATGATAAAAGATAGGCACTGGATTGCAACTGGGAACTAAAGCAGGGAGAGAAGAATAGAAATTGAATGGGAATTTAGCTGGAAAGCTTAGAGACTGACATTCACAGGGATGAGATGCTGGCAGGCTCCCTGGTGGGATGCACAAGAGTGATGTGGGATCTGGGTTCTAATCTTCAACATCCTACTTAGCTGTATGTGAGTGGCTTAGACAAATTGATTTACAGCTCAATGCCTCACTCTCCTCATCTGTGAAACGGAAATAACTTGTGAGAAAATCGTGAGAAGTTGTGAGACGGTAGGATTATATATACAACGTCTGACACATAGTAAGCACATCTCAAAAAAGGTAGCTATTTTTTGACGTAACCCTATTTAAAACCTTCTGTAGGCATCACATTAAAACATTACCTTCCTACTTCTGTGTACAACACGCTTACCACCATGAACTTAGTTTCCATCCATCACCCTCCCTCTGCCCCTTCTCTGGTCGCCAGGACTGCTCCCTGTGGCTACACTACCTATTGTTTGGTTTGGTTTGTTCATTTAATTTGTTTTACTTTTTATTAGGCTTTCTTAAGATTGACGTACGTTGATTTACATTATTACTTAGTTTCAGGGGTAAAACATTCAATATTTTTACAGCTTGGACTCCATTAAAGCTATTACAAGATAATGTCTGTAACGCCCTGTGCTACACAATATATCCTTGTATCTTATCTATTTTTTACATGGTAGCTTGTATCTCATAATCCCATATCCTTAATTTGCCCCTACAATTCCCGCTTCCTTTTGATAACCGTTAGTTTTTTTTCTATACCGGTGAGTCTGTTTCTGCTTTGCATTTACATTTATTCATATTATTTTTTAGATTCCACGTATAAGTGACAACATACAGTATCTGCTTGTTTTCCATTGTTTGCAGAGAAATATCTAGAAAGATACTGCTAAGATCGATAACAAAGAGCATGCTGCCTATATTTTTTTCTAGATGTTTTATGGTTCCAGGTCTTACATTCAAGTCTTTGATATATTTTACGTTAATTTTTCTGTATGGAGTGAGAGAGTGGTCTAGTTTCTTTCTTTCTTTCTTTCTTTCTTTTTTTTTTTTTTTGTATGCAGCTGTCCAGTTTCCCAGAACCCTTTACATTCTTTACTCCTTTTCCATAAATTAGTTGTCTGTATATGCAAGGGTTTATTTCTGGGCTCTCAATTCTGTTCCATTGATCTGTATGTATGTTTTTCTGCCAATACCATGCTTATTTTATTAAATAGCTTGAAGTCAGGCAGTGTGATGCCCCCAGCTTTGTTCTTTCTTTCCTCCTGATTGCTTTGGTAGTTTGAGGGCTTTCATGATTCCATATACATTTTAGAATTTTTTGTTCTGTTTCTGTGAAAAATGTCCTTGAGATTTTGATAGGGTTTGCACTGAATCTGTAGATTGCTTTAGGTAATACGGACATTTTGACAGTGCTAATTCTTCCAATCCATGAGCATGGAATATCTTTCCATTTATTTGTGTCTTCTTCAATTTCTTTCAACAATATCTTACAATTTTCAGTGTGCAGGTCTTTTACCTCCTTGGTTAAATTTATTCCCAAGTATTTTATTCTTTTTGTTGTGATTGTAAATGGAGCTGTCTTCTTAGTTTCTCCTTTTGTTAGCTCGTTATTAGCATATAGAAATGAAACAGATTTTTGTATATTGATTTTGTATCCTGCCACTTTGCTGTATTCATTTATTATTTCTAATAGTTTTTTGGTGGAGTCCTTAGGGTTTTTGAAAGCCTGCAATATTTAACAGGGCGTCACTGACTCACCACTGGAAACATTATCCTATGGCCTTTTTATAAACCCTGAACATGACAGAGGCCATGGCTGGAGGCAGGGGGNTTGGATGCAACCAAGCGGAAGGAGCTAATCAACCAGCCTCAATGACAGCATTAAAGAGAGGGGAGGAGGCATCCAGACTGCGGTGTCAAGCCCTCACAGGAGCATCAGGGCAGGGTGCTCTGCCTTGGATGCAGAGGGCTATCAGCCTCAGTCTCATGGCTTCCAGGGACACGGAGGATTTTCATCAGTCACTACAGCCTCGGGTGCCAGCACCACTCTCTTCCATGCCCAGTGATGAACGCAGGGGTGGCGCGGATGGGAAATGGGTGATGATGACAGAGTGGATGGCAGTGATGACAATGACATAAACTGAGGCTGTTTGTAAAGTAAGGATGACTAAGACCAGGTATTCACAGCACAATTCTGCAGAACTAACCTAGGGATGAGGCTTCCAAAGTGGGGTGCAGGAGATGTAAGAGTCTAGCGGTTTAGACTTCCTTGGTGGCTCAGACAGTAAAGACTCTGCCTGTAATGCAGAAGACACAGGAGACGTGGATTCAATCCCTGGGTCTGGAAGATCCCATGGAGGAGGGCACGGCAACCCACTCCAGTATTCTCACCTGGAGAATCCCCATAGACAGAGGAGCCTACCAGGCTACAGTCCATAGGGTTTCGAAGAATCAGACACGACTGAAGTGACTTAGCATGCACACACACAGAGAACCTAGGGAAGAGTAAATGTGAAGCCAAGTGATCAATGAGGCAGAAGGAGGAGGAAGGATAAGAGGAGGGATCGCCTCTCCTTAGTACAGCTAATTGAAATTAGTCTAATGTTCATAAATATTAAGACCCACATCCTGCCTTAATGGGGCCGCAGGTGCAGAGATTGCTAATGGGGAGAGTCCATGGGTTCAGAGTTTCTGGTTTGGACCTAATAAGAATGCTAATGGAGGTAATTAGAGACCAATTGATTATCAAGGATGAATGCAGGAGTGTCATGGGTTGGTATATATTAAAACTCGAGGACATGTGTCCTGGAAGCATGAACCAGACTGTGAAATCCCCAGCTTCTCAGGATGGGGTGGAGAGGCTTGGAGTCCTGTACACCCAACCAGGGTGTGAAACAAATTTGCAAGGAGCAGGTGGCAGCTAAGGAAGCCCCCACAACTTTACCTTGAAGCTAAGGGTCAGCGGGAAAGCAAGAAAGATTTTTTTTTTCCTCTGTCTCTCTCTCTCTGTAAATCCCAATTTTGAGCCATGGTCCTCCTTGGAAACTCTATTCAAAAATATAAAATAACCCTATACCCTGTGTCAGAAAGGACTTTGTCCTAGATGCTCATAATCTAACTCAGGGACAGCAGTTTATCCCCTTTCTACTTCCTCCTCTGTTTCATTCCCTCCTCTCACCTTGACACAATAGGAAAGACTGGAGACCTAAATATTTTAAAAGTCAGGCAAAGGAAGGGGAGAGCAGAATTAAACGACTAGGCCTTCTGAGCTGTAGTTGTAGTAGCAGAGTTAGTTGCTCAGTAGTGTCAGACTCTGTGTGACCCCATAGACTGCAGCCCGCCAGGCTCCTCTGTCCATGGGATTCTCCAGACAAGAATACTGGAGTGGATTGCCATTCTCTTCTCCAAAGGGTCTTCCTGACCCAGGGGTCAAACCTGGGTGTCCTGCATTACAAGCAGATTCTTTACTGTCTGAGCTACAGGGAATATCCTAAAGATCTGGATGTGTAACAAACACATGTGGCTATTCCCCTCAATTATTCAAAAGCAGAGATATCACGTTGCTGACAAAAGTCTTTATAGTCAAAGCTATGCTTTTTCCAGTAGTCATGTACAGATGTGAGAGGTGTACCATAAAGAAGGCTGAGTGTCGAAGCATTGATGCTTTTGAACTGTGGTGTTGGAGAAGACTTTTGAGAATCCCTTGGACTGCAAGGAGATCAAACCAGTCAATCCTAGAGGAAATCAATCCTGAATGCTCATTGGAAGGACTGGTGCTAAAGCTAAAGCTCCAATACTTTGGCCACCTTATGTGAAGAACTGATTTATTGGGGAAAAAAAAAACCCCTGATGCTGGGAAAGATTGAAGGCGGGAGGAGAAGTGGACAACAGAGGATGAGA
>SJYV01053792.1:723788-771059 GCA_006410875.1 Neotragus pygmaeus
GCCACACACGCACACTGCAAATATGGAGAAACCCAAGCTAATCTCATTGCTGAGCACTGGTGTTGATGGAATTACTCTCTTGAAATCCAAATCTACATGTTAAAGCAGTCGTGGGCCCTGGGCACACAGAAAGGGGAAACCACTTTGCTTGGTAATGATCGGATTCTACTTTTTGATCCTGTAGACATTTGTATTTTGGGTGTCTGGAGTCTTTCGAGCTCCAGAGTCAAGGCCTTGAGACAGAAGACAAAGGCCAGTAATGCAAAAGGCAACCTACCATGAGCTTTTTCCAGGAGCTCAAAACTGGGAACCTGGAGCTAGACTGAAGACAGCATCTAACTCCTGGGCTCCATTTTCTAACCACATCATGGCAGCCTCCCAGGGCAAGGCCAGGGAGCTGGCCCCAGTTCTGGGCCACCTGGGGCCTGTGGGGGAGAGGGCAGGAAGCTGAGGTCCAGCTGCCCTTTGGGGTCCCCAAAGACACCGGGACCAGGCTTCAAGTCAAGTATTACAGATTACATAACATCTTATGGAAAAAACCTGAACGAACATTTTGACCAACCCAGTACATGGTTTGTGGTCATGTAAAAATTTTGTGCACGCCAAGTGTGAAAGACAGATGGTCTTAGAGACACAGTTTGTGAGCCGAAAACTTCAGAAGTTGAAGGATATTCTGAAAGTTTGTAAAAAGCAGTCAAGCAGCCTGTGTGACAATGCTGGCCTGTCCTGGGCACTTGAGGATGTTGGCTTATCCTCTACCCTGAATTCACTCCCCACTCATCACATTTGTCTTTGACCTCATGCTTCCTGGAGGAGTTTCTGGCAAGTAGAGACCAGCATCTGCCAACTGCCTTTAGAAGTGAACTCAGAACCCAGAAAGAGCCCCTCGTCTTGAGAATTATGCCTTCTTTGGGCAAAATGAGGCTCCTGTGTTTGGACTTACTGGGACAATCTGCTTCTTTGGATGACTCCACCATCTGGAGAGGCACCAAGTATCCTTCTTGACCCCCAGGCAGCAGGATCAGGATGCAGAATGTTTTGCACATTCCAAGAGCCCTTCTGGCATAAGAACAGTAGAGAGAGAGAATTACTGATATTAATGTTTAAGATTCTGACACTCAGATAGAATCTTGCAGTTAGAGAGCCCTGGCCCACCATGAAACAAGAGAGAGGTGGGTCCAAAAGATGAATCCATCTCCCTCCCCAAGGAGCCTGCAAAGCACCACAATGCTTATCTCTTATAGATGGATGTGGGGCATGAGGAGTTCTGAAATCCAAGATGGCCCCATGCAACTGGACCAAGAGAAAGGAGCTGCATCAGAAACACTGGGGTTTGAGTTTAACTGTCCTGCTAAAACTGTCGGCTGTGTGCTCCCCAGAGGACTGATTTCCTCTCTGCAAAAGGAAAGAACTAAAGACTCTTCTTCCAGCAAAAGGCTCATAGAGGTGCTTAGCATCCACTTCTGCCCTGCCTGCTTGTATCACTAAGGCAAAAAAAATCATCATCCTGCCAGAGGGCTCCTGGCAAAGAGTTAGCAACAGATTGTCCAGATTCAGGTGTAGACCCCAGAAGGGCAGGAAAGGCAACCCAAGAGGGTGAGAAGCATCTGGAAGGTTTACACCTCCCTTGAAGGTGGCTGGGGATGAGAGTTGTACATCTGGTGTCAAGTAGCCATGAGCTACAAGGTCCTGGTGCAGAACTGTCAGCCACAGCTGTCCTAAGAAGAGGAAGACAGGACCCAGAATCTGAGGGCAGAGAAACAGACCTGTGAAGAATCCTGGAACCCCAGTCCAGGAGTGGGCACAAATTCAGGGCTTGAACAGATCAGACTAGAGGCAAATAACTGGAATCAAAGAATAAAATCTACATGGGAGCAGAAAGGATGACTTGATACTGAGTTGGGTTGGGGAACTATTGTCATAGGTCCAAGATAATAACTTAACAGCCAAATACAGCATCAGCGGTGACCACAGGTGTTCAGTCTTCTAACATTCAACAACCTATCCATGCTCTGGGGATAGACATAAAAAGACCATTTCCCGGTCTCCAAGCAGCTCACAGCAAGGTGTGGGAAGACAGCCTCGTAAACTAGTGATTTTAACAGAGTAGCTAGAGTGTGCAGCATACCCTCAGGGTACAAAGCATTGGAACTGAAGAGAGAAGTGGGGTGGATAAGGCCCTCAAAGTAGCCAGGGTCAAGTCAGGGGTGTCTGTCTAGTAGGTCTCACTCCAACCTGACCCACAGGTGGTGAGGGGCCATTGAGAGGCGGTTGACATCCGTTCAGGCTCTTCGGTCATAAGCAACAGAAACTAGCTCTCACTCAAGCAAGAAAACACAGGTGGTGGAAGCATGAGGTTGCTCACCAACCTGAAGCACAACCCAGCAGTTGAGGGAAAGAATTGAAAACCAGGACTGCTCTGAGACTCCAAAGCTTCAGGGAGCTGCCAATAGAACACGTCAACTGCACCCCCACTCCACTGGCAAGCCAGACTCCAGGGAGAATCGGACAGCAAGCTAGGGCCACACCCCTGCTCCTTGACTGACAGTCGCACTAAGACCAGGCCAGATGGGTGGCACTTCCTTAAAGGGAACTCAGGGTTCTAGAGCCAAGGAAGAGGATTGATTTCCCGGTGGTCAAAAGTTAACTGAGAGCATGCCTCAAATGTTTAGGCTGGAGAGTGACATAACACATCTAGAGTTTGGAGCCCTTTCTGTAAAGGGCCAGAGAGCAAATATTTTCAGCCTTGTGGGCCATATGGTTCCTGGTGCGTGGACTCACCTCTGATGTGTAGCGTAAAAGCAGACAGACAATACATACCCTGATGGGCGTGTCTGTGCTCCCATAAGGCTGCATTTATAAAAAGAGGCAGTGGGTGTTCTTGACTGTACCGATCCCTGACTTATGTCCAATTAAAGTAAAAAAAAGTGAGCCACAGAAGGGGAAAGAAGCAAAGAGAGTTAAGAAACCATCCTGTCTATAAAAATACATCTTACGAGTTTTCTAGCTAAGAGCAGTCTGTTGGGAAAATTTCTTCTTTGGGGAATAAAACTACCCCTCGATAAAGAGCCCTTTTATAGACTTTGTTTTCATGAGTATCAAGTTCTGTTTCCTCTTGTATTTAGCTTCTGTCTTAACTGTTGGTTTCCATGGGGGGTTCTGTTTGTTTGGTGTCTTTTGTGGGCTTTTTATTCTGGCAAAGGCAGCAGCAATCCCCCCTCAGCAGGGTATCAGCAATTCATTGCCTGGTTTTGTTTCCCTCATTATTGTACTGGAACCATGGGTTTCCCAGTGTGGTACACCTGTATTTATTTGAGTCAATTTTTTAAAATACAACAACACAACCACATCCGTCCTTCCCGCGTTGCCATCTAGCTCGCTGCTGGCAACCTCAGAGCCTTACCCTGCATTGCTTCTCAGTGATTACGGCTCAGCCAAGCAGAGGGGGGCCGAGGACTTGGACTCGGCATACATAGTCATGGCCAGGCGAAGACCTAGGCCCTTTTTTGTAATCACCTCTTCAGGATGAGGCAATATGCTATGAATTAGTGTGTTCCAGGCCTGGAGTGGTAACATATGGTGTATCTCTGCTCATTCTACATTAAATCCTGACATTTTGCAGCTGTGGAGATAAAGCTGTTTATATGAGTAACATTATAGTTTGTTTATAGGGAAATAATGTGCAGCAAGTTATGATTAATCAAGGTGTCTAAAATCTGCTGGAGGCTTCTAAATAGATTTGTTTTCACTGCCGTGCTTTTTGTCTCCTGAATTGGGGGTTTAGTCACTGCCCACCTCCCTGCCCTTTGAACCTCACCCACTTCTTGGTCCCAGGTCTTCCAGGGCTACTGAGAGGTATGTTTGCAGAGGCAAGAAAAAGGGTATTGCTTAGGGCTGGGTGATGGAAGGAAGTCACCTAAACTCTTCTGAACCCTAGAAAGTCCCTCAACAAGCCATGTCTGCTTCATCCCGGTATTTCTGCACTTGGAACCCCAATCTCCAGCTGGATTGTTGTCATAAAGCACTGTGAGGTTTTCCAGGATGAGGTCATAGGGTCTTCAGGTAAAGCAGACTTTGGGGGTCTCAACTGCTACAGGTTATCTGATCTCCTCCTTATGCCTGTGGTTTTGGGTTCAAATTTTCTCTTTGGAGGATAATTGGTTAGAACCCAATAAAAACCCCTCGCACAGTCTGTTGCAGTTTCCCTCCCAGATGCCAGAATCCTTCAATGATGCTGATAGCCAGTCTTCAGTCCTGCCTGCTCCATCTCAGCGGGTGGAGTGAAACCACTTGTATAGTTGTGGGGAGGGTCAAACTTGGGGAAGAAATCAGCCCTCTAATCCTGCACTTCACTCATCCCTAGTTTCATCCTGTGGGGCAACCTCAAGCTGGCTGATGACTTCTCTGCTTGAAAACTCTCCAAGATCTTGGTCAACTGCCACCATCTGCCTGCAGGCCAAAGCTCCTCAGTGGTGCTTGTAGCACCCAGCCCCCCTCAACCCTAGCCACACTACCCCAAGCACTTGCTGGCTTATCTTTACTCACCCAGAAGCCTGGGCTTCAGAATATACCCACGTGTTCAAGGTGGTAGGAAACACCCGCTGAGCTCTCTTGCCCCTTGTCCTTCATTCCCAGGCTCACCATGGAGGTGTGGTCTAAAGAGTACGTATGTTCTAATAGAGTCTCCAAAGAGTGATCATCATTATCAGCCTTGACATTTCTATAAAACTTCTCGACACTGTAAAGGACTTTCCTTTTGTCCAATTATTTCTTCATTGAACAATTATTTCTCCAAAGCAGTGTCTCTCTATCAGAGTATCTCATAGGTACTTCAGTTCAGTTGCTCAGTCGTGTCTGACTCTTTGCGACCCCATGGACTGCAGCACACCAGGCCTCCCTGTCCATCACCAACTCCTGGAGTTTACTCAAACTCATGTCCATTGAGTCAGTGATGCCATTATAGGTACTAGGTATACTTATTTTAGGGCTTCCCTGGTGGTTCAGACAGTAAAGAATCTGCCAGGATGCCCTCCCCGGTTGGGAAGATCAACTGGAGAAGGGAATGGCTACCCACTCTAGTATTCTTGCCTGGAGAATTCCATGGACAGAGGAGCCTGGCAAGCTATAGTTCATGGGGTCACAAAGAGTCGGACATGACTGAGCAACTAACATACACACACATACTGATTTTATGCCTTTGAGCCAAATGCACAGATATTACTCCAAAATAAATCTCTGCATGCAAGATGCTTGTTTGGATACACACCCACACACATGCTTCAGTACTGGGCATGTGTGATCCTTGCCACAGTGCTGGCCAGGTGGAGAGGTGAGAAGCCAGCCGCCACCAAAGGGGCATGAAGCAATCCAAGACACTGCGGGGGCAACTTCAAGTACCTACTAGAAGATGCATAAACAGAGACACATTCTTGCAGCTCTACTCATGATGTAGCATTGAGGATCAGCTGCCTCTTTGGCCAGGGAGGCAGAGCCAGCAGTAACAGCAGAAGAAGTTGCTGGAACCTCACAACCCTGTTGCATCTCCTGCCTTTCTGGGCACGTGGAAAGCAGCTAGTTGGAAGGCAGGCAGGTAGGATTTTTGCTGCCTGAGAGCACGAAGAAATTCCACTGCTAAGGAAGACCTTGAGTCATCACCAAACTCTTTTTCAGCAAATAGCCCACCCTCATTCAAATCATCTGCCGGGACTTCTATGAATGTCCACTGTGAATGTTTACAGAAAAAAGCAGATGGCCCAGGCTGGGGTCTTAGGAGATACCCCAGTTCAGAGTGGAGGGGAGGAAATGAAACCATTTGAAAGAGGAGCTCGGGCAGGACTAGGCCAAGAGACAAAGACCATAAGGCCATTGTGAACATTAGCCAACCATAGTCAGGTAGTCAGTCTGGAGACATGGATGAACTGACCTTGCTGGGTCTGGGTGTTGAGCTTGGATCATAAGCTGTTTAGTTCAGCATCACTGGGCCCTGCCCCACCATGGGGTTTGGAGGTGATTCTGTCTAGTTGGTTTGGAGGTTACTTCATCTCCGTAAAGGGGGAGATCCCCTGCAGTCTTGCCACATGGCAGAGAGAGAGGAGCACTGAGGTTTCCATTTCACATGTAAGAGCACCCAGGAAGACCAAGTAAAGGGCAGACAGAGCTCACCCAGCCAGGGAGGACATGTAGGAAGAAAGGATTACTGCAGAAGAGTGTCTTATGAAAACAAACAAGATGTGTATAAGAGACAGGAACGAACATTTTGACCAACCCAGTANCTCCCACCGTGTATGACCCTTGGATTTCAGAGCCAGAGAAACCAAGAGAGTGTCTGTCCTGAGCTCCTTGCTATCTGGGTAAGGAGACTGAGGCTGGTACTAGGATAGTTCTCCTCATTCCCCGTCCACCCCTCCACACCTGGCTCCTGCTCTGTTGCCAAGTTTTGCAAGCACACAGAGCGCCAAATCAGCATCTTCTCTGACCACCCAAGGTATAACCCACCACATCTTCGTCATAAGCAGGAAGGATGTTTTCTAGAACATGTAGTGTTCTCATCCAGCCTCCTGCCCCTTCATCTCCCTTTCCCATTTCGTATCTCATTGAGAAATAAGGACACACACTGTGGGGACTGGTATATTACAAGCAACCCCCGGTGCCTGGAGGAATGTCACGAGATGCTGGGGGAGTGGAGGGGTGGTCAAGATCACTGCCCAGAATCCCAGAACCACAAAGAGCCACGGGATGGATCAAGGACAAGATGAATGGAATAGTCAGTGAAGGTCCTCGGACACAACTGGCAACAATGTGCAGGAGCCAGGCAGATTGGCAGTTTGCTGATTTTTGTGACAAGTTCATCTGAGGACAAATCAAAGGCTGCATTTCCAGAGCATCAATTCAGCTGTCTGATTCATCCTTCCAGGTGAAGTACATAGACGGAAGGGGGAAAAAAATCCCACAATTTGGATAGCAAAGATGTGTGTCCAGTCCTGACACGTGCAATTTCCCATGGAGTGAGAACAAGGTGAGAACCTCCCAAGGACCTGAGTAGACAGCAGATGGAAAGGATGCTCATGGCTGGGAGGCAGCTTGGGGCAGCAGGCAGATACAAACTGTGGCACAGGGTGGCCTGAGTTTTAATGCCTGATCTGCCACTTACTGGGGCTTCCATGGCAGCTCAGAGGTTAAAAAAAAATCCACTTATCAATGCAGGAGACGTGGGTTCAATCCCTGGATCAGAAAGACCCCCTGAAAAAGGAAATGGCAACTCACTCCAGTGCTCTTGCCTGGGAAATCCCATGGACAGAGGAGCCTGGTGGGCTACAGTCCTTGGGGTCACAGAGAGTCCAACATGACTTAGTGACTAAACAACCGTAACAACTGCCACTTACTAGATGCAATTACCTTGAGCAATTTCATGAACCTCTCTCTGCCTCAGTTTTCCCATCTGTAAAAAGGGGAGAACAATAGTGTGAGATTGTCTAAGAATTCAATAGAATATTACTTGCAAGTGTTCAAAATAGTGCCTGGCACATAGTGAGTTGTATAGAAGTGTTAAATGAACACTGTTTGCCTAATGCAAACCAAGAAAACCAAACTTTGAAACAAAAGGCAGAAATTTTTCTCAACCAAGAATTTATCTGCAGGCAAAAGTGGAAGTGAGTGGTGGGGATGCCGTAGATACACACCCAGTGCCTGAGAGGCGTGCCCTCCTTTCCCCCTTTCCTGTCCCGTGGTGCAGGTGTGCTGTGTAGCCTAAGAATGTTACCTATGAAACAGGATCCTCCGACATGCATCTTATTTTCAATTTCAAGGTAAAATTAGGCTTGCGTCCCTGAGGGAGAAAAAAACCTGTCCCCAAATACAAGAAACTCCCCAGAGAAACCTGCTAAAATCACATATTTAAAAGGACATCAATATTTTTCTGACGGAGAATTAGCAACAATAAATAAATTGCCAGATAGAACTACAAACTAGTGAGACTGCTCAGTATTTGAGTGACAGTTAACGTCTCATGGGAAATAGCAGAGACAGCTGAACATGTCACCAGTGGCATGGCCTTGATTGCACAGAATAAGAGGGGCTCCTGCTGGAAATGGGGGAAAGCCAGGGGAGATCCAGGCTGCCACAGGGCCCTGGTCCAGGTAGGGACAGAGGGCAAGGTCCAGGGCTGGAACCATGGGGATAGAGTAATGTCTCCCCCTCCTGGGGTCAATGAGCCAGAAATTGGCCTGAGCGGGGAGACGGGCCACTGATCCCAGAATCTACAGCAAGCCCTGGTCAAGGAGCCCATCAAGGAGCTGGAATGTTGGGGTCAAGAAGGGTAAAGCCTGCCCCTGAGGAGGGAGGGAAATGGGAACGGGGAGAAAGTCTGGGTGCAGGACATCCAAACAGAAGACCAAACTGTGGAGCTTGGGGTAAAGTAGCTGCTGGTCTCAGGGAGACCACATTCCAGTGCAAAGGCCACCAGGGGTGGGTCAGTAGGATGATTCCAAACTCTTCCAAGCAGTGGGGCAAGGGCAGAATGAACAAAGCTGGGATAACTGCCGACAGAGGGACTGTGAGATGCAGGGATTGAACTCTTGGTCTTGGAGCCTCTACCAAATTTTCATCATGGGCTGATACTATAATAGGTAAGAACAAGTTTGACTCCATATCAGGTCTGTTTCTTTTTTGTTTTTTCATAAAGTTCTTAAAGGAATATTACTACTTCATTTTTTTAAACTTTTCCCAAATATATTTGGAAATATTTTCAAATATATGATATATTTTATATATATATATATTATATATATACACATATATGTTTGTACTTTTTGGCCATGCCACACAGCATGCAGAACTGTAGTCTCCAGACCAGGAATTAAACCTTTCCTCTCAGCAATGGAAGCACAGAGTCTTAACCACTGGACTGTCAGAAAAGTCCCTATTAGATCTGTTCCTTTAACTTTAGCCGTCATATTCTATCGCTTTGAGTTAAGAATGTTGCATCTAGCCTGAAATATACAGGATACTTCACTTATTCTCCTTTTCACTTTCATGCATTGGAGAAGGAAATGGCAACCCACTCCAGTATTCTTACCTAGAGAATCCCAGGGATGGCAGAGCCTGGTGGGCTGCCGTCTATACACGACTGAAGCGACTTAACAGCAGCAGCAGCAACAGCCTATTCTCAAGGCTCTTTAACTTTTAAGGGTAGAACACTTTTCCATTCACATTGAGATAAAACAGAGAATAACATTTGTCTTGTGACCTGACCTATGTGGATAGCTGAAAGAACAAAGGATTCCGACATCAAGAAGTTTGCCACAATTAACCACACCCCCTTCCCTTTTTTGTATAAAAGAAGCGGGAATTCTGACTCGGGTAAGATCGAGCCTTGGTCATAGCCTAAAGACTGCCTCTGGGGTTGCCCTGGAAGTAGCTGCATTTTAGAAAAGAGTAGGTCACCCTGGACCTGCAGAAATCCACCCCAAGTCAAACATTGTTGACACTGAAAGAAACGGGTAGAGGAGCCTTAATATTGGGACCTGATTGTTGTTATTGGTGGTGATTAGTCGCTCAGTCATGTCCGACTCTTTTATGACCCCATGGACTGTAGCACGCCAGGCTCCTCTGTCCATGCGATTTCCCAGGCAAGAATACTAGAGTGAATTGCCATTTCCTTCTCCAGGGGCTCTTCCCAACCCAGGATCGAATCCATGTTACCTGCATTGCAGGTGGATTCTTTACCCCTGACTCATGGGGGGAGCGCCTAGAACCTGATAGGAGTACACAAGCGAAGCAGGGATGCTCTTCCCAAATCACCCGACTCAGGGCACCTGGAAAGGGCTTTCCTGTACCACAGTGAGTGAGCAGGAGCGTGTGACTAATCAACTTCACCTTGCTTATGTAAATTGTTTTAAAATATGTGGTGGGCATAGAACTTTGTTAATGAAGTTTTGGTTGGGAAAGAGGTGAGTGACCTAATTACAGAGTAAGGGGGACCTTCACCTACTCTATTATATACTTCTTTCATACTTTAACTTTTATAATAATCCTATCTTTTATAATAAAAAGATATATGAAAGAATATGTTATGGGAAGACATATAAGACTTTTAAAAATAACTTCTGGAAGGCTTTTTAAGAGTCGGTTTCCATGCATTTCTGGTATCTTTAAGTTGAAGCAAGGAAACAAGGAACTTCTAACCAGGAGGTTTAGTGGAGTAGTACTCTCCTCTCCTTATCTTTCTGCCTCACTCCAGGAATTAGGAACTTGCACTCTTGCTGAGCTGTTGGGGAGATACTTCCTGTCCCTTGAGTAAGCCCCACTTGCTCTGAAAGAAGAGTAATGCATGATGGGAACAGCAAGGCTTCAAACTTCCAGGAGCTGCTCCCCTCTGCCCAGCAGAGTTCATGTTCACCTTCAGATGGCACACCCCTCGGGCCTCTCTGAGCCCCCTGAGGCATCTTTGCTCTTGGCCATCCAACCTATACACAGAGCAAATCCAGGTCTAGAGTTGATGAACTGTATTTGGAAGAGGGGTTCTTGGGTCTAATTGTCTTTCCATAATCCAGCTTTACCAGCAATGAAAATGGTTTTTTCCCTATCTATCTGACTTCTGGTCTATTTCTGGAAGGATTCAAGACTCACGAAGGGAAGGGTGTGATTAAATGTGATTTTTCTCATTGCTCAAAAGGAAAAGCCAACACTATTAATGCAGGGGTTGGCAAAGAAAACTCCTGATTGGAGGAAAAGGGTCAGGAGGATTTATCCCAAATAACAGCATCAACACACCTAAAACTAACATTTATTTACTGAGTGCTTGCCAGAGGCCAGGCGTGGTGCTAAGCACTTTACACACATTAGTTTTTGTTTTTTGTTTCTGTTTGATTCTCACCACAACTTTCCAGATGAGGGAAGTGAGAGCCAGAGAGAGCAGGAGGAGGGCTGGTCACAGGAGAGCTGGCATTCATACCTGGGCTGACTTTGCAGGGCACACTCTTGAGTATCAGCCACTATAGTTCTGTGTCCTCCTGCCTTGAGGGAGGGCCCTCCATTGGCCTCCCAGGAATGGCTGGGTAGACAGCTTTTGTAGGTGGAGGTCACAAGAAAGCAATGCTCACATCAGCACAGAAGGTGTAACGGGACAAGAGCAGGATAAATCAGGACCAGGGCACATGTGCAGCTCCCCAAATAACTAGGGATGAGGTTCAAGACGGTCTGAAGAGCAGGACAGGTTGGCCCCATAATTCCCAAGAGAATCACACAGAGGCAGCCCCTTGAGAGAGAAATCCCTCAGGGATCCCTCAAGCTTGAAGCTTAGGCTGACCCCATTGGTTTACCCATTCCCTACACCAACACGGTTATTAAAAATACCCTCGTTGCTTTGTTCCAGGCTTGGTCATAAAATCATGAACTTTGAACTACTATGAGGCCTAGAAAACTATTCAGTTCTCTGGATTTAGAGGTGAGTGAATGAGTTTGGGGACCTGAATGCATTGCCTGAGTTCACACAGTCAGGTAATGAGGAAACCCAGAAGTTCTGACTCCCCTTCCAGTGCTCGTCCCATAATACCATGGTAAGCCTTGGAATTCTGCCCCATATCTAGTCCTACTGACTTTTAGGGAACATCCACTTTAGATTGAAGATTGAAGGCCAGAGGAGAAGGGGACGACAGAAGGCAAGATGGTTGGATGGCATCCCCGACTCAGTGAGCATGAGTTTGAGTAAGCTCTTAGAGATAATGAAGGACAGGGAAGCCTGGCGTGCTGCAGTCCATGGGATCACAAAGAGTAGGACACAACTGAGCGACTGAATAACATCACTTCGATTAGGTACGGGGACACCTGAGCATGTGAAAAGCCCGGGGTTGATTTCCAATCTCAACTGCATATTTCTGGGGCAGTTCATGAGATTGTGGCCAAGTTCTGGGATACACTGAGAATATGTTCAACTCTTTGGACTGATAAACATGCCTCTTAAACCTTACAGGGTATAAACAGATGACAGAAAATGTGACGGAGGAATAGAGGATTGATTTTCTATGTCAAGAGCTACTTCTAATTTATATACTCTATAATTGCCAATATTCCACGTCTTGGGAGACATCTATTCCAGCCACTCAAGGTATGATCTTATCTCCCTCTCCCCCTCCTCTTCCCTAACACACAGCCCTTCGACTGCAAAAGGGCCCTGAAGAATTCTATGGTGGCCTGCCCAAGGTCACAGAACAAGCCAAGGGCAAGACAGATAGAGAGCACCCAGGTCTCAGCACCAGGCCTCCTCACCTTGCACAGATTTATGTCACAGAGGAGAAAAGATCACTCAGTCAGGAACTTTATGAGTCACTGGAATAAGGAAAGACATGGGTCTCATCCCTGGAGAGGACTGAAGCAGGCACACAGAAGTGCAGGGAACTTGTGTCCTTGGGCCAAGTAGCACTGATTTAACAAAGGTTTTATAGGCAATGACAAAAGAAGACACCCCCCCCCAAACTCCACCCCTCCCTCGGCTAAGTGCCCCTGCTGTCCTTTTAATAGAAGCATTTTCCCTGCCTACCTCCCCTCCCTCCAAAAAACCTCACAAATATGGTGTGTGAAATATCAAAACTAATTAGACCAAATGGTACTCATATCTGTCACTGGCTTTTCTGGGGGAGCACAGCCTGTGTCGGGGAGGGAAATTTTGTTCACTAATTAAGGACAGTTTTTAGGGGAGAGTGTCATGGTGCTGTGGGAAAGAGGGATGGGAGGATTGGAGAGGGTTCTTGGATAGGCTGATTAAGGAAAACTGAAAATAGAGACAAAAGTGGCCGTGACCGCAGGGTGACCTGGAAGATGATGTGGGAGAGCAGGAGGAACCCAGGAGTGAATCAGACTGGCGGGCAGCCAGTTTTATGGTTCTTATAGTCAAAATAGGACACAACTTGGTGGTTCAGATGGTAAAGACTCTGCTTGCAACACGGGAGACCCAGGTTCAATTCCTGGGTCGAGGGGATCCCCTGGAGAAGGGAATGGCAACCCACTCCGGTATTCTTGCCTGGAGAATTCCATGGACAGAGGAGTCCTGCAGGCTACAGTCTGTGGGGTCGCAAAGAGTTGGACACGACTAAGCGAATCTCTGTCTGTCTTGTCAGTCTGCACACAAGTATGAGTGCATTTTCTACACCAATAAACAAATCCATAGGAAGCAGGAAGCAGTTTGTCCAATGTGGGTACTTTGCAGTTGTTAATGCTATTGATTTCGAATGCACGCAGCAGTAAGCAGCAGCATGCAACAAGCAGCAACTGGAAGCAAGGTCTTAGTTTCCCAGACGGGCAGTCCTAACCACTGGACCACAGCTTAGCCATCAGTTAGGGCTCAGGTCCCTAGTCTTTACTTGCCTAATCAAGAACAAATTCAGGCACAGAGGCAGAAGGTAAAGAGTAAAGTAAAAAGTTTATTGAAAATAAAAGTACATGCTGAAAGACATACAGATGAGCTCAGAGTGAGAGTTGCATATTTGGGAAGTTCAGATCCTTTATAAGGGTGGAGTTTTCAGGGTCTCTGTCTTCTCTCAGGCTAGCCATCTTGCTCTGTCCTCTCCCACCCAGTTAATTTGTCTTAGGACCCTTCCCTGGGGTGCGTATGCACACCTTGGCCAAGATGAATCTCAAAGTGAAGGCTTCTGGGAGAAGCAAGACTCATTACAGCTTGGAATTGTCCTTCAACTTTTGACTCCAAGGAGCCTTTCTGCACACATGTAGTGTCTCCCTTGTCCCAAAAGAAGGGGAAGGGAAGATTCCTTAATCTTTTTACTCAGACAGGGTTTTTGCCTCTCTTTGTCCTTGCCATTATTATTTCCTTGAAGTATTTACAAGAGACAAAGACTATCTATTTACTCTCTTTCTGCCATTCCTTCCATTTTGGAGAGCTCAGTTGTATCGACTCTGCAACCCCATGGACAGTAGCCCACCAAGCTTCTCTGTCCATGGGATTCTCCAGGCAAGTATACTGGAGTGGGTTGCCATGCCCTCCTCCAGGGGATCCTCCTGACCCAGGCACTGAACCTGGGTCTCTTGCACTGCAAGTGGAATCTTTATTGTAAATTCCTTAACCGGAGCCCCTCTATGTCTTGCCCCAGGAAATGCAAAGAGGAGGCTGGCTGATTGTAACTTTCCAACCTGGAGCCCCATCTATCTCCTACCTCACTACAATCACACAACCAAGAGCAAAGACCCCATCTTCTTTTCTTTGTATTTTCCAACTCTCAGCATAATATGTGGTGTTGGTAGCAACCCCAAAATTTTGACTAGAATACTGTAGAAGAAGAAAAGAAAGCATTTTTATGAGTATGATTTTTGCTGGAGACAATCTAAGATCTTTTGATATTTTTGAGATCAAACTAGGACTGATTAGTAGAAGTTATCAGGAGGCAGACTTTGATCCAGAGGAAGGAAGAACTTTTTAATGATTAGGACAGTTCAAGAAATTAAACAGGCTGCTATGGGATGGAGGTGGCCCTTATGTTCCTGCATGTTTGAGGTAAAGACTGTGAGGCATCAGGCAGAGATGTTTGGAAGGAATTCCTCAAGTAGAGCATTGACTTTGGGGTCCCTTAAGCATTGAGATCTCACCAGTCTGTAGATATTGAGCTGCAACAAGCCTATTTTTCAACTGCATACAATAAAGACTATTTTGCATGAGGAAGTAATAGAGCAAAAGGCCCTGGGAAAGGTTTTGAAATCCTCTTCATATGAAAGTCTTTAGAAATGGGAGGACATACAGGAATCTTTCTGGAAATACCAAGGTGTTGCTTAGCCCAGGAGACAAGGTGGGGTTACAGGCAGGTAGGGACATGACTTTAAGAGTTCTTTCTTCTTCTCACTTTCTCCTCAACACCAACAGATTCCAGGCAAAGGTATACTTGGGGTCGGGCGGCAGGTAAGAAGTGAGGAACTAAAAGACATTTTGTTCAGTTGGCGTTCACATCCCCAGCTGTTGACCAGTCGTCCTGACCCACACCTGTGCCGCATAGCAGCCTAGGCACATGGCCTCTGACCTGAGAGTGACTACTCAGGACTTCTCCATTTAGCAGCCTGGAAGACCCTCTGGAGGAGGGAGTGAGGGGCAGAGGTGGGAAGAGGCAGCCAGATGCAATAGATGATGGTGAACCTGACCCTAGACTGCACTTGAATTCTGGTCCTGTCCCTCCTTGGTTACGTGGGCAAATTTCTCAGCCTTTCTGGCCTCCTTGTGCTCTTAAAAAGGAACTATACTGTACTTAGATCATAGGATTGTTGTGAGGGTGGTGAATTCGTATGGACGGTGGATGCTGAGCACAGAACGTAGGATACAGTAAGCGCTACATAAGTGCCTGGTCCAGGAGGGCCCTTGGTATTCTGCCCCCCAGACTAGCACCACTGCCCTTTGAGGGGATGACACAGTGATCTGGGATTCCAGGAAGGCCTCCATCAAGTGGCTAAGACCCCATGTGTAAAGGACTCTGCTGGGAATGGAGATGGCTCAAAGAAACCAAATTTCAGAAACAGATCAGGGAGTGAGCAAAGGAATACCAGTGCAAAATGTCCCCTGGGGACTGGGGGACTGTCTGCATACCATCTCTTTGACTCTAGTGGTCACATGGCCCTCTGCTAGGGGCTGCAAGGGAGGTCTCCTCCAGCAGACAGGCTCCTCCGCGGCCCCACGCAGGCGTCCCCACACCGGGCTCTCTGCCAGCAATGGCTTTTCTCTTGACAACTTGTAAGCTCCTCCAAGACAGACTTTGCAACTCACATAATGAATGGGGGGCCCCGAGACAGGCAGCTCCAACTTGCTCAGAGTCACAGTGTGAGTCCGTGTGGGGCCTGGGGCCAGGACCACCCCCCTCTCCCAACTCCTGCTGCTGCCAGGCACCCCCACTCCAGCCATGGCTCCTCCCCCTGCCTGCCTGTCTGCTCAACACCCTCCACCAGCATTTGCTTGGCTGGTCTAATAACGCTGGCCCTACTCTTTGGCTCTGCTCGCTTTAATATAGACATAGATTATAGCTACATTAAAGAAGCCCAAAAATACCAAAGCAGAACTAAAGCAATTATTATAATGTGGCCTTAACAGCAGCTGTAATGAGACAGAATTAAAAATGCGCCAGCATAAACACAATTCACTGTTCCCAATGACCTTCCAGAACTGCTTTCATTTGGAAAGTAGCATCCAATCCTGAACTGTCAGATGGAAGGGGAAAATTCAATTGTGCCTCCCAGCGTGGCCTGGTCCCTGGCTACCAGGAGATCTGGCTGTTCCCTATGAAGACATCTGTCCCTGGGCTGATGCTACCTGGTGTTATCCATTTGCTTAGTGGGGGTTGGGGCAGCAGGGAGGGACATAGGGGCTGGGTGTTCCTTCCATGGCACACAAGGCTGGCTTACTCCTCTTCCCTCCATTTGTCACTGGGCCTGCCTGTTCCACATGGAGCAAACCCAAACCGGAGCAGCCATCCGTGCCCAGCTCACCACATGTGTTACATGTTGCCGACACTGACAACTCACATTATTTCAGCTGATCCCCACAGTCACCCTGAGAGGCAGCTTCTATTATTTCTCCACTTTATGACCAAGGACACAGAGACATCAAGAAGTAAGATGACCACCCAAAGCCATGCAAAGTGGTTACTAGAGTCAAGACTCAAATCCTCACCTCCAGGCTGTGAATCCTCAACCTGACTTTATGGAGCTGATATTCTAATAGAAGCCAAGGAGAACTCTATACATTACTTCATTCTGAGGCAAGGGACCGGGGAGGGGAGGGAGAATGTTGAGAGAGAAAAGATGGAAAGAGACAGAAAGCGCACCCAACAGGAAAGTCTTCTCCAGGGACCCGATTTCTGATGGATGAGTCAGGGGCATCCACATAACAGAAGCACTTACTCATCTCTCCTTCCCTGGTTCTGTACCAAGAACAGAAGTAAGAAGGCAAAGTGCCAGGAGATGAAGCAGCCCGCAGAGGGGGTGGGGGAGGATGCAGCTAAGGCACAGGCTCTGCTCTTCAAGCTGCTGGGGAGCAAATGCTAGGACTCAATGACTTTGCTGAGCTGGCTCCCAGCCCCAAACTGAGCTTTCTGGAGCCTCACCAAGGGCAGTCTGACCACTTCCTTCTGAGCATGCTCAGTTTACTGCAGAGACAGAGATGGAAGCTCACCTGGCTCTTCACTCATGTTTGGCTTTCGCATCTGTGAATGTGATGTTGCCTCTCGTCATGTTGAACCGGGAGCAGATCCAGCAGGATGGACAAGAATGAGGAGCCACTTCCTTACCTCCTTCCTGGCTGAGCCAGCAGCGGTTCAGGAGGCAGTCAGCCTTCCTTTTCTCCCCCAGTCCCAGGCAGGCTTGCTTCCAGAAACCCAAGAGCCTTCAACACCTGCTGACATGTCAAGCAGCTGTTGGGTATACAGAGTGAATCTGTCCCGCCAGCCTGGGCTCCAAGAGAGGGTCTTTAAAAAAAAAAAAAAAAAAGCTGTACCATTTATACTGGGACTTCCCTGGTGGCTCAGGCAGTAAAGAATCTGCCTGCAATGCAGGAGACCTGGGTTCAATTCCTGGGTCAGGAAGATCCCCTGGAGGAGGGAATGACTACTCACTCCAGTATTCTTGCCTGGAGAGTTCCATGGACAAAGGAGCCTGGTGGGCTACAGAGAGTCGGACATGACTGAGCAACTAACACTTCCGCCATTTATTTAACCAGTTCGCTATTTTTTTTTTTAAATTATTTATCTTTGGCTGTGCTGAGTCTTCCTTGCTGCACACGCGCGTTCTCTAGTTGCAGTGAGTGGGGGGCTCCTCTCCAGTTGTGGCAGCTGGGCTTCTCACGGCAGTGGCTTCTCTTGGTGGGGAGCATGGGCTCTAGGGTGCACAGGCTCAGTTGCCCCGAGGCATTTGGAATCTTCCCTGACCACGGATAGAACCCGTGTCCTCTGCACTGGTGGGTGGATTCTTAACTGTTGGGGCACCTAAGAAGTCCCTGGAGAGGGTCTTGAGCCCCACACCGCAACCTCTCCCACTTGCCACTCTCACCTCGATGAACTTCTGAATAATGGTTTCCTCATCCTAGGTAAGAAATGGTAACAAAGCACTTAATGATTTGACAACCACTGCATGGAGGTTCGTTACCATTTCCAGGATTGTTGTGAGGGTGGTGAATTCGTATGGACGGTGGATGCTGAGCACAGAACGTAGGATACAGTAAGCGCTACATAAGTGCCTGGTCCAGGAGGGCCCTTGGTATTCTGCCCCCCAGACTAGCACCACTGCCCTTTGAGGGGATGACACAGTGATCTGGGATTCCAGGAAGGCCTCCATCAAGTGGCTAAGACCCCATGTGTAAAGGACTCTGCTGGGAATGGAGATGGCTCAAAGAAACCAAATTTCAGAAACAGATCAGGGAGTGAGCACATTGCTCCGTCACATCCAACCCTTTGCAGCTCCATGGACTGTAGCCCTCCAGGCTCCTCTGTCCATGGCATTCTCCAGGCAAGAATACTGGAGTGGGTAGCCATTTCCTCCTCCTGGGAATCTTCCCAATCCAGGGATCAAACCCGCATCTCCTGCATCTCCTGCTTTGGCAGGAGGATTCTTTACCACTGAGCCACCTGGGAAGACCCAAGAAATCATATTAAATCCTCAGAGTTCAAGACCTGGCCAATTGGGGAATATTAGACTAAAAAACAGTGTACAACATGAAAAGATTCAGGAATCTGATACGTTGTGTAAAAATCCACACACAAGGGAACAAATAAACAAGCATAGCATCTGAAAGGCCTTTTGGCAGCTGAGTGCTGGGCGCCTCCCACTCCGCCCCCCTCGGCTGGCTCGCACTGGTGTGAGTACCACTCGTAGGTGGAGGCTGTGGCTGTGCCAGCCCCTCACTTCCCACCCCCAGGCACTAATGAGATCCAGGGAAGATTGCTGCTGTTGTTCACCCAGACGTCTTTCTCCAGGGCTCTGCTACCAGCTTGTTAGCACATGGCATTAGTGAGTGAGAAGGCATTAGGCTCTCAAGACGGGGTAACACCCTGCCTCAGCTTCTGAGAGGGTCTTCTCAGCGTCCACAGCATCTCCAGACAGATGCTCCAGAGTCCTCCAGCAGTCACCCAGGCCCTGTGTCCAAGGAGCCAGGTTATAAAGCCCACTCCCCTACTTGAAGTTTCTTTTCCCATCTGTCTAGCAAAGGGGTGAATGGAATTAACAAAGGATGAGAAAGGAGGAAAAGGGGAGAGAAATTAATTGCACCCTCTTAACACAACATCACTATCATCACACATGTGCACACACACACACACACCTCTACTCATACACAGCAGCCAGTCATCTGCCAAAGTAGACTATAGCCAGCACACTAAGACCAAATCGGGAAGCTAGGAAAAGTTCCCACTATGGTATGAACCATTCAATATCACAGTTATCCAAGTCTATGCCCCAGCCAGTAATGCTGAAGAAGCTGAAGTTGAACGGTTTTATGAAGACCTACAAGACCTTGTAGAACTAACATCCCAAAAAGATGTCCTTTTCATTATAGGGGACTGAAATGCTAAAGTAGGAAGTCAAGAAACACCTGGAGTAACAGGCAAATTTGGCCTTGGAATGCGGAATGAAGCAGAGCAAAGACTAATAGACTTTTGCCAAGAAAATGCACTGGTCATAGCAAACACCCTCTTCCAACAACACAAGAGAAGATGCTACACATGGATATCACCAGATGGTCAACACTGAAATCAGATTGATTATATTCTATGCAGCCAAAGATGGAGAAGCTCTATACAGTCAACAACAACAAGACCAGGAGCTGACTGTGGCTCAGATCATGAACTCCTTATTACCAAATTCAGATTCAAATTGAAGAAAGTAGGGAAAACTGCTGGACCATTCAGGTATGACCTAAATCAAATCCCTTATGATTATACAGTGGAAGTGAGAAATAGGTTTAAGGAACTAGATCTGGNGTGAGTCAGAGTGAACTCTGGGAGTTGGTGATGGACAGGGAGGCCTGGCGTGCTGTGATTCATGGGGTCACACAGAGTCAGACACGTCTGAGTGACTGAACTGAACTGAGGTCCAGCAGTGATTGTTGTTCAGTTACTAAGTCAAGCCTGACTCTTTTGACCCATGGACTGCTGCATGCCAGGCCTCCCTGTCCCTCAACATCCCCCAGAGTTCACTCAAGTTCATATCTATTGAATTGGTAATGCCATCCAATCCTCCGCCATCTCATCTTCTGCTGCCCTCTTCTTTTGCTTTCAATCTTTCCCAGCATCAAGGTCTTTCCCAGTGGATTGGTTGTTTACGTCAGGTGGCTAAAGTATTGGAGCTTTAGCATCTGTCTTTCCAATGAGTATTCAGGGTTGATTTGCTTTAGGATTGACTGGTTTGATCGCCTAGATGCCCAGGGACTCTCAGAGTCTTCCAGCATCACAGTTAGAAAGCAAATGGTATGGATATACATTCATTAATCACTTTCTTTTTAAAGTTGAGATTTTGCTTGTGGTTCAAAGAGATAACTAATGTTAAACACAACATAAATATTTTTAACTATATGAACTTTATGAAACACTTCTGTGTTTGATAATGGTCTTCATTACGGAGATATCATGCATTTAAGAGCCTAAATGAGAGGCAGTAGAACCATCTATGTTTTGTTTTTAGGGTTTTCCAGGTGGCTCAGAAGGTAAAGATTCTGACTGCAATCCGGGAGACCTGAGTTCAATCCGTGGGTTGGGAAGATCCTCTGGAAAATAGAATGGCTACCGACTCTCATATTCTGGCTTGGAGAATTCCGTAGACAGAGAAACCTGGTAGGCTACAATCCATGATGTTATTTTATGAGTTGATGATTAATATTTTTCTGTATATAAAACCATATACATTAANAGATCCTCTGGAAAATAGAATGGCTACCGACTCTCATATTCTGGCTTGGAGAATTCCGTAGACAGAGAAACCTGGTAGGCTACAATCCATGATGTTATTTTATGAGTTGATGATTAATATTTTTCTGTATATAAAACCATATACATTAAAAAAACATGAAATTTTCTAAAAGAGTGGAAATTAAATTATCTTTAGTCCAAAACTAAAGATAAATATGTGAGGTAATGGATGTGTTAGCTCAACAAGGGGAATCAGTATATATGTATAACAAATCATCACACTATGCACTTTAAATCTGAGGATTTAATTTGTCAATTATTCCTCAATGCAATTGGGAAGGAAAAAGAATGGCTAGTATAAAAATATGTAAAATATATAAATCAAAATATCAAAACAAATAAAATGCACTGAGATAATTATAATTGCATTTATTCATATCCTAAAAATGTTTAAAGTACTAATATTTTCTGTATATAAAAATGTCATAAAACCATTCTGGATTTGGTATTGCCCTGAGTTGAAATAACAAAGTTAAAGTTCATGGGAGCTTGAGGGAAACAACTTTCAGACAGGCTTTTATAAAAAAGGAAAATACTAGTTCTAGAAATGATCATTTGGAAGAGGGGGAGTAATTTTCTAGTAAGAAACGAGTAAGTTCTAAGTTAAAAGGATCAAAAATAGATGATGAATCTGTGGACAGAGTGTCATTAAAGTGAACTGTGTTAGAATAATAGCTATAAGATGAAAGATAACTCATGTGACATTTGATTCAGTTTGAAAAGTTCAAAGACTCTCAGTCATTATAGCTAAAGATTGATTTATTCTTGTCCCTCAGCACTAAAGATAATTTTAGATGGAAAAATATCTTCATTTTAAGAAAAATGTTAAGAGTATTACCAAAGCCCCAAATGGATTGAAGTTAATAAGACTTTTAAGAGCATGCATCAGAAAAAAAAAAGAAAAAAAAAGTCCTTTCTGTCTCTCTCTCTCTTTTTCTCTGTCTCTCTGGTGTTATTTTTTCTTAAAACTTTATTTAATCAGCCAAAAATAATATTACTTTGAGGGAAAATTTAACATGAAGCAATTGTTTTGTGGAAACAGTCATTTTGCCCATGAATCTTATGTCTATCAACTCTTATAACTGCCAGTTAAATTCTGTGTTAGGAAAATATTTTTTAAATGAAGTCTTAGGTATTCTCCCTCCTCATTTCCCATTCAGTTTATTCATTTAGAGCAAAAGCCTATGTTTAGTAGGACTCTGAATTTAATGTGGTATCTTCGGTGGTTGAAGGAGGTTCCTATGCAGAATCTGAAATAGTGCTACAGCCCTTCATTGCTTTAGGGTGTCAGGGGTGGAATTCTAAGCTTCTTGCATGCCCCAGAGTGCTGAGGAAGTTACAGGATATTTCCACCAAGTCCATCAGGAAAAAATCTATGGAGATGGGTGATTTCTTAGTTGAATCAAATGGCAATTGCACTGGGCCTAACAACATAAAAGATAGCCAGCAAAAGCCAAGGCAAGAAACAAGAAGGCAAGTGGAACAAATGGGAGTCGGTCATACTCTGATATCACACCAGATGGTAACTTAGCTAAGGACTCAAGATAGTGGATAAAGCGGAGACTAAAGAACAAAAGCACAAAAGCTCATTTTATTCACCATGAGGAGAGTAAGTCACATGCAGACTTGAATGACCTCAAGGGAAAAGAACAGGGATGTCAAGAATAAATCCTGAAGAAGCCCAGTTAACTCTGAGTGGACTACAAAAAAAGTATCATTTTGAGTTAGAAAGTGCCAAATTAGTCTTCAAATATCAGATTTTGTTTGTATGTTGTGTATATCTGCATGTTCCTGATGTCAACGTCAATTAGAGAGGCTGCCACAAGATCAGGGTAAGATGATATATGGAAAATAAAAAAAGATTTTCATATTTTCCCCTATGATAGAGAGAATTAAAAACTCATAATGCCCACCTATGGGTATTATAGTATTGAATAAAAATACACATAAGTTTGTGCTTCATTTAACCTAGGACCTACTGATTTTTTTCAAAACAAGTGCTACCTCAAAATAACATATAATAGAAAAAGTCTAACATCAGAATTTTTCAAAATTAAAGGTAAGGTTCTAGCCTTCTTATGTCCAATATAGTAGTTACATTTGGCTATTGAGACAACAGATGTGACTAGTAAAAACAGAGATATGCTGTAAGTGTGAAAAATCACACTGTACAACAAAGACTTATTATAAAAGAAAAGAGTTTAAAATATCTCAGTAATGATAGTTTAGTAATGAATACGTAATGAAATGGTAATATTTTAAATATGTCTTACTTAAATACATTATATGGTAGAGTCATTCAGTTGTGTCTGACTCTTGAAGCCCATGGCCTGTAGCCCAAGAGGCTCCTCTGTCCATGAGATTTCCCAGGCAAGAATACTGGAGTAGGTTTCCATTTCCTTCTTCCAAAAAAAAATATTTTGTTTTATCACATAAGTTGTGAGTACACAGCACTGTGGTTCAACATCTGTACGCACTACCGAGTGATTACAACTATAGCTCTAGTCACATTCCATCACCATACAGATGACCCTCTTCCTCTTTGGCAACCACTAATCTGATCTCTGTATCTACAAGTTTGTTTTCTTCAATTTTTGTTTTTGTTTTCTTTAGATTCCAAATATGAGTGAAAAAATACAGTATTTGTCCTTCTCTTTCTGGCTTATATTTCAGTTAATACCCTCAAGATCCATTCATGTTGTAACAAAGTGCAGAACTTCATTCTTTCTTATGGCTGGGGAATATCCCTGTGTGTGTGTGTGTAGCACATGATATCTTCTTTATCTATTCATCCATCCTATTGTAAAGATTGTTGCAATGAACATAGGGGTGCATGTTCCTTTTCAAATGTTCTTCAAGTGTTTCTCAAATAAATAAGCAGAGGTGAAATAGCTGGGTCATATAGTACTTCTATTATTAATATTTTGAGGAACTTCCATATTGTTTTACATAGGAGCAGCACCAATTTACCAACCCACCAAAGTATACAAGATTTCTCTTTTCTCCACATACTCCCTAGTGTTTGTTATTTCTTGTCTTCTTGATAACAACCATTCAAATAGGTAAGAGGTAATGTGGTTTTGATTTGCATTTCCCTGGTAATTGGTGATGTTGAACAGCTTTTCATATGCCTATTGGCCATTTGTATGTCTTCTATGGAAAAATGTCTATTAAGAAACTGCCCTTCTTCCATTGTTGAATTTTATGAGTTTTAAATATATTTCAGATATTAACACCTTATCAGTGATATGACTTTTAAATATTTTCTCCCATTCAGGAGGTTGTCATTTTGTTTTGTTGATGGCTTTCTTCATGATATAGAAGTTTTTCTTTCTTTCTTTTATTTTGCTGTAGGCCCATTTGTTTGTTTCTGCTCGTTTCCCTTGCCTTTGGAGTCAGATCCACAAAAACATTACTAACACTGATCTCAAAAGAGCATTCTGCCTGTGTTTTTTCCTCAGAGTTGTATGGTTTCAGATCTTAAATTTGAGTGTTTAATCTATCTCAAATTAATTTTGTATATAAGGTAAGAGATTGATCCAGTTTCCTTCTTTTGTGTGTGGCTGGCTGTCCAGTCCTCTTGGCACCATGTATTAAAGAGACTGTACTTTCTCCACTGTAAGTTCTTTGCTCCTTTGTCATAGATTAACTTCCCATATATATGTGTATATCTCTGGGCTCTCGATTATCTTCCATTCATCTGTGTCTATTTTTATGCTAGTATCATCATGACTTCAGCTTTGCTCTTTTTTCTCAAGGTTGTTTTGGCTATCTGGGGTCTGTTGTGGTTTCATACAAATTTTAGACTTCTTTGTTCTAGTTGTATAGAATATGTCTTGGCATTTTGATAAGGATTGCATGGAATTTGTAGATTGATTTGGGTAGTATGACCAGTTTAACAGTATTAATTTTTCAAATCCACGAACATGGAAATTGAAGCATAATGTGTTAAAAACAAACAAACAAACCTATGGAAAGGGGACTAGTTAGCTTAAATCGGATCCACAGCAGAGGATGGTATTTTAGTTGAGCCCTGAAATTCAAGAAGGTGGATATAAAGATTCTTGAAACGTAAAAGAAGAAACTTAATCTGGGCCCTTGCACTACAACCTAGTCACCACCAGAATGACTAGATCTTAGTGCAAGAGCCCAGAATTACATGAGAAAAATCAAGGAAGTCACGCTCCAGCTTATTAGGGCCTTGTAGATTATTTTAAGATGTTTAAATTTTTCTCATAATAAAATATAAAGCTGTAATTTACATCTCAAGTTTTTGTTTTTGTTTTTTTTCCCCCACCTATCCATTTTGTCATCCTTGTCAGGGAAAAATTCCTTAATATTCTTTTTGAGAAAATTTAATTGAACACAGTATGAGTTCCCTAATGTCTCTTGGCAATCATAAAATATCCCTCAAAATTTGAAAATTGAGCCCAATAATTCAAGGAAAATAAATGATTTGTTTCAATGCACTTTTTAAGGACCTTCTGAGAGAATGTCTATTTCTACTATCTGCAGTCGAAATGCTAACATAATCCTTGTCTCTTGAAAGTTTTAATTTTTTTTTTTTTACCTTCCCCTCCCCAACTCCAGCTACTCACCTTTACCAACTGACCTGTTTTTTTCTTAATATACTCATCCAGGTGCTATCATCTAATTTTATGGCTGAACATGACTCAGTTTTTCTCTCTCCCTATTCCATTCAGCGTTCTATATTTTGACTTAGATATCTACTAAATATCTCAAACTAAACATGCCCAAACCGAATCCCTGATTCCTGTTCCTGGCAAGCCTAATCCTTTAGCATCTGCTGATTCCTTAAAAGAAAGTATCAGACTTCCAGAGGCTCTGGCTGAATATTTTTGAGTCTTATTTGACTCCTCTCTTTCTTTCACTTCCAGTAACAAAACTACCAACAAATATTTTGGCTCTAGCTTCAGAACATGTACAGATTCCAATCACTCCTTAATACTACCATGACCTCCACTCTAGTCCAAGGCACGATCATCTCTTTACAGGAGCTTTGCAGTGAAAGGTTCCCTCCTTCTGATATTTTCCCTTACCCAAGTATACTCTCAACAAGAAAAAAAGTTAGTTACACCCATCAAAATTCAAAATATATGTGTCTAGCGACCTCACTGCTATGAATTAAAGTATATACTCACAGAATTTCACTGACTTATAGGCAGAAGAAAGTTTATTCCATCATAGCCTTTAATAGCAAACTATAAATAATTGGGAACTGTTTCAGTTGAGCATGATACATCCATAAAAACTCATGTTGCAGTTTTATTTAACTGATAGGGATAACTCTATGTATGTGAATAAGCAAACAAGTAAAACCAGAAAAACATGAAGCTGTGGCAAAGTGCAGGAAAATATGGAACCTAAATATAAGTGGCTCAGTTCAGTTCAGTCGTTCAGTCGTGTCCAACTCTTTGCGATGCCGTGAATCGCAGCACGCCAGGCCTCCCTGTCCATCACCAACTCCCGGAGTTCACTCAGATTCATGCCCATCGAGTCAGTGATGTCATCCAGCCATCTCATCCTCTGTCATCCCCTTCTCCTCCTGCCCCCAATCCCTCCCAGCATCAAAGTATTTTCCAATGAGTCAACTCATATATGTAACTACATATATCTTTTCATTAGAAATTACATGAAATTGATGTCTGGAGTGTTTGGACCAATGGGAGACTTTTCATATTTCATCTCTTTACAATACTTAATTATTATAATCTTCACTATTCACTTTATATATATTTTAAATTTATCCTGAAAAAAATTCAGACATACTCAAAGTAGGATAATTAATGGAACTATTTCAAACCATCACTAAAGTTAAATATCATCAAAGATTTGTCAATATTGCTGCATCTGAATCTCTCTGGCCATACCTGCCACTTAAAAAAAAATGTTTCTTCCAACAGATATTATTGTGGCAAGATGGTAATGGAACATATTTTAATTTTCTTTCTTTTCTTTTAATATGTTAAGGCTGAGTGCCAAAGAATTGATGCTTTTGAACTGTGGTGTTGGAGAAGACTCTTGAGAGTCCCTTGGACTGCAAGGAGATCCAACCAGTCCATTCTGAAGGAGATCAGCCCTGGGATTTCTTTGGAAGGAATGATGCTAAAGCTGAAACTCCAGTACTTTGGCCACCTCATGNGTCCCTTGGACTGCAAGGAGATCCAACCAGTCCGTTCTGAAGGAGATCAGCCCTGGGATTTCTTTGGAAGGAATGATGCTAAAGCTGAAACTCCAGTACTTTGGCCACCTCATGCGAAGAGTTGACTCATTAGAAAAGACTCTGATGCTGGGAGGGATTGGGGGCAGGAGGAGAAGGGGACGACCGAGGATGAGATGGCTGGATGGCATCACCGACTCGATGGACGTGAGTCTGAATGAACTCCAGGAGATGGTGATGAACAGGGAGGCCTGGCGTGCTGCGATTCATGGGGTCGCAAAGGGTCGGACACGACTGAGCAACTGAACTGAACTGATGGTGTGAAGTGTGAAAAACTGTTAGTCACTCAGTTATGTCTGACTCCTTGCTACCCCATGGACTGTAGCCCACCAGACTCCTCTGTCCACGGCATTCTCCAGGCAAGAATACTGGAGCGGGTAGTCATTCCCTTCTCCAGGAGATCTTTCTGACCCAGGGATGAAACGTGGGTCTCCTGAATTGCAGGCAGATTCTTTACCCTCTGCACCACCAGGGAAGTCCTGGTATGTAGTGGAAAAAGCTCTACATGCGGCCCCAGCTCTACTGCCAGCCTGTTGACCTTCGACCAGGCACCATCACTTCTCTGTGCTGCAGCGCCTTCCCCCACTGTCAGTGTCCCTGCTTTTCAAGAGCAATATGATTGTTTCAGACCACCTATAACTTAACACCCAGGCCCACATTGGATAATTTATTCAGAGTAGGCGCAATCCAGGTGGAATTTGTTACAGGTTCAGGAGCAGAGGAAAAAAGCTTTTACAGGGGTGAGTTTCCTGACTTTAGTCACCCAACACCAGGCTCTTCATCTGCCCAGTCACTGGGGTCCCTGCTGCACTGATTTTCCCCCTTTGTTTATAAAGTCCCAATATACATATGTCAGTGACTCAAACAAGCCTTAGTTTACTTGCTACATGGTTCATGGGCCACCCTCATGTGGGATCTATCTACAGCAGTGTGTTCTCGATACGGAACCCACTTCTGGATCATTTCACATCAGATCCGCCACTCTTTCATCTGAATTCCTAGCACTTGCTGTTTGAACATCTCACCAGAGGCATATCTCATGTCATCTTCTACTGGATTTAACTTTTATGTTTCCTCTCAGCTAGATTGTTCTGCTTGTTGAAAAGTAATGAGGGGCTCCATTCTGAATTAATGTGGAGAGGATTTTGCCTTAAATATATTTTATTTGCTATTTTTTTAATGCATCAGTTTTGTTTTGGTTAGTATTTTCACAGTATGCCTTTCTTCATTGTTAACTACTTTCAAACGTTCTGCATCTGTCTTCCATAGGTGTGAATGGATTTGACAAAAGATGTGGTAAAAGGAAAAAGGAAAAAAATTAACCAGTCCTCCCCCCAACTAGTACATCAGCATCATCACCAACACACACACACATACAAACACACACAAATACACACTCATATTATACAGAGAACCAGATATCCACTATTAATAAAATAGAGTTTGGCCAAAGAACAAGGTGTTTCTTATGAATTATACATTTTTCAGACCCAAACTTAAAATTTTTCTCTTTAAAAGGGCAAATTTAATCAATTTCTATTTATTGTGGTTGCTGGTGTGTTCTAACTCATTTCTGTCATCTTGTTTTGTGTTTGGAAATTGTAGATAAACCTCTCTCTGGCTTTTTCCTGATTCTCCGTGTCTTGCTGGGTTTGCCAAGAATGTAAGGCTTGGACTGCTCATCACCTAGGTCATTTCTCAGGGTTGTGTTTGCTTTAAAAAAAAAAATTCAACAACATGAGGTAATCTCTCCCTTTAAGACACAGGGCAAGTTCACGGCCTGTTAAGAGATGGATTCCCCATGGACATTGTTCCTCAGCCATATAGACTCACCAACATGCAACATCTATCAAGGTCCCTCCACGTCACCTCGCCTGGGACGGAGGGACCAAGAGGAACTGAAGCATGTGTGATGCTCCGTGTGGTCACCAAATGAGTGTTAAGGTCCTTTATCTCCAACCCCCAAGTTTCACGTCTTCTGTTAGCATCCAAAAAACAGTAAAAGGCTAACTTATCAGCTTATAGGTAGGATTAATCAAAGACCCTTCACAAACCTAATAACCGTCCTCATGATTATTTTCTTTTATCATGCTTCCTTTTGGAGTGATTCTGCTTTGTTTCCTTTTTAGCATCTATCACTTTGAAAATTTTATGCATTGTATTTCTCTTCTTTTATTGGTTCCTGTAAGTAACCACATTTTAAAAAAAAACTCTGAAGTTTAACAATGTTTGAAGGTTGCCAATATTTTGGATATTCTCTGGAGAAGGAAATGGCACCCCACTCCAGTACTCTTGCCTGGAATATCCCATGGATGGAGGAGCGTGGTAGGCTACAGTCCATGGGGTCGCAAAGAGTCAGACATGACTGAGCGATGTCACTTTCACTTTTTCTTTCAGGACATTGGCCTTCCCAGTGGCACAGTGGTGAAGAATAAGATCCCCTGCAGGAGGGCATGGCAATCCACTCCAGTATTCTTGCCAGGATAATCCCATGGACAGAGGAGACTGGCGGCCTCAGTACATAGAGTCCCAAAGAGTCAGACACAGCTGAGTACACACACACACAGAGACACACACACACACCCTTGGCATACATCCTTCAGGACAGTAAGTAAAATGCCCCACCCCGCCTCACTCCTGTCTTCTACGCTGCCTTCTGTTATCCGACATTTTAGTTTCACCTTGTTTTTAATCTACGTCTTTGTTATTGGTGTATTATATTTGGTGCTTACTTAGATCTTTTTAATTGTTAATTTTTTCGCCGTTGCTTCTGGCTTTCTACTCCCTCCATCTGGTTCAGCTCCATCTCTCTAGTTGTATCCTTTAATTGTTTTTTCAACTAGGATCTGTGAGTCATAAATCCTCTTGGGTTTTGTTTGTATTTAAAACTCTTTTTCCCTTATATTTGAATGATGGTTTAGTTAGGATTTGAATTTTAGGGATGCTAGTTATTGTCCTACAGGGATTTGATGCTATCTATTTTTGCTGGTGATAAGTCTTTAGTTGAATTGTAATTCCTTTGTGTACTCTTTCATCTCTGAAACCTTTTAAAGATTTTCTCCTTATTTTTTATTTTCTGTAATTACCTACAAAGTGTCTAGAGTTGCATTTGTTTTTCTTTATCATTCACGGGACCTGATAGTCTTCAATTTAAGAACTTAAGTTCATTTAAATTCTGAAAAGTTCTCAGTCATTATCTTTTAAAATATTACCTCTCTCACATATTCTTTGTTCTGTTTCTGGTACTTGACTACATGCATTTCGACTACATACCTGTTAACTCCCTTTCATATTTTTTATTTCAAATTCTAGGTGATAGTCTCAATGTATCTTCCAGAGATGTGTATAAGAGACAGGGGTAACACCCTGCCTCAGCTTCTGAGAGGGCCTNGTACTTGACTACATGCATTTCGACTACATACCTGTTAACTCCCTTTCATATTTTTTATTTCAAATTCTAGGTGATAGTCTCAATGTATCTTCCAGGTCATTAATTCTCTCTTTGGCCATGTCTCATGCACAACTTCACACATATAATAAAATTTTTAATGATACAGCTTTTATGTCTAGAAGCACTGTTTGCCTATTTTTGTTTATTTTTTAAATTAGTTTGTTTATTTTAACTGGAGGCTAATTACTTTACAATATTGTGGTGGTTTTTGCCATACATTGACATGAATCAGCGTGGGTGTACATGTGTCCCCCATCCTGAAACCCCCTCCCAAACCCCACCCCATCCCATCCCTCAAGGTGGTCCTGGTGCACCAACTTTGAGTGCCCTGTTTCATGTGTTGAACTGGGACTGGTGATCTATTTCATATGTACTAATATACATGTTTCAATGCTATTAAATATATTTTTGTATGGCTCTGCCCTGTTTTTTTTTTATTTTCATTCCTCCTTTGATGTTTTTAAAATAACTTAAATATACTTACATTGTAGTCTATTTAAAATTGTTCTACTTCCCCTAGATCTTGGAATGCTAACTACCCTGTCTGCTGTTCCTTCTAAGTGTCCTTCATGATAGCTTGTAGCTTTCCATAGATTCTAATTTTTCTTGTGAGTTTTTCAATGGCATTAGTTTCCTTACAGAATCTCATGTCTTCCGAATATAAATGATGGTGGCATCTCTCTATATAATACTGTATATTTACATTTGCTAACTTCCCCTGGTTTTACCAATCCTGGACCAGCATTTATGTTAGCTTCTAAGCATTACTTTTATGGTATACATTTGTCCATGTATTATGGGGCTTAGGTTTCCAGTTTGTGGTACCTGACTCTCTTCTACTCAAGGCCTTGGCAAATGTC
This sequence comes from Neotragus pygmaeus, assembly GCA_006410875.1. NCBI lineage: Eukaryota > Metazoa > Chordata > Mammalia > Artiodactyla > Bovidae > Neotragus > Neotragus pygmaeus. The sequence continues at coordinate 755,274 of SJYV01053792.1, forward strand.
AAATTTTGTTGAAACTTCCCCCAAATAGATCTGTTGAGCTTTTCTTCTCCCCTAATAAATTCTAAACTTATGCCAGAAGGTCTCTATCCCTGCCTCTCAACTCATCTAGATTTGAGACCTTAATTCCTTTCCTTGAATGGATGTTAAAATACCCACACTACTATATATAAAATAGATAACAAACAAGGACCTACTGTACAGCACAGGGAACTATATTCAAGATCTTGTAATAACCTATAATGGAAGAGAATGTAAAAAGGAATATATGTATTTGAATCCCTTTGCTGTACACTTGGGTATGTTAAGTTGCTTCAGTCGTGTCCAACTCTTTGCAACCCCATAGACTACAGCCCGCCAGGCTCCTCTGTCCATGGGATTCTCCCCAAAGATACTGGAGTGGGTTGCCATTTCCTCCTCCAGAGGCTCTTCCTGATCCAGGGACTGAACCCAAGTCTGTTACAACTCCTGCACTGGCAGGTGAGAAGTGCCACCTGAGAAGCCCTACCATACAGTTGAAACTAACACAACATTGTAGATCAACTATATTTAAATAGAAATTTTAAACAAGTCAAACCCTAAGTCCCATCTCTTGGCCTTAAACCTCCTTGGACTAGCATGGCTTCAGGTCTCACCCAGCACAGTGGCTTTGAGTTCCTCCCCCATCACTGACACTGGAAAGTCCTCTCTCTTTCTTTAGAGTCCTGTGTGTAATTGAATTTTTTCTGTTATATTGTATGTAGGTTTATATATGCATCATTGGAAGAAACACCTTTCCCTTTCTTCTCAATCCATCATACCGGCTGGAAGTCCTCAGTTAGACTGTAATGAACTAAAAGCAGAAACCCTGTCTCACCCATCTGTGTATGCCAGTCCTATAAGAGCCAGACTTAGAAGCATATACCAAGTCAGAGTTCAAAAGGGGTTTGTAAGAACCTCAGGGCCTAACAATGGTGACTTTGTTAACTAGATCATTATACAACAGTGCAATTTTAAAAGATATGGGAGGAAATTTAAGTGATATAGAAAATGCCATCAACATCATTTTAAAATGTAAAATTACAGATTAGAAAATAGTGTGCACTGTCCTACCATATATATGGGCTTCCCTGATAGCTCAGTTGGTAAAGAATATGCCTGCAGTGCAGAAGACCACAGATTCCTGGGTCAGGAAGCTCTGCTGGAGAAGGGATAGGCTACCCATTCCAGTATTCTTGGGCTTCCCTTGTAGCTCAGTTGGTAAAGAATCTGCCTGTAATGTGGGAAACTGGGTTTGATCCCTTGGTTGGGAAGATCCCCTGGAGAAGGGAAAGCACTCACTCCAGCATTCTGGCCTGGAGAATTCCATGGACTGTATAGTCCATGGGGTCGCAAAGAGTTCAGACATGCCTGAGCAACTTTCACTTTCACAATATATATATATCATTTGTAGAGATAACGGCCTAGAAGAAAATATACCAAAATGTTAGCACTATTTGATCCCTCTACAATGAGAATATGGACCATTTTATTTTCTTCTCTTGATTTGTATTTCCTAGAGTTAACATTTACTTCTTACAAGAATGACGGATATGAATTTGAGTTAAAACCCGGAAAAACCCCAAATGCCAAGTAAGTGTTAAATTTGAGATGCTCTCTTGACTTCCTCCCACTCTGCAACCTTTGTGGGTTGACACTGTCTCAAGGCAGCATCCATTTGTCATCCACACCAGGTGGGGAGCTTGTTGCCTTTTGAGCAGCTCACAATGGCCCACTCCTGTCTGCCAGTGGAGGATGCTCTTGAGCACTGAGCCGACCCAGACTGGAAACTGCCCACTGGTCCATTGTTACTATGCCTCCTTGGCTCATGTTCCTGCGGCAACCCTCAGGACAGGTGATCCCATGTCTAGTGTCCCTCTTCACTTCCCGTCTCACCTTACTTACACCCCCACACGCTCTCTGAGGGCACAAGTGCTGCGCCAAGCTGGGTCCAGCTGGGACTTCCTTTTTTTGGCCTCAAAGTATGTGAGGGATTGAACCAGCATCCCCTGCACTGGAAGTGAGGAGTCTCAGCCACTGGCCCACCAGGGAAGTCCTCCCAGCTGGGATTCTGACAGCGGCCACCAGCTACACACAGACTTGCTCTCTTCTACCACCCTGGGCACTTCCTCACTAGCCTTTGTTCTCTCTTTCTTCAAGTTTCTTTCTGGACCCTCATAGTTCCCCCTTTCCACCAGCCCTTGATGGGANCTGGGATTCTGACAGCGGCCACCAGCTACACACAGACTTGCTCTCTTCTACCACCCTGGGCACTTCCTCACTAGCCTTTGTTCTCTCTTTCTTCAAGTTTCTTTCTGGACCCTCATAGTTCCCCCTTTCCACCAGCCCTTGATGGGACGCTCTCTATTTTATCTTCAACAGGTTTCCCTGGCTTTGAATTTCAGGACGCAGGGATGGGTGTCTATCTTCCTTGTGCAGAAGACCCTCTGAGCTCTTTTGGGAAACTAAGTCAACCTCTGCAGTGATCAGCTTTTACAGTTCCGGTAGATGTACCTTGCTTGGATCACAGGAAGAGTTTTTGTACCCTGACTGCAGAAAGATGGCTTCCTATCTTCCATTTGTTGTTTTTGTTGTTTAGTCACTAAGTGTCTGACTCTTGGCGACCCCACAGACTATAGCTCACCAGGCTCTGCTATCCATGGGATTTTTTAGGCCAGAATACTTGAGTCAGTTGTCCTTCCCTTCTCCAGGGGATCCTCTCAATCCAGGGATTGAAGCCTCATCTCCTGCATTGGCACATAGATTATTTACCTCTGAGCCAGCTGGGAAGCCCCATCCTCCGTACAATTGCTCAATTAGAAGATAACTCAGGTAACACTATCCTAGATACAGAGCAGCATTTCTTATATGTGTAATTTTGGTGGCTTCGATGGTAAAGAGTCTGCCTGTAATGCAGGAGACCCAGGTTCATTTCCTGGGTTGGGAGGATCCCCTGGAGAAGGGAATGACTACCAGCTCCAGTATCTTGTCTGGAGAATTCCACGGACAGAGGAGACTGACAGGCTACAGTCCATGGGGTTGCCAAGAGTCAGACACAACTGAGCAACTAAAACACATATAATTTTATTAAAATAACAGAGGGCTATAATGTGGCAAATCAGCATAAGGATTTGTATGGTGTCCTGCAGATAAGGGTGGGGTTGCAGAATGCAAGACCTATAGCCCAGGAAGAAGGCAGGTGGTACTGCAGTTCCACCCTGGGATTTCACCCCTGGCCCAGCTATTAGCCTCACCCACCTGCCCGATGAAGGCTAACGAACTACGCAGAAATATCAGTAGTTTATACTCTCCCTGTGGTAGCATCCTTCTTTTCCTAGCTCCATTTTTGGCTGTCTGAGCTCCCTGAAGCACCGTCCAAGGAAGGATCAATTAAAAGCAGGGGTAAGGACTGCAGGAAGGACTGGAGGAAAGAGCTATCAGAGGCCCTGGAATCCCTTGTCTGAGATATCCTTTTTTCCCCTACTCTTCACCTCACTCTCTTCCCACTCCCAACTCTTGCCTCTGGAAGTCAGAGAGGGGCAGACACGGAGCAGGTGGCCCTGGTGGGTGCCTGAGCTGATACCAAGTTGGGCAAGAAGATGTTGTCAGCCTATGGGCCAAGGCAACACATGTCCCCGAGTTCCCAGGGATAGGAGGGGAATAGGCAGGAGCAGATGAACTGCTAAGCAACAGGGTTGGTAATTTCAGCCAGGGAACTTTCCAACGATAAGAAATAAGGGAAGGGAGCCAGTGGGGGTGCACGCGAAAGGAGGCTGTGAACAGTGATGTCTCTGTTTATTTTCTTTCAAAAGTAAAATGCTCTTCCTATAGGAAGCTTTTGCTTCTCCCAAGTGGCAGAGCCAAACACAGTGGAAAACCATCAATACCCATCTTCACCCTCCCTAGAGGATTAAGTCCCTCATGCTCACATTTAAATCATTTCTGAGCTTCAGGCAGTCCAATGGTTGAACTTAACCCCAGGTCAACATACAGGGAATGGAGCTGCTTGGGGTGGGANTTATTTATTTATTTTTAAATTTAACTTTACAATACTCTATTGGGTTTGCCATACATCGACATGAATCTTGAACATCTAGTAATCTTTAAAACCATCCCTAAACTTTCCCTGTCACTCATTCTAGATATTTAACTAGTCACCCAAGTTTCTGAGCCTTACCTCCTCTTGAATTTATTCTTATCAACACTGCAGCATTACTTATCTGGCCTGTTGCAATACATTCCAGCCACTCTAGTTAACAATACCCACATGCACTGTGTTAACAAGTCCCTTACACAATAGTTAAATCCATTTCCAAAAATCTAATCATTCTCTGCTATCAATCTTGATATTGCTATAACTCAATTTAAAAAAGTACACTGTCCCTGTGAATGCCTTTGGAAACTTCCGTTATTTTACTGTACTCAAGGAATCAGGAATCTGTTCATTAGCTCACTTCCTACCGCAGCCTAACAGTAAATATCAACCAGACTCATTCTGAAAACCCTGCCTAGATTCTGTCTCTGGCTCAGGAGAACTTTATAGACTTTCAGGCAACCACTTATCAGATTACTGAGTGCCAGAAAGTTTTCTTGCTATAAAGTATAAATTAGCAGAGAAGAAGTAAAATTGATATTTTGAAATATATCAATATATTTCATGCAACTGCTCAGACTTTTAAAAAAAAAACCCAAAGTCACTAAACAGAATCATTAACCGTTTATACATTACACTAAATGAATTTAAATAATTTTTAAAATGTTTTAGTTTTAAAGCCTATTGTTTTACCAACATTTTCCCCTTTTAACAGAGATTTTAACTGTAAGATTTCTTGGAGAAGGAACTTAACTCATACTATAAACCAGATGGGTTCACAGAAGTAAAAGAGGAATTCTGAGTTTCCTTTACAAGTCTAGGGTTTCTTCTTTTCTCTTTGAGAAGATTAGTTGGAGCAGGATGCTTTTTATCTCTATGCACACAATGACCTGAAATTCATGGCTCTCTTAGGATGTGTAAAATTGGATGAGAGCTGAGTCCTTTCAGTGCCTAGTGAGAATTCCTATTTTATATAATTTCCACTAGGGTTTTATGGCATAATTAGTACTTGTTAGGAATCAACTGAAAGAACATGGCTTCTATTTCTTAACCTGAGATTCACGAGCTCAGTGTTTTCTAAACTGTGTGAGATGGTTGTGGTTGTTGACTTAAAAGTGCATTCCAAGACATAGTTAAACAGCTACTTTTTTTAAGTCCAGTGTACTAAAATAAAATATACATAAAGTAATATTCACCCTCTTAAATTTCACGGAATTTTGGAAAAGACACACTGTCTTATAATTGCTACCATAATAGACATATAGAACATTTTAATTATCCTACAAAGTTCCCTCATCCCCATTTGCAATCAATCCCATTCTTCAACCCACAGCCTCTGGTAATTTTGATCTAATTTCTGTCTCTCTTTTTCTCGGTTTTTCCTTTTTCATAATTTCATATAAATGGAAACATAAACAATGTTGTCTTTTGTGTCTAAATTGTTAAACATTAATAATTTTTATATTCATACATATCAGCATACTTCTTAGTAGCTTATAACTTATTTCTGAGAAACATCCATTGTATGGTTGTACTAAAGTTGATTTACTTATCAGAAGACATACATTTGGGTTTCTAAATACTAAACCGTTTCCCAAAATGACTATTCTATATTGCATCTTCATCAGGATCCTACTCTAGATCTTCTGAAGTAGAAGTTTTTTAGATACCTTGAATCAGCATTTTAAAAACATGTATAATATTATATATGAAGCGAATTGCCAGTCCAGGTTCGATGCATGATACTGGATGCTTGGGGCTGGTGCACTGAGATGACCCAGAGGGATGGTACAGGGAGGGAGGAGAGAGGGTTTCAGGATGGGGAACACGTGTATACCTGTGGCGGATTCATGTTGTTGTATGGCAAAACCAATACAATATTGTAAAGTAAAAAAAAAAAAAAAAGCCAAGCTGATTATTGCACACATAAATTATGAGGTACCAGGATTCCTATCTCAAAGGTTACTATTCTTCTTAACTATAACTATCATCATAATTATCAAGCAATATGTTGAATTACTAAGCTTACCTATCACCTACACAAACATAGCTGTATAGTCAAACTGTACCATGCCTTAGTTTTCTATTGCCACTGTAAAACATTACCACAAAATTGATAGCTTAACACAAAGTTTTCCGGAAGCATTTCATAGAAATTCAAAATAGGTCTTACTGGGATGAACTCAAGGATTTGGTAGGGTTACAAAATGACTTACGAGAGAGTATTTCCTTATCTTTTCCAGCTTCTAGAGGTTGCCCATGTTCCTAGGATCATGGCTTTAATCCCTAACCTCAGAGTTGGCAAGCTTGCCTCTGATCATTCCTCCCTGTTTGTGCTCTCTTTTGGCTTCAGATGGGAAAGGTTCTCCACATTTAAGAACTCGTGTGATTAGATAGGGCCCACCCAGCCAATCTAGGCTACTCTCTACCACTCAAGATCCTTACTTGAATCCAACTGCAAAATCCCCTTTACCTTGAAAATAACATATTCACAGCTTTCAAAGATCATCAGGGATATCTTTGAGGGCCATTATTCTCCCTACTCCAGAATCTAAGCTTTTCATGAAATTATTAGAAAACATTGACAGTTTTTCTTTCTTATTAGAAGTCTAGACTTTGGTTCTACTTCATTGACTTAATAAAATTTGGAGTAAATTACCTAATCTATCAGAATTTCTATTTTTCTATCTATAATTAGAAGCATAAAATATGTTTTTATAATATGAAAATTAGTTTTAAGTATAATATAATCCCAGGAATTTTGTTTATAACATTCTGGTTTGTTGAGAGAGTGCTTGCAAATATTAGGAATAACAGTGTTTGCATGATTATTGCCATTATTCTTTTCTCTTTTAAACTGCTGTAAGTTATGAGAGAACAGAGTTTACTGAGAAGGCTTGGAGATATGCAGTCAAGAGATAGCAAGCCTGGTGCTATCAGCTAAATGCAATTTGACACTTATTTTAAGACAAAATATATTCCAAGTTAAGAAATACAGTATATGTTTTGCCACGTTTCTCAAAGAAATTAGACTATTAATATAGGCTCCCTAAATAATCTGAGAAAATGTTAAGAAGATACTTCTGAAATACCATACTTATCTTATCAATATTTAAATGTATTTAGGAGTTATAATAAAGAAAGGAAAACCTGAAGTTTTAATTTAGAAAATGAAAGTTTCAGTCCTAGGTCTACCATGTACTGATGTTCTGAAGGATTTGAGATAAATATATAACTTCCCTAACCCTGTTTCCTCATCTGTGAAATGGAATTAACAATACCTCTGCTAGGAGTGTAATGTGTATCAAATAAGCAAGCAATTAAAAGCACATCAATTGTCAAAACTAGAGTCATCATCGTTATCAGCATAGTTTTACAGTGTATATGCCAAAGCACTTGGGAATCATAAAATAAGATGTTATATATAAGTCATTCAGGACCAGAATATTAGAATGTAAAATTTTCAATAAATGTATCATTATCATAATCAACCTATCTAAAAAGCTTCAAATTTTGTCCCATTTCAAGCATTGGCTAAGTAATGATTAATAGATATGTTATATACAATGCTCAACATAGCAATTTTATTCTTAGACATAAATCCAAAATAAATACTTACATGAGGAGACTGGAAAATGTTCATAGAAGCACTGTTTGTAATTGCAAAAATTTAGAAATGTATGTCCACCAGAAGAATGTGTAGCTAATTTGTGAAATTGTCTTTCAATGGAATACTGCTGCTGCTAAGTCGCTTCATTCATTTCTGACTCTGTGCGACCCCATAGACAGCCCACTAGACTCCCCCATCCCTGGGATTTTTCAGGCAAGAACACTGGAGTGGGTTGCCATTTCCTCCTCCAAAGTATGAAAGTGAAAAGTGAAAGTGAAGTCGCTCAGTCGTGTCCAACTCTTAGTNCCCACTCCAGTATTCTTGCCTGGAAAATCCCATGGATCGTGGAGCCTGGTAGGCTACCATCCATGGGGTCACAAAGAGTCGGACACGACTGAGTGACTTCACTTTATACTCTTCCATACTTTTCATGTTTTTATGATATGCACGGGTGTGTTTTCTTTAATCATTTTAGAAAGCTATTTTAAAATGTAGACAAAGGCAACACCAATTAATAAAAAGAGGAACATCTGTGGACCAGTGTTTCCAGAACCTTCTATATGGCAGAATCTAGGGTTAATCTTTTTCTTTAAAAGAAAAATACTTATTTATTTATGTGGCTGTGCTGGGTCTTAGGCACATGGGATCTTTGATCTTCACTGCGGTATATGGAATTTTTAGTTGCAGCATGTGGGATCTAGTTCCCAGACCAGGAATCAAAATATAGCGCCCTGCATAGGGAGTTCAGAGTCTAAGCCACTGGACCACCAGGGAAGTCCCTAGGGTTGATCTCCGTGTCTGTTATTTGATCTGACCATCACAAGCATACTGTAGTATTGATTGCACCCTTTTTACAGGTGAGGAAACTGAGACTTGGGGAAGTAACAAGCTTCTCGGAAGTGACACAAATGATCACTGGCAGAGTGAGATTCCCACCCAGGCCTGTCAGATGTCAGGCTGTGTATGGGAGCGGCAGGTGGTATCCATGGATGTCCTATCGCTGGGTGCTTATGCTTAACAGATAACTTTATGATAAAAAGGCCACAGAAGAGACTCAAAGTGCCCAAGTCCTGAGTGAAAATGTGCCTGGGGTGTTTGAGGGAAAGTTGGGACACCAGGGCAGCTGGAGCAGAGGAAGCAAGGGGTAATGAGCCCGAAGGGAAACCAGCGGCGGTGGGGCTAGATCCACAGAGCCTGACCAGCCTCCGTAAGAGCTGTGGAAAAACTCAGTTTATACTGCTGGCGTGCCCATGGCTCAGCGTGGTCCCTTCAAGCCCTAGGTTTTCGTGATTTGCCAACACAGACACTCACCAACTAGAAAGTTCTTCTGTTTCTCTTGGTACAGACTCCCCAGAGTGGGCTGAGTCCAGCCCGGGCACTTCATGTTGAGGTTCTTGTCCCCTCCGTCGAAGGGTTGCGTGGACTTGCTGTCCCGGTCTTGGTTGGGACTCCGGGTGGCCAGGCAGTGAAGACAGCTGGTGAGGGGAAACTCTGGACTAGAATTATCCAGGGGACCCAGGCAATTAATAGCTTCCCCTGTGGCTCAACAGTAAGGAATCCACTTGCAATACCAGAGACGCCAGTGATTCGGGTTCAATCCCTGGGTTGGGAAAATCCCCCAGAAGAGGGCATGGCAACCCACTCCAGTATTCTTACCTGGAGAATTCCAAGTAAGAATATGGGCTGCAGTCCATGGGTTGAAAGAGTCAGACACAACTGAAGCAATGCATAGGCAATCAATTCAAAATCAATGGGAGGAAGTATCAATATCTCTTTCTGTTCTCCATTCTAGTCTTATCCCTTCACAGTGCCTGTTAGAAGGGGCACTAGAAAGGGACAGAAAGGCCTTTCTGACTTTCTGCAGAGCACTGTGGGAAGTTTGATTCTAGTGAAGGATGATGAGACCAGGCAGGGAACCAACAGCTTCATTTGTTGATCTACTTGAAATGATGATAGGATGAAAACACACCTTCATGGGTGTGAAAGAGTCAGAATTCAATCTGCTCAATCTATCCAAAGCAAAACAAAACGGTTTTCTTACTTCTTATCACCTGGTCTCTCAAAAGCCTTGTCTCGTGCATTTCCTCATGTAGCACACAATTATTTCCTAAGCACCAAAGGAAAGCTTCTGCGGACCCTGGGACGGAGTTCTCATTTTCTCAGCTGGGAGAGGCCACAGCCTCCTCTGCCTCTCAAATCAGGGCCCTCAGAAGCCTCTCCTGGCTGAGAACAAGGGACGGTCTCCCAGCAGAGAGCAGAGGGCTGGGGAAGGTCGTGCACGAGCCTCAGTCACTCGTGCCATCCCTGGACCCACATCCCTACCCTGAGCATCCCCAGAGACCACCAAGAGAGCTCGAAGCGGGTCAGCAGGAGGCCAATTGCCTCATTTGTTCTCTTCTCTCCCGGGAGCCCCTCTTGACAGGTGGTCCCTGCTCTCCCTCCAGCAGCATGCAAATCCATCACTTGCCACTCTGGTTTTTACCAGATTTTAATTTCCTCATGTCAAGACGTCTCACTTCCTCTGTATCAAGTTCATGTCTCTTTTTGTAGAGGAAAAAGGACTCAAGTTTCCCTTTTCCATATGAGAGCCGATGTCTCTGGGTCTGCTCTCTCCTTCTCCGGAGCACAGAGCCCAGATGGAAGGTCGTGGAGATGTGGAGCGATATGCAGTAACCCTGGTAAGTCTGCTGTCCAGTTTAAGCACTGGTGCTGCCCAGCTCATCTCTCCCGCCCCCAGGCCCTAAGCTTAACCAGCAGCACTCCTCTCATTGACGTCTTAGAGTCCAGCCCAGATCTCAGAACCTCAGCTGCTGGATGAGGCACAGAATAAGGAGCTGGGCAGGTGTTGCCATGCTCTCCTCCAGGGGATCTTCCCAACCCAGGGATCGAACCCAGGTCTCTTGCATTGCAGGCGGATTCTTTACCTTCTGAGCCAACATACACACACATAAATGGGTTCCCCAGGAGGCACTAGTGGTAAAGAACCCTCCTGCCAAGGCAGGAGATGTAAGAAATTCGGGTTCAATCCCTGGGTTGGGAAGATCCCTGGAGAAGGGCATAGCCACCCACTCCAGTATTCTTGCATGTAAAACCCCCTGGACAGAGGAGCTGGAGGTCTACATGTAGCCCTTTGAGTCTCAAAGAATCAGACACAACTGAAGCAACATAGCATGCATGCACACGCACATAAATACATAGCATATTTGCATCTACATAAATACACACATAAATATAATACTGATTATTTACATCAGGTAATTACCCGGAAGTGAAACTGTTGAATCAAATGGTGTGCACATTTTTGTAAGGTTTTGATTCATTTTGTCAATATTGCAAATATTCCTTCAAAAAGATTGTACAAATTCACCTTTAAGCAGTAGAATACAAGTGTCTACTTTTTCCCATAGCCTGCTGACACTAACTATAGTTAATGGAGCTTTTCTCTCTGTCCTTAAAAAAGTTTTATTAATGAATAATAATATTTTGCCTTAATGAGAATATTTTCCTTTATTCATAAGAGCTGAACATTTTTCATCTATTTGCTATATTAAATCTCTTTTTAAATTGCCTATTTGTTTCCTTTGCTTTTTCTATTAAAATGATTCATCTTTTATTTAAAAATTAATTTTAAGAGATCTTTTTATAGTAAGTATATTCATCCTTTATTTGACATGGATGTTACAAAAATGTTTTTCAGTTTATCATTTGCCTCTTTATTTGTTGAAGGTATTTCCACATATGCAATGCATTTATGTCNAGAGACAGCTTTTTATAGTAAGTATATTCATCCTTTATTTGACATGGATGTTACAAAAATGTTTTTCAGTTTATCATTTGCCTCTTTATTTGTTGAAGGTATTTCCACATATGCAATGCATTTATGTCATCAAACTTATTAGTCATTTTCTTTATGGTTCCTGCCTTTAGAATTATGCTTAGAAAGACATTCTACATCCTTAGATTATATAACCATATCAATATTTTCTCTTGAGACATTTGCTTTACATTGAAATCTTTAATCCATCTGGAATTTATTATGCTAAGTTATGCAGATAGAAATCTTATACACTAAAATCTGGTACATCTATTTGGGACTGTTCCTGGGTTTTCACTGAAATTCATCGATCCATTGAACCACTAATATGTCAGCATTACAATTCTCTAATTTTGATGATTGAATAACACATCTGGACATGAGGCATTACATTTCAAGAATGACACTGACAAACCAGAGAGCGCTGAAAAGTGAAGTTAGAAAACCACTTCCTATAAAAAATAGTTTAAAAACTAGAAACATTTAACTTTGAAAAGAGAAGCTTCCATTCCCATCAAAAGTAGGACTTCAATAAGTAACCTAAGGGAGTTACATCAGAGCCATTTTTCAAATAGTTAAAGATCTGTTATATGGATTGGAATGAATCTGGATGGCTCTAGAGGAAAGAACTAGGGCTAATGGATGGAAATTATTAGAGGAAAATTTGGGTTCAACAAGGGACTTTCCCTTGTTCAGCAAGAGAACAGACTGTCTCAAAGGAAGCTGAAGTCAGAGAAGTCAGCTCCTCTTCACTGAAAAAAGCTAAAAAATAGGTAACTAATTTTTCCAGGATGCAATGAAAGGGACATTTGTTACAAATAAGTGCCTGGCTATTTGAAGGACATTCGAACTCTAAAATCTTCCCATCTACAATCTTATTATCCTAAATACAAAACAAACAAACAAATCAACATCATAACTTGACTGACATCAAGCCTCAACCACTGAGAAATCAGCACTGATGGGGTCTTTAAGGCAGAACAGCTGAGTCATGGTTTTCCAAAACCTTAGAAGCTGTGATTTGTCTTTTTTTGTTGTTTGGGAGATGGTTTGTGCAGGGCTGGGTTTGTGTTGCAGAATCTAAAGCAAATAGAAATGTATTAGGTACCCATAGAGCCTTCTTTATTATTTACGTGTTTAGGCACATCTCAGGGTGCCCCAGGGTACAAAGGGACATTTCCTCAAACAAACAGAAGAAAGTGGCCCAGAATCCTGGGATCTTGTTTTTATCCGGCTTCTCTAGACACCATAGCACTGAGCAGTAGTCTATCCTGTCCCCTCCTCACCTCCCTGGGGCGTGGGGAAGAGAATTTCCTTTAATGACGCGTAAAATATTCTGAGGTCCCGGGAGCTGTCCCATTCAAATACGGTGATTTTATCTATTATTTATCCCAGGGCTTTCAGAGAAGAGATGTCTCAGTCATGCAAAGAAGAGAAGCAGATCTTTGAAGCAGCCCTCTCTGGGTCATTTCCTTTGGAAGGAAGTGGCAGTCCAGAACAGGACAGCCGAGGTGTCCTCTGCCTGGGGCCAGTGTCCCTGTGTAGGAGATCTCATCGCTGAGGACGTGGGCTCAGCAGGCGTTCAGTCACTTAAGTATCCTGACTGTCATCCTCTGAAGACCCACAGTCCTGACTTAATTAAAGCCATAGGTAGATGAGGAGAGCACTACAGTCCATCATGTTAGCAAAGCCCATCAGCTGCCTAAAGATACTTTATGGGCACAAGACATGGAGCCGAAAGTGAGTCATACAAGACGCTGCTGCTGCTGCTGCTGCTGCTGCNCCTGACTTAATTAAAGCCATAGGTAGATGAGGAGAGCACTACAGTCCATCATGTTAGCAAAGCCCATCAGCTGCCTAAAGATACTTTATGGGCACAAGACATGGAGCCGAAAGTGAGTCATGCAAGACGCTGCTGCTGCTGCTGCTGCTGCTGCTGCTAAGTCACTTCAGTCGTGACCGACTCTGTGCGACCCCATAGATGGCAGCCCACCAGGCTCCGCCGTCCCTGGGATTCTCCAGGCAAGAACACTGGAGTGGGTTGCCATTTCCTTCTCCAATGCATGAAGTGAAAAGTGAAAGTGAAGTCGCTCAGTCCTGTCCGACTCTTCGCGACCCCATTAACTGCAGCCCACCAGGCTCCTCTGTCCATGGGATTTTCCAGGCAAGAGTACTGGAGTGTGCCATTGCCTTCTCCGACACAAGATGCTACAAACTATTAATAGAGATATAATTAAGCATTAAATTATAAAGAGAGGTATATGGGCCTTATACACATAATGTTGAGCAAAAAAAGCCAGACACGAAAGTTTTTTATTAATCCATTTATATAAGAAAAAAGCTTCCCTGGTGGCTCAGACAGTGAAGAATCTGCCTGCAATGTGGGAGACCTGGGTTTGATCCCTAGGTTTTGGGCTGATCCTCTGGAGAAGGGAATGGCTACCCATTCCTTTTGTTCTTGCCTGGAGAATTCCATGGACAGAGGAGCCTGGTGGGCTACAGTCCATGGGATTGCAATGAGCTAGACATAACTGAGAGATTAAATTTTTCACTTTTTTTCATTTATATAACATGTTAAACTGATTTATGGTGTTGAAGTCAAGGTATTGGTTACCCTTTGGGGTGGAGAGATGATAGTGCCTGGAAAGAGGCACCCAGGGCATTCTGGGATACTGATGATATTCTGGGGATTTTTTGGGGTTTTTTTTTGTTTGTTTGTTTTTGGCTGCACCATGAGGCATATAGGATCTTAATTCCCTGAGCAGGGATGGAAACTGTGTCCCCTGCATTGGAAGTATGGAGTCTTAACCATTGGGCCTCCAGGGATGTCCCGAATTTCTGTTTTTAATTGAAGTGCAGGTTACTTTGGTGTCCTCAATTTGTGAAAATTTGTTGAGTTGTGCATTTATGATTTATGCACTCATTTGGATGTGTTATACTTCAGTAAAAAATTTTGAACCAAAAGGGGGTTAAAAAAATGTTTTTCCATAGGGTACTGATTAAATTGACAAATACAAGAAAAAATGAGGAATTTTTTCAAATAATCCAAAACAAGAGGAAGGTGGTAATTGGTGCTTCTCAGCACAGATCTGAGGGCTCCCATGGTTCTGTGCCATTTAAATCTCCTAACAGTGTGAAGGGAAGGATGCTTTCTACATTTCTGCAGTGAGGGTACAAAGAGATTATGTGACAGAGTCGAATCACATGGCTGGTAAGTGTGAGTCTTCTGGACTCAAATCCTAGGCTCAAGTTTTCACTAAAGATTTACAACATGCACAGCAAAGTTATACCCTCAAAGCCCAAGAAGGATAGGAGACCTTGATTTAGACCCTTTCCACGTCAAGAAACTGAAATCCATGATGTCAAGGAGAACTTGTAAGTCAAAGAGTCCGAGTATTCCCAGGGCCCCCAGTGGGTCCCCAGTCACTCAGGGACTCCTCTCTTAGGCTTGGTACAACACTGGAAATCACTTTGGGTGTCCTCTGTCATCAGATCATACCAGTCCCTCCAGCTCAAGCAGCAGCTGAGTCATGGTATGTTACAGACTCCTCCAGAGCCAGAGAAGAGGAAGGGATTGGGGGAGAGATGCAGAAAACGCAGGTGGCCTGTTCTAATTCAGACTTAATCAGATCAGTTAAGCAGAAACATAGGCTCTGACCAAATTAAATTACGGTTTCTTCTTGCCCTAATGGAAAGTTCATTGCCCCAGGCTTCAGGAAACTGTTCCAGTTACTGCCTTGGCCATTAAGTATCCATTCTAACCTCTCTGGGCTTCCTTCTCTTCATCTGTAAAATGAGAAATTTAAAAGAAAAAATTTTCTCTGTGTCCCTTCCAGCCCAGACTTATGACCTAAAACAGCAGAGTTCACACTTCTGCCTGGGAAAGGATGCTAACCCCAGACTTGAGCATAGGATTTAGTGTCAGGAAACCTGAGGTTACGTTTTTGACTCAAAATACGATGCTTTGTCATTTCATTGGCCTCTGTTTCCTATTCTTTAATAAGAAAGAGCTGTAATCAAGATTAAATAAGCTAATGAATTGTTCTCAAACTTGACCTTGTATAGCATCAGATGGTGGGGCCGGGGGTGAGTAGGGGGTGGCTCTATTTCTCTAAGCATTATTTTTATAACCTATTATTACTACTCAAAAAACAACAACAACAACAACAGCAACCCTATTTTAAAAGCAAATGCTGTATATAGTCTTTTTGTGGTTGATGTTCTGTCTTTTAATAATTCTTGTGGCTTTTTTTT
>SJYV01053792.1:775204-804425 GCA_006410875.1 Neotragus pygmaeus
TGGAAGAGCCCATTTGTTGTTATTGGGGGAATGGAGTGATAATAGTACAGCTCTGACTATAAACCATTCCTTGGGTCAAGGAAGATGGCAGTACCTGTAAGACAGATAAACTTAAATTGTTGACAAATTTGCCTCAGGGTTAAAAAACTTTTCATAATATATAATACTTCGCTTTTTAAAATAGAGTAAGTCCCATACATATGAACATTCAAGTTGTGAGTTTTCAAAGATACGAACATGTGTTCGCATATCCAGCACATAAGTTAATTCATGTGTCTGGCATACATTGTCACGTGCATACATCCTCCACAAGGAGTTGGCTTTTGTGTATTTGACTGTTCAACACTGTATAGAGTACAGTAGTACAGTATCTTTATTTCTAGCCCAGGATGCTCCAAAGCAAGCATAAAAGCAGCATTGATGTAGCTGGCGCTGTACTGTACTTTTCAAGGCATTGTTGCCGTTGTTTGGTCACTAAATCCTGTCCAACACTTTTGTGACCCTATGGACTACAGGCCATCAAGGCTCCTCTGTCCATGGGATCTTCCAGGCAAGAATGATGGAGTGGGTTGCCATTTCCTTCTCCAGGGGATCTTCCCAACCTGGAGACTGAACCCATGTCCCCTGCACTGTAAGATTAAAAGTTTTTTCTGTATTTTGTTTGTTATGTGTCATTTGTGTTGTTGTTGTTCAGTTATTAAGCTGTATCCCTTGGCTCCTGCTTGGGCAAGGGAATTCTTTACCACGAGTGGTACCTGGTTAGTTGGGTTCCTCGGCTAACTTTGTTGGACTTATTAACAAATTGGACTTACAAACACATTCTCAGCAAAATTTATTTGTATGTAGGGGATTTTCTGTAGTTTCCTTCCTTTCCTTCAAACTATTTTTGCATGTCCTTATTATATCTTATCCTTACAACTATGATATCTGGTGCATGCATGTGAGCTCGGTTGCTTCAGTCAAGTACAATTCTTTGCAACCCTGTGGACTGTAGACCGCCAGGCTCCTCTGTCCATGGGATTCTCCAGACAAGAATACTGGAATGAGTTGCTGTGCCCTCCTCCAGGGAATCTTCCTGACACAGGCATCAAATCCACATCTCCTGCATTCTTTACCACTGAACCACCAGGGAAACCCATGTTATCTAGTAGATGTAATAAAAGTGAGGAGCAAAAATAGAAACTGTTTACCTGGTCTCCAATAATGCCAGATGGGAATACCAGACCATATGACCTGCCTCTTGAGAAATTTGTATACAGGTCAGGAAGCAACAGTTAGAACTGGACATGGAACAACAGACTGGTTTCAAATAGGAAAAGGAGTGTGTCAAGGCTGTATGTTGTCACCCTGCTTATTTAACTTCTATGCAGAGTACATCATGAGAAACACTGGACTGGANCTCTTGCTTTTTCAGTGATCCAGTGGATGTTGGCAATTTGATCTCTGGTTCCTCTGCCTTTTCTAAGTCCAGCTTGAACATCTGGAAGTTCACGGTTCATGTACTATTGAAACCTGGCTTGGAGAATTTTGAAATGAAATAGCATAGGAAATAAGATAATAAAAAATTCAAAAATCAAATAAATAGAGGTTACCAAGTACTTGAGATGAGTTAATTATCACTATTGAGCCTGAAATTTAGCTGTATTTCCTAGCAGGTAATGCATAAAAAGGAAACATGGTTCTCATTATCTGATGATAATTTTTAAAACAATTAGTTTTTTAAAACTGTGCATGCATGTGTGTGTATGCGTGTGTGTGTGTGTGTGTGCACGTGCATATCACTGATTTCAAGGAGAAACATGCCCTGAGATTATTTGTATGTGAAAGTTTATAAAACCATAAGTACTATTTTTTCTTCCCTTCCTCCCTTCCTTTCTTTTCATCTCTTTCTTTCTTTCTTTCCTTCTTTCTTTATCTTTCTTCTCTTCTTCCTCCCCCTCTTCTTTTTCTTGGGTTCAAGAAATATAGAAAAATACAAAGAATAATAAATACCACACACTCAACACCCAGAAGTAATTTATGGTTTATTTTCTAAAATAAGATAAATGGAACAATTCTAGGAAAAAATGAAAACTATTTCTATTATTATCCTCAATTACATTTTCTACCCTCCCTTACCAGGTATAATAGCTATCACCAACTTAGGTACATTTTTTCTGTCTTGTTTTTACATTTTTTATAACAATAAATATACAGACTATGCGTGTACCTATGAATATTGAGTTTTGTGTAAATGGTATCAATGAACACAGTATTCTGTAATTTACATTTCCACTCAGTATTATGCATCTGATACCTATCCAGGTTGATATATGCAGATCTAGTTAATTCATTTTACTTGCTGTACAAGATTCTACCATGACTATATCACTTTTTTTTTTCTTTATCTACTGGACATTTTTGTTTCTAGTTTTTTAGCATTAAGATCAAACTTACCACGGGTACTCTTGTATATAACTGTACACATGTTGGAGAGTATTTTCTTAGGCTATATACCTGGATATGGGATTGTTTCTATGTATATTTCAAATTTTCCTAGTTGCAGACAACAGAATTCACTATAGCTTGTTTAAGCAAACATTGGCATAATTAAATGATATCAGATAATCTCTAAAAATTCTGGCAAGGTCAGAAAAGTAGGCTGGGAAAGTATTGCCAGAGATATCCCAGTTGGGAGAATACTTCAATATGCCACACAACTGTTCTAAAAGAAATACCAAAGCTGCTTAGAACCCATGACTTTGTGATCCAAACATCAGAAATTTGCATTCAGTTACCCCAGAAGAAGATGGTTTTCTTTCCTTATCATTTTATAAAGCCTCCTTTATCAAATATCAAAGATCTGTATGTGCTTAAATCTGTATATGGACTCTTTATTATGTTCTATTGATCTATTTGTGTATTCCAATGTCAATACTATCTTGACATTTTTACTATGACTTTGTCTTTCTATTTAGTGAGACATCCTCTCTTCTTTCTCGGAATTATTTTAACTGTTTTTATACATTTGTTTTATATGAATTTTAGAATCAATTTGTCAAGTGTGAAGATAGGCACTTGAAATTTTGGTTATATGTGTGTTGAATGTACAGCCTAATTTTGGGAAAATCAGTATCTTGATAATAGTGTTCTCATCCACAAACATGGTCTGTCTCTCAATTTGTTTAATTCTTTGCGCATTACTTGGATTCTTGTTATAATTATTAATGGATTTTTTTAGTTTTTCTTGCTATCATAAATTACATATTTTTAAAGTTAATTTTTTAAATTAAAATTTCTAATTTGGTTAATGTGCTTCCCTGTAGCTCAGTGGTAAAGAAACATCCTTCCAATGTAGAGACGTGGGTTCAGTCCCTGGGTTAGGAAGATCTCTGGAGAAGGAAATGACAACCCACACCAGTATCCTTGCCTGGGAAATTCCATGGATGGAAAAGCCTGGCGGGCCACAGTGCTTGGGATCACAAAGGGGCAGATGTAACTGAGCAAATAAGCATGCACGTACATAATTAATTATAATATTTGTTGTAAATAGTAGATACCATTATTAAGTTAACAGGCTACTCCTAATTTGCTAAGAGATTTTTCTTTAATCATGAATGCATATTGAGTCCTATTGAATCCTTTTCTCTGCATATATTGAGATGGTCAATTTTTTCCCCACTTCATCTTTGAAGAAAACAAACTGTTGTAGTCAGGATAAATCACAGAGTATTAGGTTATTAGAACTGGAAGCATCTTGAGATATCATCTCATATTCTCAGTGGGACTCCCTTGGCATTTGAACTGGGGAAATCTTTACTGTTTGAGATTGTCTTATATATTACAAGAGCACTAACAAATCTGGTGTTCCTATTCCCTGTTAGAAGCCAGATACACTCTTTAAGTCATCCAGAAATCAAAAACTGTCCCCACATATTTGCAATGTCCTTATCACTTTGACACCCTAGGATCCCCAGAGACCTCTCTGACACCTAAAGACCTGTAGGGGTTGTCCTTACCCAAAAGTTGCCAAATGCCTTCTTCAGGCTAGCTTTAGGACTATTTTGACCTTACCCTGCTCTGAAATCTCCACTCCTGCACCCTACCCATCACCCCCCCCCCCATCCTTACTAAAGAGTTGCTGAATTATTCTAACTCCTTCTAGTATCCTTTTGTTCCTGCCATAAGCAACCCTTCTGGGATCCCTGTGTTCTCATTGTAAATCACTCTAAAGACTCATCTCTTTTCCGTACTCCTACTGGCACTTCTCAGGAGAGTCATGCCTGATCTGGCACTGACCAATCCTACCAGGGGTCTTTGCAGATACAGTGATGAAACCAAGATGCTGCTGCCTTCTGCCTCTCGAGCATTCAACATCTCCAAACTCCCTCCCCACCTCGGGCTGCAAGGCACAGTGCCAGCAGACACCAGGGGAGCTCTGCCCAGTCTTCTCCAAGCCTGACCTCTCGTGGGTGTTGGGGCGGCTGCCCTGCAGCCTCCTAGGAAGAAGAAACACAAAGGTAGGTCTTTATCATACATCCTTACTTTCTAAACCATTGCTGCAGAGGATATGGAGGCTCTGGGTTTGGAGGGTTTGGGTCTGTTTTGGGGAGGAGGATGGCGGTGGTGGCCGAGCTGGGTGGACAAAGTTATATCCAGAGGACAGACTCCATTGCCTTCTCCTTGGAAAGGGAAGTCGAAGCAGCTAGCTCCATTTGGGATGTAAATCTACCAGGAGGCTTGTGAAATCATTTCATCCACTCCAGCCAAAGCATCACACGTATATCAGAAGCTTTTCTTTGTCTTCATGCATTTCCTTTGGTCACTCAAACATTTGAGTGTCTGCTTTGTGTTCAAAGATAAATAAGCCAGTTCTCAAGCTCAAGAGCTTCCTAGTCAGGTGGGGAGAAATCCAGGGACATTTCAGGAGATGGTGTCCAGTGTCCCAGCAGAGATATGAACTAGCATCTATCTATAGGAGTGGAGCTCAGAAGCCTTCTCAGAGGCGAGTGCTGCTTGTCCCTCTGTCTGAGACTTACTTGGAGGGTAGGCAGGCAGGTACAGTCATCCCAGCAGACATGGGTGGGCAGCACCCACTCTGCAGCTCTCGCTCCCACATCTACCTGCCCCTTAGGAAGCTTCTACTTCAGCCATAATGAGGCTCTAGACTCCACCTTTCAGTCAGCAAGTATCCAAGGAAAGAGGAAGAGGGAGCAGTGTTCAATCCCACACACCAATGCCAGGAAAAAAGTGGTGGTGCTGATTTAGTCCCTAGGCCATGTCCCAGTCTGCAACCCCATGGACTGTAGACTGCTAGGCTCCTCTGACCATTGGATTTCCCAGGCAAGAATACTGGAGTGAGTTGTCATTTTCTTCTCCAGGGAATCTTCCTGACCCAGGGATAGAACATATGTCTCTTGCATGGCAAGTGGATTCTTTATCACTAAGCCACCAAGGAAGCCTAGGGAAAGAAGTGTGTGCAAATCTGGCCAACTGGCTCAGCAATGACAGCTGGCCAGAGACGGATTCCAAGTCCAACATGGGCTTTTTTGGGTTCTAAAAGTATGCACATTTGAATCACAGATGCAAGCAACTGAAAGAAATTCTAAAAATTATTATTATAGAACTTTCTCAGTATTAAAACTGCCATAACAACTTCTTAAGTTTCAACTATTTGATTTTTTTATAGTCATGAAACAAATAAGAATCGTCAATGAGAAGAAAAAATAGAATTCCTAAACCCTTTACTAATTTACTTTGATGGACAGAGGGCACTTTTCTCTTGCTGCTTGCTAGCTATGTGATCCAATACAAGTCACTGAACCTCTCTGAGCCTTTTACTCATCTATAAAGAAGATGTGGTACATATATACAGTGGAATATTACTCAGCCATAAAAAAGAATGAAATAATACTGTTTGCAGCAATGTGGATGAACCTAGAGATGATCACACTAAGCAAAGTAAGTCAGAAAGAGAAAGGCAAATACCATATGATATCAATTATATGTAGAATCTAAACTATGACACAAACAAACTCATCTATGAAACAGAGACAGACTCACAGACACAGAGAACAGACTTGTGTTGCCAAGGGTGCGGGGAATGGGAGGGAAGGATTGGGAGTTTGGGATCAGCAGATGCAAACTAATATATATATATAGGATGGAAAAACAACAAGGCCCTACTGTATAGCACAGGGAACTATATTCAACACCCTGAGATAAACCATAATGGAAAAGAATATGAAAAAATATATGTATATATCACTAAATCATTTTACTGCATAGCAGAAATTAACACAACACTGTAAATCAACAATATATCAATAAAATAAAAAATCGACATGTCAGGAAACACGCCACCCACCCACCCAGCCAGCCAGCCAGCCACTCCAGGAAGAGAATGGGAATAAGGACACACAGATGCTACGAATTCTTGGATGTCACCACCATGCCCTATTGCAGAGGAAAGAAACAGGAAAATCAACAAAAAGAGAAATACAGATGACCTAATAACAAACTTAAAATGTTTATTTGGCCTTACTAGAAGTTTAAAATCTGTAAATGAAAATACCAAGAAGGAAAGTTATGACCAGCCTAGACAGCATATTGAAAAGCAGAGACATTACTTTGCCAACAAAGGTCCGTCTAGTCAAGGTTATGGTTTTTCCTGTGGTCATGTATGGATGTGAGAGTTGGACTGTGAAGAAAGTTGAGCACTGAAGAATGGATGCTTTTGAACTGTGGTGTTGGAGAAGACTCTTGAGAGGAGTCTTGAGAGGAGACCCAACCAGTCCATTCTAAAGGAGATCAGCCCTGAGTGTTCTTTGGAAGGACTGATGCTAAAGCTGAAACTCCAATACTTTGGCCACCTCATGCGAAGTGTTGACTCATTGGAAAAGACTCTGATGCTGGGAGGGATTCGGGGCAGGAGGNTATGGTTTTTCCTGTGGTCATGTATGGATGTGAGAGTTGGACTGTGAAGAAAGTTGAGCACTGAAGAATGGATGCTTTTGAACTGTGGTGTTGGAGAAGACTCTTGAGAGGAGTCTTGAGAGGAGACCCAACCAGTCCATTCTAAAGGAGATCAGCCCTGAGTGTTCTTTGGAAGGACTGATGCTAAAGCTGAAACTCCAATACTTTGGCCACCTCATGCGAAGTGTTGACTCATTGGAAAAGACTCTGATGCTGGGAGGGATTCGGGGCAGGAGGAGAAGGGGACGACAGAGGATGAGATGGCTTGATGGCATCACTGACTCAATGGACGTGAGTTTGGGTAAACTCTGGGAGTTGGTGATGGACAGGGAGGCCTGGCATGCTGCGATTCATGGGGTCGCAAAAAGTCAGACACGACTGAGCGACTGAACTGAACTGAACTGAACTGAACGCTGTAGCAAGTGTTTTTGAAATGAGAATCCTTGGTGTTTATGCGGGAGCTGGGAAATAGCTCCTCTTCAAACGTGGTGCTGGGAATCCAGATTGCTGTAACCTTTCCAGTGGGCAGGGGGAGAGGGTGGTGGGGTGGCGAGCAGGTGTCTCCTCCCCCACAATGCCTCTGAGTGCTGCCAGCTCCTGCCCCCCAAGCAACTCTTCTAAATCCATAAAAATGTGTGCTCGCTCTGACCTCCTTGCTTCATTTCTAGAAATTTATCCTTGAAAATAACAATGGCATGTGCAAAACATATAGCTATAAAGATGTTCTTCACAGCCCTGTTTGTAACATTTAAAAGCCAAAAACAACCGAAGTGCCAGCAACCGATGCTTAACGGGGGTGGCAACAGCATGGAAGCCGCCCCACTTGGAAGCCAGAGAGAGTGTGGTGGGCTTCAAACCCCAGCTCTTCTGCAAGCTCCCTGCGTGACCCTGGGCAAAATCTTGCCTCCACACCTTATATTCTTAATTTTAAAATGTACAGAGTAATAGTATTTACCTCCTAGGTATGTAACAAGGAATAAATTAGATGATGTGTATAAAGCTTAGCCCATGGGAAGCATTTTATAAATAGTTGCTATTATTAAATAAATTATACTATAACCATATGAGGAAATTCATTGCAAACGTAAAAGAGATGCTAGATGTAGAAAACTGTCTAACGATGCTGGGAAATGTTTATGGGCATCGTTAAGTGCAAGGACCAGGTTATATTCCTGTATGATGTCTGTTTTCCATAAAAAAAAATTTTTTTTCAACAGAAATAGACTCACAGACATAGAAAACAAACTTCTGGTTACCAAAGGGAAAAGGAGGGAAGAAGAAATTAGGAGTTTGATACTAATAGATACATACTATTATATATAAAATAGATTAAAAAAAAATAAGGACCTACAGTATAGCACGGGGAACTATATTCAGTTTCTTGATGATTAAGAAGAAACAAGAATCATTTTGAACTGTAAAGACACTCTAGAAAGTGGAGGTAGAGAACGGTGTCCTGCAAAATTCCCAGCAAGGTGTCCCTACTTCATGCTCTTCCGAAGAGGAAACAGCCCAAGAAACCCCCTAACCAGAGGGTGGCAGGTTCCTCAGCTGGTGAACCCATCCTGAAGCTGTGGGTGATGCCACCCACCCGCAGTCCACTTACGTCATGGAGGCAGCTAAAGGAGAGAGAGCGGAAAGGCCCAGGAAACTAGAGGCGGGGGAGGGGACAGTCTCCCCTTTGCCCTGCACCTTGCTACCCTCTCTGACCCAGCTTGCCCAGCGTCCCTGTTTCCCCACTGCATAACCTTCTCATGTGTTTTTCTTGACCATGGAATCTCCCCGGGCAGAGCCATCTTGGCCCCAGTACCACAGGGGAAGGTCCAGGGCAGGACTGGCCATTTCCTGGCCAGGTCCCCTTCCAGGTCAGGCCAGAGCAGGGCTGGAGGGGATAAATGGGGAAAAAATCACAATGAAAAGGTGTATCCTTTGTGTTGAACAAAGGGAAGAGAAGGTGGATTGGGGGCTACTTGGAAGCAGTCAACTGGCTTCTACTGCTCTCCCCAGATCCACCTCCCAAGCAAGCACCATTTTCTGTGCGCACAGGGAGGTGCAGGCCCCCCAGCTATGGACGGAAATGGAAGGAGCCTTCAGGGTTTGGCTTTTAGGCTGGAAGCCATGGTCAGGTGTGGAGTCCTGGTCATTCCCATGGGCTTTATCATTGCCACTTAGCATCTATGTGCTCGGCCATGCCCACAGAAGCCTTCCCATACATGCCAGAGGTGCTTGCAGACCTGCACTGGCTCCCAGCTATGTGCAGCGACCCTCCATCTCTCCTGGGGACTGGCATACTTAGGGTGGCTTTCTGAGGAGGTCTTCTGGAGGATTAACCCTTGACTGGGTGTAGCCAAACAACCGGGACTTGGGGTGATACTCCAAGGGTAAGAAAAAGCTTCTCTCCCATGTCTTTAAAATAAAACAAAAATAATGATGATGCTTGCTGACCTGCCAAAACCACAGGACTAGTGGTGATGAATGAATGGGATTGTCCAGGGAAGACTTGAAGAGCCCCAGGAAAAGAGATATTTTAACACAGAGAGAGGGTTGAGGCTTAATTCTGTCTGACAGCAAAGCCCTGCTCTTAACTGCTACAGTCTACCATCTTGGGAATAATTGTAGCTTGCAGATAGGGCTAGCTGCCACATCCCAGGGAACCCCAAGTGGCATGGCTACATATAGTCAGGGGCTAGACCTCTTCAGCTTTGAATACCTCAAAAGATGAAAGCATTCCATTCTGTACCGTCCCCACTCCAGAGCTTTGACTCTCACATGCCTGATCCTTGTCTTTTCTCGATCTCAGGGGGAAAGTGGCAAGGAATGCTATTTGGGGATAAAGATGGAAAAAGAAAGAAAAAGTGTACTGAGCAAGGTTACATGGGGGCTGGTGGCAGCCATTCCTTCCATTTGAAAACCCAGTTGTTCATCACCTGCTGCCCTTCCCATCCTCCCAGCATTGGCTGAAATGCAAAGCAGGCCTCCTTGCATCCCACTCTTACCCTTGACTAATGAAAGTTCTCTTCCTCTCTGTGGGAGCTGTTGCTTTTGTTCCTGAGAGCTTAAGGCCTTTTGGCATGCCAAACGACAAAGACAGGACTCTGAGTGGCCCTACCTGGGGAAAGTTAGGAATGAGTCATAAGCTGTGTTTGCCTAAATGAGTTAGGACCTGTCAGTCATCAGTGATGTTATAAATACAGTGAGAGCTGGAAACTCTTCTCAGACAGGAAAATAACAGGCTATGCAAAGTGGATCTGGGGCTTTGAGATGGAACAGCCTCTTTTTAGAGGCTGCAGGTGAAACAGCAGGTGCCTGTGTGACCTCCACGGAGGCAGACACACTTACCCATCACCGCAAGCCTCTCTCGATCCTGCATTAGGGTGAGTACAGAATTCATAGGTGAATGGGGACCTGTTCTTGGGCATGATCAAGTCAAGGTGTTGGCAGATATGATTCTAGAGCAAGCTCCTCTCCCTCAGGGGACCCCTGTAACACATTCCCTGTTGCCAGGAGAGAAATTTCCCATCATCCTCCCTTCTTCTTGTCAACTGCTGGCATTGTCTGAGTTGGAAGGCAGGCTGACAAGGTTAAGGGGAGAGAAGATCTGATATGCTATCATGCTTCTCAGGTCCGTGATAGGCAGGCTTGTGCGGAGTGGGCCCATGGCCTCCCTCCATTCCCCTCCCCAAATAACCCTCCGATGTGCCAATCAGAGACGAAGATAAGACACTGACTCCTAGTCTTCCTCCCAGAGCCTAAACCTCGAGGCAATTATTTATGGGAGCTCTGCAGTGTCTATCAAACACCCTCAATCCTGGGGCCTCCTTTCCACATGGTGCTGCCACAGTAACATGGACTGTAGAGGAGGAGGATAGCTCTTACAAACTCCCGTGAACCATCCTGGTCACCATCAGTTGACAGTGATAGCCACTTAAAGTTTAGGCTATGTCCATCAATGAAACTATCTACCGTGAGATAGACCAGCCATCTGTGACCATGCTCCCACTGCCAGTCATCTAGACCAAGGCTACTCAAAGTGCGTATCAGGACTAAGCTGCTGGTTGTCTGTTACTGGTCCACTGTGGTTTTAAGTACAGCAATCAAGAGCAAGCATTTGAAACTTTTACAGCAGTCTGGCAGAGTAATGTTAACATGTTTATTCTAATAATTTAAAAGGGAATTGTATTTTTATCTTTCCATCTCATTTTCCCAGAAATGTAGTCTAGAGAATACATTTTAAGAAAAATATATATAGTATCAAAATACCATTCTGCAATAAGCTGTCCAAGAAAAACCTCTGTTCCTTCATCCCAGATAGTTTGAGGCAAACTAATCTAGTTGCATCGACTATTCCAGGAATATGGCATCAAAAACCCTAGGCTGCTGACTATCTGTTCTTTTATAGGAATTATTATAAGTGGAAAGAGAGAAGAGAGTGGAAGTAGAGAGGCAGACTAGCAGACAGAGAAGGTGCTCCGGGGTAGCCAGCTCCTCTCAAGACAGTCTTCACACTGATAAACTGATGGGATGAACCCCGCCTTTTCTGGCTCTCTTTCCTGAGATTTTTGGCTGTGGAGCAAGTCAGGAAGGAGGACAGTACCCCACAGACATGGCCTCTCTGGGCGGCTGACCCAGGAAGCCCAGGGTATGGGGAATATTTTGCCATCTGATTCTCCTGGCTCAGCCTGGCTGCCCCAAGGCCCTCTTGACTCTACCCTGCATGTCTACAGGTCTTTACCCCTAAAGAGTACAGGGTGATCGGAACCCCAGGGCTCCCTGTCATTCAAGTTCAGCAAGACTTCCTGAGGGAGTTTTTCAGCTCAGGCAGGATACCCAGGCATTAAGCACAAAAGCATATAGTCAAACATCCTCAAGTCCTGAGTCTGGTTTCTCCGCTTCCTGCCTACATGACACTGGGCACACAAGTACTGAGGCCTCAGTATCTGCATCTACAAAATGAACCTAATGGGACTTCTTAACACTGGCAGTCCCGTGGTTAAGACTGTGTGCTTCCAATGCAGGGGACACAGGTTTGACCCCTGCTCAGGGAAGTTCCGTATGCTGCGAGGGGCGGCCAAAAACAAGCAGAAACCGAAATGGATAGTGACTGACTTTATTTTGGGGGGCTCCAAAATCACTGCAGATGATGATTGCAGCCATGAAATTAAAAGACGCTTACTCCTTTGAAGGAAAGTTATGAGCAACCTNCAGCGTCCCTGTTTCCCCACTGCATAACCTTCTCATGTGTTTTTCTTGACCATGGAATCTCCCCGGGCAGAGCCATCTTGGCCCCAGTACCACAGGGGAAGGTCCAGGGCAGGACTGGCCATTTCCTGGCCAGGTCCCCTTCCAGGTCAGGCCAGAGCAGGGCTGGAGGGGATAAATGGGGAAAAAATCACAATGAAAAGGTGTATCCTTTGTGTTGAACAAAGGGAAGAGAAGGTGGATTGGGGGCTACTTGGAAGCAGTCAACTGGCTTCTACTGCTCTCCCCAGATCCACCTCCCAAGCAAGCACCATTTTCTGTGCGCACAGGGAGGTGCAGGCCCCCCAGCTATGGACGGAAATGGAAGGAGCCTTCAGGGTTTGGCTTTTAGGCTGGAAGCCATGGTCAGGTGTGGAGTCCTGGTCATTCCCATGGGCTTTATCATTGCCACTTAGCATCTATGTGCTCGGCCATGCCCACAGAAGCCTTCCCATACATGCCAGAGGTGCTTGCAGACCTGCACTGGCTCCCAGCTATGTGCAGCGACCCTCCATCTCTCCTGGGGACTGGCATACTTAGGGTGGCTTTCTGAGGAGGTCTTCTGGAGGATTAACCCTTGACTGGGTGTAGCCAAACAACCGGGACTTGGGGTGATACTCCAAGGGTAAGAAAAAGCTTCTCTCCCATGTCTTTAAAATAAAACAAAAATAATGATGATGCTTGCTGACCTGCCAAAACCACAGGACTAGTGGTGATGAATGAATGGGATTGTCCAGGGAAGACTTGAAGAGCCCCAGGAAAAGAGATATTTTAACACAGAGAGAGGGTTGAGGCTTAATTCTGTCTGACAGCAAAGCCCTGCTCTTAACTGCTACAGTCTACCATCTTGGGAATAATTGTAGCTTGCAGATAGGGCTAGCTGCCACATCCCAGGGAACCCCAAGTGGCATGGCTACATATAGTCAGGGGCTAGACCTCTTCAGCTTTGAATACCTCAAAAGATGAAAGCATTCCATTCTGTACCGTCCCCACTCCAGAGCTTTGACTCTCACATGCCTGATCCTTGTCTTTTCTCGATCTCAGGGGGAAAGTGGCAAGGAATGCTATTTGGGGATAAAGATGGAAAAAGAAAGAAAAAGTGTACTGAGCAAGGTTACATGGGGGCTGGTGGCAGCCATTCCTTCCATTTGAAAACCCAGTTGTTCATCACCTGCTGCCCTTCCCATCCTCCCAGCATTGGCTGAAATGCAAAGCAGGCCTCCTTGCATCCCACTCTTACCCTTGACTAATGAAAGTTCTCTTCCTCTCTGTGGGAGCTGTTGCTTTTGTTCCTGAGAGCTTAAGGCCTTTTGGCATGCCAAACGACAAAGACAGGACTCTGAGTGGCCCTACCTGGGGAAAGTTAGGAATGAGTCATAAGCTGTGTTTGCCTAAATGAGTTAGGACCTGTCAGTCATCAGTGATGTTATAAATACAGTGAGAGCTGGAAACTCTTCTCAGACAGGAAAATAACAGGCTATGCAAAGTGGATCTGGGGCTTTGAGATGGAACAGCCTCTTTTTAGAGGCTGCAGGTGAAACAGCAGGTGCCTGTGTGACCTCCACGGAGGCAGACACACTTACCCATCACCGCAAGCCTCTCTCGATCCTGCATTAGGGTGAGTACAGAATTCATAGGTGAATGGGGACCTGTTCTTGGGCATGATCAAGTCAAGGTGTTGGCAGATATGATTCTAGAGCAAGCTCCTCTCCCTCAGGGGACCCCTGTAACACATTCCCTGTTGCCAGGAGAGAAATTTCCCATCATCCTCCCTTCTTCTTGTCAACTGCTGGCATTGTCTGAGTTGGAAGGCAGGCTGACAAGGTTAAGGGGAGAGAAGATCTGATATGCTATCATGCTTCTCAGGTCCGTGATAGGCAGGCTTGTGCGGAGTGGGCCCATGGCCTCCCTCCATTCCCCTCCCCAAATAACCCTCCGATGTGCCAATCAGAGACGAAGATAAGACACTGACTCCTAGTCTTCCTCCCAGAGCCTAAACCTCGAGGCAATTATTTATGGGAGCTCTGCAGTGTCTATCAAACACCCTCAATCCTGGGGCCTCCTTTCCACATGGTGCTGCCACAGTAACATGGACTGTAGAGGAGGAGGATAGCTCTTACAAACTCCCGTGAACCATCCTGGTCACCATCAGTTGACAGTGATAGCCACTTAAAGTTTAGGCTATGTCCATCAATGAAACTATCTACCGTGAGATAGACCAGCCATCTGTGACCATGCTCCCACTGCCAGTCATCTAGACCAAGGCTACTCAAAGTGCGTATCAGGACTAAGCTGCTGGTTGTCTGTTACTGGTCCACTGTGGTTTTAAGTACAGCAATCAAGAGCAAGCATTTGAAACTTTTACAGCAGTCTGGCAGAGTAATGTTAACATGTTTATTCTAATAATTTAAAAGGGAATTGTATTTTTATCTTTCCATCTCATTTTCCCAGAAATGTAGTCTAGAGAATACATTTTAAGAAAAATATATATAGTATCAAAATACCATTCTGCAATAAGCTGTCCAAGAAAAACCTCTGTTCCTTCATCCCAGATAGTTTGAGGCAAACTAATCTAGTTGCATCGACTATTCCAGGAATATGGCATCAAAAACCCTAGGCTGCTGACTATCTGTTCTTTTATAGGAATTATTATAAGTGGAAAGAGAGAAGAGAGTGGAAGTAGAGAGGCAGACTAGCAGACAGAGAAGGTGCTCCGGGGTAGCCAGCTCCTCTCAAGACAGTCTTCACACTGATAACCTGATGGGATGAACCCCGCCTTTTCTGGCTCTCTTTCCTGAGATTTTTGGCTGTGGAGCAAGTCAGGAAGGAGGACAGTACCCCACAGACATGGCCTCTCTGGGCGGCTGACCCAGGAAGCCCAGGGTATGGGGAATATTTTGCCATCTGATTCTCCTGGCTCAGCCTGGCTGCTCCAAGGCCCTCTTGACTCTACCCTGCATGTCTACAGGTCTTTACCCCTAAAGAGTACAGGGTGATCGGAACCCCAGGGCTCCCTGTCATTCAAGTTCAGCAAGACTTCCTGAGGGAGTTTTTCAGCTCAGGCAGGATACCCAGGCATTAAGCACAAAAGCATATAGTCAAACATCCTCAAGTCCTGAGTCTGGTTTCTCCGCTTCCTGCCTACATGACACTGGGCACACAAGTACTGAAGCCTCAGTATCTGCATCTACAAAATGAACCTAATGGGACTTCTTAACACTGGCAGTCCCGTGGTTAAGACTGTGTGCTTCCAATGCAGGGGACACAGGTTTGACCCCTGCTCAGGGAAGTTCCGTATGCTGCGAGGGGCGGCCAAAAACAAGCAGAAACCGAAATGGATAGTGACTGACTTTATTTTGGGGGGCTCCAAAATCACTGCAGATGATGATTGCAGCCATGAAATTAAAAGACGCTTACTCCTTTGAAGGAAAGTTATGAGCAACCTAGATAGCATATTAAAAAGCAGAGACATTACTTTGGCAACAAAGTGTCCAGCTAGTCAAGGCTATGATTTTTCCAGTAGTCATGTATTGATGTGAGAGTTGGACTATAAAGAAAGCTGAGCGCCGAAGAAGTGATGCTTTTGAACTGTGGTGCTGGAGAAGACTCTTGAGAGTCCCTTGGACTACAAGGAGATCCAACCAGCCCATCCTAAAGGAGATCAGTCCTGGGTGTTCATTGGAAGGACTGACGTTGAAGCTGAAACTCCAATACTTTGGCCACCTGATGCAAAGAGCTGACTCATTAGAAAAGACGCTGACATTGGGAAAGATTGAAGGTGGGAGGAGAAGGGGATGACATAGGATAAGATGGTTAGATGGCATCACCAACCCAATGGACATGGGTTTTGGTGGACTCCAGGAGTTGATGATGGACAGGGAGGCCTGGTGCGCTGCAGTTCATGGGTCACAAAGAGTCGGACACAACTGAGTGACTGAAGTGAACTGATATTTGCTGATGGTTATACATTATATGCTGGGTTTCCCAGGTGGCACAAAGGTAAAGAACCCACCTGCCAATGCAGGAGATGCAAGAGACATGGTTTTGATCCCTGCATTGGGAAGATCCTCTGGAGAAGGAAAGGGCAATCCACTCTAGTATTCTTGCCTGGTAAATCCCAAGGACAGAGAAGCCTGGCAGGCTACAATGTATAGGGTTGCAAAGAGCCAGACACGACTGGGCTGGCACACACACATATACACATTTACATGCTAGATGTTGGCTATTGGCTTTATCTGGAATGTCTCCAAATAACGCTATGAGATAGGTATGTTTACTCTCATTTTCTAGGTGAGGAGTCTGAGGCTTAGAGAGGTTAAGAATTTGTCACATTCACACAGTAAGTAAAAATTAGGACTCTCTGTCTCTGCATTCCTCTTCCCAGAGTTACTAGGTTTAATCACTACGGGATACCTGACTCACCAGATGGCTGTGAGGATAAAAGGATGCATGTATCACGGTGCCTTCTACCTGTGAATTGCTACTGCTCTAGACATTATTTTCCCAGGGCTATCCCGGGACCTTTGAATGTCCCTTGGCTTCAAGGCTACAACCTAGGGCAGCAAAAGCCTGGCAAGCTCCAGGCAGAAGCAAGCCAGGGTTTCCTTGGCAGGTGGCCCAGCCTGCATATTCTTTAATAGCCCCGGGTCTTCTATAAATATGCCAAAGCCTCTGAAGCGAATCACAACAGTTACTCAATTTCGGGCTCTGAAGCATTAGCCGTCTTGCACCTTTCACATCAGCTGAAGAGTTCTTCCAGGTTCCCAGCTCCTGGATTCCTCTATCTCATCTTTCTAAAGGCTGACCCTCTCCCTTGCAGAATACTCTAGATATCAACCATTGAAAGAGGGAAGCAGGGCCAATGCGTAGGGAAGACATTTGGTGAGGTTGCCTAACTCTCAATAAATATTTATGCCACTTGGTGAGTCAGTGTTGGAGTCAGGACTTCCCCCTGGGCTTCCCGTGGAGGAATTTTAGTGCAGGATGAAGGGAAAGCTGAATGCCAGCATCTATCCTAGACATGCCCTTGAAAACCTCAGACCCCTGCTGATGGGTACCTTCTGTCGAGGGCCGGTGCTGTGCCGGGCAAAGTGTCCTGGGTTATCTCTAATGTGTGCACTGCAATTTAGGGATTAGTGTTCTCATTATACAGACATGGAGACAGAATGTGGACTTCCCTGGTGGTCCAGTGATTAAGAATCCACCTGCCAATCAGGGGACACCATTTCGATCCTGGTTCCAGAAGATCCTGCAGGGCAACTAAACCTGTGCGCCACAACTGCTGAAGGCACGCACCCTGGAGCCCCTTTCCCACAAAAAGAGAAGCCAGCACCATGAGAAGCCAGCGCACTGCAGTGGAGAGCAGCCCACACTCACCACAACTAGAGAAAGCCCGCAGGAAGCAACAGAGGCCCAGCACAGCCAAAAACAAAAGCAAAATTTAAAAAAAGAGAAAGAAAGTCCAGAGCAGGCAGCCTGAGCTGAGTGAGGCAGCCGAAACTCTGCTCAGCGTCTGGACTCTCCATCTCCAGGAGGCCCTGGGTGCTCTCCCTCCAGGATGGGACCCTGGTCCCCACTTGGTCTTGTTGCCTTTCCTCCTCCCCTCTCCCCTGTGCTCAGTGAAGGGTGCTCCACTACCAGTGTCCCAGATGGTCCCTTGGGAATTCTCACCTCCACCCCACCCCGCTGGGAGTGGGTGTGTGCTCTCTTTATCTGATCCTTTCTATGTCTCATTTGTTTTACTTCCAAGGTGGGGAGACAGAGAGGAAGAGATCATCTCCTTTACTGGGCTGATGCGGGGTGATCAGAGACCTTGCTTCTCAGTGCTTCAGGTCCTCCCAGTTTAGAGAAAGGATTCATGTTAGAGCCCCTACTGGAGGCACCCCCAGCTTTGTTGCAGGCTTACAGGTTTCTGAAAAAACACAAAGGAGAAAAATGTCATAGGCCTTGTCCCCCGAGAGGCAGTGATGGATATGGCAGGGGCACAGTCAGTCTCAGCCTCTGGGTAACTCTGTTCCATGTGGATGATGGCACAGTGCCCAAATGCCACCATCTCAGAACCCTACTGGGTGCTTGCTTGTTAAAACAGACTCTAAATCACAAACACAGTCTGTGACAGAGGCCCGAGGTATTCCCAGGCTCCCAGTGATTCTGATGTTTACGGAAATTGCACAATCTTTGCCTTAGAGCATGGATTTTGGATCAGAACCATTTGGATTCAAATCCCAACTTTGGGCAGGTTGCCTAACTTCCTTGAGTTTCAGTTCTCTTCTATTGTGAAATCATAATATGAGCATCTCTTAAGACACAGAGAAGAGACAGAGAGAACAGACTTTGTTTGTGGCAGCCAAAGAGCTCTTCAAAATTGCCCTTCCATGCAGAATTTAAGAGGTGGTAAGTATTCAAGAAATAACTTGGATTCACTCTTATAAACCAGGCAAAATTGAGAAAATCCATTGATGAGGTCATCACAGGTGAAGGGGAGTGACTAGAGCAAAACTCTTCCTAATTCTAAGCAACCAGTCAACACATCTGTAGTGAGCATCTGCTGGGATTCAACATCACAGAGCACTCAAAGTTCTTACCTATAGGACTCAATATTAGTTAAAGAGTTGAGGCAAAAACATACAAGTTTAAGTCAAATAAAAAGTAACTAAAAGAACAAGACAGGCATGCAAAGATACCCTATGTTCACTGATTCATTCACCATATATATTCATGAATTGCCTCTGGTGTACTATGGACTAGACTGGAAACCAAAGATACAGGTTTGAATAATATGGTGCTTCCCTCAAGGTATTTACAATCTAGAGAAAGAGATTGATGAGCAAATCAATGCTCGTGATTAATTCAGTCTCTTCTGGCTCTGAGTATTGAGAAAGGCTAGGTTTCATAATATTTGAAATTCTTCCTCCAGGGACTGGGAGATCAACTCTAATACTCGAAGCAGGAAGGTTAGCCAAGGTCTGGTTTCCCACCTCAGAGCATTCAGAGGTTCAGACCCAATGTCTAGAGCCAGTAATACTAGGTAGATCACATCAGAGTCATGGTGGCAGGCAGTTTTGAAATTCTTGTCCAAACGTAGCTATGAGGGTGAAGCCATGAGTGAATCTGTTCAAAATGGCTAATCAAAACCCAAAGAAAGAGGAAACATGGAGAACTCCTAGCCCACCTTTAATGACCCCCAATAGTGTGCAGAGGCAAAGGCAAAACTAGAGGTGAGGGGATTTCATCATGTCCACATTTTCTGCAAAACTCAAGGCTTGGTTCCTTGAGGGCAGGAATAGCACCTGTTGGTTTACCACTCTGTAGCCAGCATCTATCAGAGTGGATCACAGTAGGTTTTGAATGAACATCTGTTGAATGAATGAACAATGAAGTTGTCCAGATCTGAGAAAGCAAAGTGGCCAGTAGGCAGCCAACAATCAGACCAATGGATTGGTAGCAGACAGCTCTTTTTAGAGTCCAAGCTTCTCTGGTAGACCTCTGTATCCAACTGTCCATTTGTCAAGTCCTCTGTGATGTCTGAAAGTCAACCTCAATCTCCAAAGACTTGGGACTTTTCCATGATCATGCTTTCCTACGGCTTCATAGCTCAGTGAATGCCACCACTCTCTGTCTAGTTGTACAAACCAGAAACTAAAGACACATTATTTCTCTCCTGATCACCAATCCATTGCTCAGTGCTAGCAATTTACTTCCTGAAATTCCCTGAAACGTATCCCCTGCCATTTCTCTGATCCAAGCTTCCGTCTTTCTCCTGGGCTAATACAGTTGCCTCCTGGCTTATCTACCCCTCTCCCCTCCTTAGCACCACTCCACCTTGCTCCTCTCTCCAACTTCAACATTCTTTCCTCCCACATCCATTAACTCTTTCTTATCCAGTAGATCTGAGACACGTGCCCTCTCCTTCTGGATTATGCCATGAACTGTAACATACTTCTCTCCTGTGGCGTGTGTCACAGTTTTTTGTAGTCTACTGTCCAGAGGCCAGCAGGCGGCTCCTCTCCCGGAGTGGTCACATATGTTTACTCACGCGCTTGATAACAGGCAGGATGGTGGAAGGGAGGCAGTCCCCATAGTAGGAACTCAGTTTAGGCTAAAGACTTGTTCAAAGGGAGAGAGAGAGAAAACAGTCCTCTCGCACTCCCAGTAGTTTTCAGGGTTAAAAAAGGAGTGAGTCCCTGGCCTCTGATAGGTTTGCCTTAGGGAAGATGGTCAGTCCCATCAGTGAGAAAAGCAGGCTCAGGGGAGATTCGGGGAGGATGCGGCTGGTTCACAAAGGAAAAGACAGCCACCTGAAAGGTAGCTCCAGTTGACTGTTGCTGGGTAGGAACACCTGTACACAGGTCTAATTTTATTTTTTCAAAAGANTCTGTGACAGAGGCCCGAGGTATTCCCAGGCTCCCAGTGATTCTGATGTTTACGGAAATTGCACAATCTTTGCCTTAGAGCATGGATTTTGGATCAGAACCATTTGGATTCAAATCCCAACTTTGGGCAGGTTGCCTAACTTCCTTGAGTTTCAGTTCTCTTCTATTGTGAAATCATAATATGAGCATCTCTTAAGACACAGAGAAGAGACAGAGAGAACAGACTTTGTTTGTGGCAGCCAAAGAGCTCTTCAAAATTGCCCTTCCATGCAGAATTTAAGAGGTGGTAAGTATTCAAGAAATAACTTGGATTCACTCTTATAAACCAGGCAAAATTGAGAAAATCCATTGATGAGGTCATCACAGGTGAAGGGGAGTGACTAGAGCAAAACTCTTCCTAATTCTAAGCAACCAGTCAACACATCTGTAGTGAGCATCTGCTGGGATTCAACATCACAGAGCACTCAAAGTTCTTACCTATAGGACTCAATATTAGTTAAAGAGTTGAGGCAAAAACATACAAGTTTAAGTCAAATAAAAAGTAACTAAAAGAACAAGACAGGCATGCAAAGATACCCTATGTTCACTGATTCATTCACCATATATATTCATGAATTGCCTCTGGTGTACTATGGACTAGACTGGAAACCAAAGATACAGGTTTGAATAATATGGTGCTTCCCTCAAGGTATTTACAATCTAGAGAAAGAGATTGATGAGCAAATCAATGCTCGTGATTAATTCAGTCTCTTCTGGCTCTGAGTATTGAGAAAGGCTAGGTTTCATAATATTTGAAATTCTTCCTCCAGGGACTGGGAGATCAACTCTAATACTCGAAGCAGGAAGGTTAGCCAAGGTCTGGTTTCCCACCTCAGAGCATTCAGAGGTTCAGACCCAATGTCTAGAGCCAGTAATACTAGGTAGATCACATCAGAGTCATGGTGGCAGGCAGTTTTGAAATTCTTGTCCAAACGTAGCTATGAGGGTGAAGCCATGAGTGAATCTGTTCAAAATGGCTAATCAAAACCCAAAGAAAGAGGAAACATGGAGAACTCCTAGCCCACCTTTAATGACCCCCAATAGTGTGCAGAGGCAAAGGCAAAACTAGAGGTGAGGGGATTTCATCATGTCCACATTTTCTGCAAAACTCAAGGCTTGGTTCCTTGAGGGCAGGAATAGCACCTGTTGGTTTACCACTCTGTAGCCAGCATCTATCAGAGTGGATCACAGTAGGTTTTGAATGAACATCTGTTGAATGAATGAACAATGAAGTTGTCCAGATCTGAGAAAGCAAAGTGGCCAGTAGGCAGCCAACAATCAGACCAATGGATTGGTAGCAGACAGCTCTTTTTAGAGTCCAAGCTTCTCTGGTAG
The DNA here is from genome assembly GCA_006410875.1 of Neotragus pygmaeus. Classification (NCBI taxonomy): domain Eukaryota; kingdom Metazoa; phylum Chordata; class Mammalia; order Artiodactyla; family Bovidae; genus Neotragus; species Neotragus pygmaeus. Next base: position 797,143 of record SJYV01053792.1, read on the forward strand.
ACCTCTGTATCCAACTGTCCATTTGTCAAGTCCTCTGTGATGTCTGAAAGTCAACCTCAATCTCCAAAGACTTGGGACTTTTCCATGATCATGCTTTCCTACGGCTTCATAGCTCAGTGAATGCCACCACTCTCTGTCTAGTTGTACAAACCAGAAACTAAAGACACATTATTTCTCTCCTGATCACCAATCCATCGCTCAGTGCTAGCAATTTACTTCCTGAAATTCCCTGAAACGTATCCCCTGCCATTTCTCTGATCCAAGCTTCCGTCTTTCTCCTGGGCTAATACAGTTGCCTCCTGGCTTATCTACCCCTCTCCCCTCCTTAGCACCACTCCACCTTGCTCCTCTCTCCAACTTCAACATTCTTTCCTCCCACATCCATTAACTCTTTCTTATCCAGTAGATCTGAGACACGTGCCCTCTCCTTCTGGATTATGCCATGAACTGTAACATACTTCTCTCCTGTGGCGTGTGTCACAGTTTTTTGTAGTCTACTGTCCAGAGGCCAGCAGGCGGCTCCTCTCCCGGAGTGGTCACGTATGTTTACTCATGCGCTTGATAACAGGCAGGATGGTGGAAGGGAGGCAGTCCCCATAGTAGGAACTCAGTTTAGGCTAAAGACTTGTTCAAAGGGAGAGAGAGAGAAAACAGTCCTCTCGCACTCCCAGTAGTTTTCAGGGTTAAAAAAGGAGTGAGTCCCTGGCCTCTGATAGGTTTGCCTTAGGGAAGATGGTCAGTCCCATCAGTGAGAAAAGCAGGCTCAGGGGAGATTCGGGGAGGATGCGGCTGGTTCACAAAGGAAAAGACAGCCACCTGAAAGGTAGCTCCAGTTGACTGTTGCTGGGTAGGAACACCTGTACACAGGTCTAATTTTATTTTTTCAAAAGATATTCCAAATCAAAAACACACGTAAAGTCTCCTGATTTTTAAATGCTGGCAACTAATTAATTTAGAAATAATTTTCTAAAAATTTCCAGAGACAAACAAAATGTGCCCGTATTTGGGGTTTTGCAAGCAGACTCTATCTTGTCATCTGCATGTTAGAGTAGTCCTGCTCCCCCCGGCCCAGCCCTACACAGCCTCAGAATTAATTCCTCCTCCATCCTCCAAGGACCTCCCCGTAAACCAGACCAACTCTGGCTGCCGGTGAGCCCGGCATTAAGTTCCTTAACTTCGTCCTGCATGGGTTCTCCCCACTCAGCCCTCCCTTCCTCTCCCTGATCCTCCCCAGCAAATGAACTCAACTCAGTTCTCAAAGACCAAGCTGGTAGAAATGAGTCCCTCTGCACCAGGAAGTTGATATCTGCAAATACTACTGGCCAGCCATCCTCTAAACCCACGTGTAGGGGCGCTGCTGCTTACAACGGGGGCACCCAGATGGTGCCCACTTCAGGAGGTGGGAGAAAGTGAGAAAGGGGTGAGGCTCCGTACTTCTGATGCCCTTCAGCCACTTCCTGGTTTGTCCTCTCTGGGTGTCCTAAGCCCTTCCTTTATTCTACTCTCCTCCCCATCGTTGAAGATGGTGCCCCCAGTCACCAAGTTGGACTCTTTTTCTATTATATGCTATCATAAGATATTCCTTTGTACATGGAAATCCTGCCTGGAGAATTCCATGGACAGAGGGGCCTGGTGGGCCATGGGGTTACAAAGGGTTGGACAAAACTGAGCAACGAGCACATACAAACACAAGATATTGAACATGTTTCCCTGTGCTATACAATAAATCCTTGTTGTTTATCTATATGTAGCGTGTATCTGTTAATCCCAAACTCCTAATTTATCCCATCCCCGTGCTTTTCCTTTGGTAACCTTAAGTTTGATTTCCATGTCTGCATCTGTTTCTGTTCTGTGAATAAATTCATCTGCACTATTATTTAGATTCCACATATAAGTGATATCATATGATATGTCTTTTTTGTCTAACTTAGTATGATAAGCTGTGGGTTATCTGTGTTGCTACAAATAGCAGTATTTCATTCTTTTTCATGCCTGAGTAATATTCCAGTGTGTGCAGTGTGTGTGTGTACCACATCTTCATCCATTCATCTATTGATGAACATTTAGGATGCTTCTGTGTCTTGGCTATTATAAATAATGCCCCTATGAATATAGGGGTACATGTATCTTCTCAAATTAGCTTTCTCCAGATGTGTGTCCAGGAGTAGGATGGCTGGATCATATGGTATCCCTACTTTAGTTTTTTAAGGAACCTCCATACTGTTCTCTGTAGTGGCTATACCAATTTATATTCCTACCAACAGTGTAGGAGGGTTCCCTTTTCTCCATACCCTTTCCAATATTTGTTACTTGAAGACTTTTTAATGATGGCCATTCTGACCAGTGTGAGGTAGTATCTCATTGTAGTTTTGATTTACATTTCTTGAATAATTAACAATGTTGAGCAGTTTTTCATGTGCCCGTTGTCTACCTGTGTTTTTTTTTTTTTTTTTTTTTTTGGAGAAGTGTCTATTTAGGTCTTCTGCCCATTTTTTGATTGGGCTTTTTGTTGTTGTTGAGTGGTATGAGCTGACCTGACTGTTTTGACAAGCCACACTGAAATAATGGCTCACCAAGTCCATGGCTTCCATCCCTCAAGATGTCCCAAATCCATGTCCTTTTCTGTGTTCTCCTTCTCAAGGCTACAGTCCCTTTGCCTAGATGATGACTATCATTATGCAGATGCCCTCACCTCCTCCAGTCTTCCCCCAACCTCATCACCCATGATGCTGTCTGAGCAATCTTCCAAAAACATAAATCTGATCACAACATTCTGCTCAAAGCCTCCCAGTGACTCCCAATCATCTTTCAAAATATAATCCAGACCACTCAGCATAGCCTGGCTGTATCCTGTCCCAGGGGTCTCACCTTAGCCATGTCCCCAGGGCCCCCCCACACTGCAGCCTTACAGGGCTGCTGGCATTTCCCCAGAGCACGCCCAAGCTCCCTCTGCCTCCAATGTCCTTTTCCTGCCCTCCTTGTCAGCATGATAATGCCTATTTGTTCTTTTATACATGGGTAAGGTGTCTGATTCTGCAGAAAGCCTCTCCTAACTCCAGAATCCCATCTACCTCTCCCTGCTTCCTTCATTACAGGGTGACATTGGATATTGTCATCAGATTACTTATCCCATGAATACTCTGTGCATCTCCCACTAGAGACTGTGAGGGATTCCAAGGCAGGGACGGTATCTCAGACACACGCTGGAAGCTCAGTGCCTAGCACAGAGCAAGGGTTTGTTGTAGGTGTGCTGAACAATTGAAACATCCCAGCTTCTGCATTGTGCCTGGGGCTGCCTAATTCCAAACAGCCCCTTCCTCAGCACACAGGGCTTATTTTTAGCATTAGAAGTTTATCTCCAGGGGAAATTTGGTGCCAGCTGTGGTCACCTGTTTGATTGCTCTCTGAGTTCTGCCTTTAACTAGAAATTAATTTGGATTACTTAAGCTTTCCTTGCCCAGTAGAGAAACTCCGGCTGGGTAAATCCAAAGCTCCTGGCAATTTTACTTATTCTGTTTAATCTCTTTCTCTCATGCGCCAACTCCAATTTTGTGCTTTCTGGCTTCCTTCCCTCTCAAAGCCCGTTTTTTATCTGCTATCTCTGACCCTTTGCAGATGGTGACTCACCTTGGATCTTCACCTTCCCATCTGCCCAATCTCAGGGAAACTGAGGCCCATCCTGCCAGGGGAGTCGGTTACATCTCTTGGGAGCTCTGGAGCAGCTCTAAGGTTGGAAACCAGAAGTGAGATTCCTGAACCCCAGTCCACTCCCCTCTCAGCCCCAGACCATGCCTTGATGGTTAGAAAGGTCAGGGATCTTAAAGATCAACTCTTTGGCTATAAGTTCTGACCATTTGCAAAGAGGGCCCAGGGAATGGCAAGGGTAGGGGGGAGCATAGAACCCAGCACTCGCCAAGCCTTATTGTTGATATTAATAAGAACGTGTCCTCCCCTACTTGGGGTCTCCTAGTGGTTTATGCCTAACAAGGAATGTTTCCACTTCCCCTCCCCAACCCAAGAACCCTGCTTTACACACAGTTGTCTCATTCTTAAGGCCTCCTTTCCTCTGATCTGCCTCCCCAACTCCCATCAACCTCCTGTCCTGTTCTCTTGACAAGAGCCCAGTCATACCTCACACAGACTCCAAAAGCCAGACCAGCATATCTCTCTTGAGAATGTTTGCAAAACACTAAAGGAGGGCTAGGGTGGTGGTGGGGGAGGGAGGCACCTTCTCCTCCCCCATGGGACTCAGAATCTTCCAGGCGCTTTAGAGAAACCAAGGACAAAAATCCACGGTGAGATTTTCAGAGCACTGAAAAGTTAAGGAATTCACACCAAAGCATATAGGAACTAAAGCAGAGGAACCACCAGCTCCAGGTTTCACTGTTCCAGCAGCAAATGATTTTGTACAGAGAGGTTCATGACCTCCCCTACATCGCCCAGCAGAAAGTCCCTGTGAAATGAATATTGCTATTCAGGGAGAAGGTTCTGCAACGTCAGGTCAGATTAGAACTCCCTCCTTGGAGCAATCAGCAACTGTAAGACTTCCAGAGGAAATCCTGTGTGGCTACACTTGGTGACGTGACAAAGGTTTCCCCAGCATCTGCCGAAGCAGGGCACCATCTCCCTCACAAGGTAGGCCTGCTCTCAGGGAGCTCGCAGTCTTGTGGGGAAGACGGCAGAGATGTAAAGAGCAGTGTGAGATTAATGTAAAAGACTGATCCGTTAAACTAAGTTCCTGGGTGTATGATTATATAATCCTATGGAGTTCATAAAAAGCAGCCGTCAAGCAAATCAGCCACCTCGTCATTATAACTGAAGTTCCTAAATCAATTTTAGTTCTGAAAATAGAGAAATTCAAACTTCATGCTTACTTATAAGTATGCAATTTACCTTTGCTGCAATTAGCAGCAGGAGTCAGAATTTGTAAATTCTCCTTTCATTTATATTTTAAAAGGAAAAATCTAGTTTACTCCAAAATCATTACTCATGCGTAGATAGAGTGCCCCTTGTTCCAATCTACTTTTCAAGATTATGGGAAATCATGGGGGAAATATAAACTGTACTGACCACCAGCTCATACACAGCAAGAAAATGGAGAGAAAGAGGTCCCTTCTTCCTTGCTGATATAAAAGTCATGATCACTGTATGCAAACCCAACTATCAGGCAGGGTTCTAATGAGTCCCCATCCCCTCCTCCCAAAGCTCAGGAACAACAAATAAACCCCTCCTGCAAACTGTGATGAAGGAAGAAAAGCTAAGTGATAAAAATACTAGCTTGAATTTGCACGTGTGATACAGTTCCTTACAGTATCTTCTTAAAAGTTTCTTTTATCCTGAACCTTTGTTTGCCTACTTCTCATCCCTTTTCATCTTCAGCATCTAACTTCTGGGTGTAAAGAGGCATTTCTACTAATGTGTTAGATCAGTGAACCGAAAAGAGGGTGAAAATCAGTGGCCTTGATTCAGCAGCACCTATTAAAAGTTCAAAATGTTCACACCTTTTGACTCTAAAATAACACTTAGTAGGAATTTACTCAAAGGAAATAGTCAACAATGAGTATAACTATGTATCTGCAAATATTGTTTAAAATAATTGAAAAATGGAAAACAACTCAAATGTTCAAAGATATTGGCTTTAAGTAAACTATGATATGCCTATACATTGAACTGAAAGTGATGTAGAAGCTACAATGAAAAAAGAATAATAGACTTGACTCTCTAAAAATATGAACATTTTCTATGGCAAAAGTAACATTTACAATGTCAGAAGACAAATGCAATGTATATGACAGGCAAACTAAATTACTTAATGCAAAAAGAATTCTTTAAAAATCAATAAGAGTGAAAAGATACTGTCTCACATGATTAAAGAAATGTAAACTGGTTAGTAGCTAAACCCACTCTTTCATCTATAATATGAGCAAAGTCTGATAATAACCCCAGAAAAAAAAAAAAAAGTTCTCATTCATCTCTGGTGGTGGTTTAGTCGCTAAGTCGTGTTTGACTCCTGCGACTCCATGGACCATAGCCTGCAGGACTCCTCTGTCCATGGAATTCTCCAAGCAAGAATACTGGAGTGGGCTGCTATTTCCTTCTCTTGGGGATCTTCCAGACCCAGGAATTAAACTTGAGTCTCCTGCATTGCAGGCAGATTCTTTACTGACTGAGCTACAAGGGAAGCCTATTCATCTCTGGTGGAAGTGTAAATTTGAAGAATGATTCGATAATCTACCAACATTTTAAATTCTTATATATTAAATTCTCTAAGTATTTCCTTATTATATATAAGGGTATTTACAGCAATGCTGTTTGTAATATCAAATACCTAGAACAAAAGGTACATTTCTAATGGAATCCTACAATGTTGTTAGGCAGAAGGAAGTAACTCCATATATACAGACACTTTTCATGTAAGCATAGAAGACATCTTTTTTTTTTTAATTTATTTATTTTTAAATTTAACTTTACAATACTCTATTGGGTTTGCCATACATCGACACGAATCCACCACAGGTGCACACAAGCTCCCAATCCCGAGTCCCCCTCCCACCTTCCACCCCACAACGTCCCTCTGGATCATCCCCGTACACCAGCCCCAAGCGTCCTGTATTCTGTATCAAACATAGACTGGTGATTCGTTTCTTACATAATAGTATATATTCTTCAATGCCATTCTCCCAGATCATCCCGCCCTCTCCTACNTTACATAAGCGAGGTTGGCCTGTGGTTTCCCTTTGTTGTGCTATGTTGGTTGGTTTTTGGCCTCGACAGATTCCTGATAAAGAATTTGGAAGTCTTTCTTCTTCCTCTAGGCAGTTTATAGAGCGTGGAAGTTAGCGTTTAAGCTGGCTGGTTTCACCTGGGAAGCCATCCCTGCCTGAGGCCGGGGTCCCTCCTCCCCACTCCCACCATGGGGGCTTCGGGGATGCTGGTGTCTTTCTTAACAGCTTTCTCAGTTTCTCCTGGTCTAGATAGATATTTTCTTCCTTGGTGCTTGTTGGCATCTTGGGCTTCCCAGATGGTGCCAGTGGTAAATAACCCACCTGCCAATGCAGGAGACACAAGAGATGAGGGTTCGACCCCTGGGTCAGGAAGATACCCCAGAGAAGGAAATGGTACCCTGCTCCAGTATTCTTGTCTGGAAAATTCCATAGACAGAGGGGCCTGACAGACTACTGTCCATGGGGTTGCAAAGAGCTGAACATGACTGAACATGCACACACTCCTTTTTTTTTTTTTCCTAGATAATATCCATCTCCTCTTGAGTTTTCAGATTTGTT
>SJYV01053792.1:808258-844959 GCA_006410875.1 Neotragus pygmaeus
CCAGGTACACCACTGGGAGGGCTTCCTTGGAGGCTCACATGGTAAAGAATCTGCCTACAGTGCAGGAGACCTGGGTTCAGTCCCTGGGTCGGGAAGATCCCCTGGAGAAGGGAACGGCTGCCAACACTAATATTCTTGCCTGGAGAATTCCATGGACAGAGGAGCCTGGTGGGCTACTGTCCATGTGTCACAAAGAGTCAGATCTGACTGAGCAACTAACACTTTCACTTTTCACATCAGTGGGAACAAACTGTTCAACTAATCACTTATGAGACAAAGAACTGGGATTTCAAGGATCCATGTCTGGCTATGTCACAGGAAAGCAAGGGAGTCACTCCTGAATCTCATCTAAGTCATATTTGTGAGGGTGATTCTTTATTGTACATAATTTCCATTGCTGTTTTCCAAGAGAACAAGCCTCAGATAAAGTTAAGCATAGTTTAGGACACAGTCCTCAAAGAGCTTTAATGGGGGAGTGGGGTGGATTTGAGAGTTAAAAAAGCAAATAAATCAATAAATTAAATTTATACAACTGCTTTCCGGTGTTCTCAGACAGAAAGTGGCTCCTGGCCCATAACAAGGACACATCAAGTCCACGGTTAATATAACAGCTTTTCAGTTTCAGAAATGTATCTGTATCTGCCCAGGACCAGACTGAGAGATCACTATAACCAAACAGATGGCACTGAAATGAACCTGATTATGTACAAAGATGTGAAATTCATTACAGCTCAATGAGGGGAAGAAAGGATTACCCAATAAATGGTGTTGGGAAAATTATCTAGCAATTTGGAGAAACAGTAATTTCAGAACTTCACTTTATGTTGTGCATTAAAATAAATTCCAATTGAGCGGAAGAGTTAAATGTGTTTTTTTTTTAACATCAAAATCTCAGAAAATTAGAACTGAATATTTTGCCAACCTCTAGAGGAAAGATGATTTTATAGGCTTAAATGCAATACAAGGAATACAAATGAGCAAGATCACTAAGCTTGACTACAAAAGTGTAAAGTATAAAAGCAAACAAGCCACCAAAAACTACTACAGTGAATGTAGCAGAGAGGCATTATTTGGTGTTTAAGACCTCATAAGTATCGATCAGAAAAAAAAAAAAATTAAGACTAAAAGAGAGAAGGAAAAAAGACACTTTAAAAAGATGCAATGTAACTAGAAAACAAAAGATTTGAGACGTTCTATTCCCAAAGAATATAAATTAAACCATCAAGTTACCATTTGCTTTTTAAAATTAGCATAAATTTTAAAAACAACATCTCTGGGACTTCTGTTTCTGGTTAGGATGTAGAAAGCCACAGTTGACTGGGGAACCTGCCCTAGCAATGAGAACAAGCAAGCTAAGCCATGATTTCTTTTTTTTTTTTCNAAAAAAAAAAAATTAAGACTAAAAGAGAGAAGGAAAAAAGACACTTTAAAAAGATGCAATGTAACTAGAAAACAAAAGATTTGAGACGTTCTATTCCCAAAGAATATAAATTAAACCATCAAGTTACCATTTGCTTTTTAAAATTAGCATAAATTTTAAAAACAACATCTCTGGGACTTCTGTTTCTGGTTAGGATGTAGAAAGCCACAGTTGACTGGGGAACCTGCCCTAGCAATGAGAACAAGCAAGCTAAGCCATGATTTCTTTTTTTTTTTTCCTTCTGTAGCATGGTTTTAAAAACCATTAGAGGGACTTCCCTCGTGGTCCAGTAGCTAAGATTCTACATTCCCAATGCAGGGGGGCCCAAGTTTGATCCCTGGTCAGGGAGCTAGATCCCACATGCCATAACTATGAGTCCGCACACCACAACTAAAGATCCTGCATGTCACAGCTAAGACCTAGGGCAGCTAAATAAATAAATATTAAAACCATTAGAGAGCTAAAGATGTAAAGAAACCTAAATAAACTAAGTTCCAGAAGCGACCAGATCTTCCTATAATAGAAGAGACCCATGGCTGCTCCTATCCAGGAAGAAGTGGCAGGAAGGGGGAGGAGTCTGCCACAGACTCTGGTGAAGAGCTATCAGCTAAACTCATAATAATATTTAATGAGAGTATGTGAGCTAATGTGATAGATTAGAATCCCAAAAAGATGCAGCCACAGAAGGGGCCACCACCCACCCACCTCCCAATGCTTTCACACAGGTCTCCATAAAGGACTCAGAAATAATAGAATGAAGGCTAAGGACAAGGCAGGAGAGCTGACAGAATACCCTTGAGGCATGCAGGACCTTCCCCAAGTGCAAGACCTGCTGGAGATCAGGAACAGAATGGAAAGCTGAGAGAAATCCCCTCAAGGACACACTGCTTTCACTGTGTGCAGCGCAGTACCCACCTATAATCCAGACTGCTTGGCATAACCTGTCCCCATCATGCCCAGGGGTCTCAGCTCAAACAAGTCCCCAAGTATCCCACCCATGCTGTAGCCTTACAGGACTGCTGGCATCTTCTCAAAGCACACTCAGATTTACTGAATTCATTTATTAGTTCTAACAGTTTTTTTTGTGTGTGAAATCATGAGGATTTTTCTGCATATAAGACCATGTTATCTGTGAATAGACATTATTTAGTTCTTCCTTTCCAATTTGGATGTCTTTTATTTCTTTTTCTTGCCTAACTGCTCTGGCTAGAACTTCCAGAACGATGTTGGATAAAAGTGGCAAGAGTGGTCATCTTTGCTTTATTCCAGATCTTAGAGGAAAACCTTTCAGTTTCTTATCACTGAATATGATTTCTATGGGCTTTTTGTATTATGGTCTTTATTGCGTTGTGTAAATTCCACCTCTATCTAATTTGTCAAGAATTTTTATCATGAAAATGTGCTGAATTCTGTCACTTTTTCCTGTATCTATAGACATTGTTGTAGTTCAGTTGCTCAGCCACACCCAACTCTCTGCAACCCCGTGGACTGCAGCACACAAGGCTTCCCCAAGTTTGCTCAAACTCTTGTCCATTGGTGATGCCATCCAACCATCTCATCTTCTGTTGCTCCCTTCTTCTCCTGCTTTCAATCCTTCCCAGCATCAGGATCTTTTCTAATGAGTCTGTTCTTCGCATCAGGAGGCCAAATATTAGAGCTTCAGCTTCAGCATCAGTCTTTCCAATGAATATTCAGTGTTGATTTCCTTTAGGATTAACTGGCTTGATCTCCTTGCAATCCAAAGGACTCTCAAGAGTCTTGTCCAACATCGCAGCTTGAAAGCATCAATTCTTTGGCATTCAGCCTTCTTTATGGTCCAACTCTCACATCCATATATGACTACTGGAAAACTGTAGCTTTGACTATGCAGACCTTTGTATAGAGATTGCAATGTGATCTTTATCCTTCCTTCCTAAAATGTGTTGTATAATATTTATTTATTTGTATATGTTGAACTACCTTTGCATCCCAGGGATAAATTCCACTTGGCCATGGTATATTAGCTTTTTAATGTGCTTCTGAGTTCAGTTTGCTAATAGTTTATTGAGGATTTTGCATCTATGTCCATCATGGTCCCTGACTTATAGTTTTCTTCTTTTGTGATACCTTTGTCTGGTTTTAGTATCCACATAATGCTGGCCTTATAAAATGAGTTTGAATATATTCCCTCTTTATTTATTTGAAAGAGAGTTTATGAAGGACTGATATTGATTGTTCTTCCAATGTTTGGTAGAATTCACCTGTGAAGCCATCTGGTCCTGGATATAATAGCTCCAAATTTTAAACAACTCAAATGTTCATCATCTAAAGAATGGATAAACAAACTGGCATAGTCATTCAATAGAAAATTACTTAGCCACAGGAAGAAATGAACCACTGATATGTACAAAAACATGGATGGATCTCAAAAAATGTGTTTAATAACAGCAAAAGCTAGACAAAAGAGCACTGTTATTCACATTTATATGAACTCCAAGAACAGGCAAAAAATTTCCTTGGGTGACAGACACATTCTATTATCTTATTTTGGGTGGTGGGTGGTGGTTTTAAAGTATCTGTCATCATCAAAACTCACCAAATCAAATTATAAAATATGTGCATTGCATTTTATACAACTTACACCTGCCAAAAATTTTTGGTAATAATATATTTGACCGATGAGGATGTAATAAAGCCAATGCTCTTATAAACTGGACAATCATTTTAGAAATCACTGTGGCAAAAATAATAAATAAGTCTAAAAAGTCCAACCATTTTAATTCANATTTTATACAACTTAAACCTGCCAAAAATTTTTGGTAATAATATATTTGACCGATGAGGATGTAATAAAGCCAATGCTCTTATAAACTGGACAATCATTTTAGAAATCACTGTGGCAAAAATAATAAATAAGTCTAAAAAGTCCAACTATTTTAATTCAGTGATATATTTAAGCAAATCTACTCTTAAGAAATAATTCAAAACTAACAAAATAAAAGAAATGCAAAAATGTTGACCATAGTATTTTTGTAATTATGTAATCTGAAGCACTTCAGACTCCAACACTGAGTAAAAATTAAACAAAATGCAATACTTTATATAATATATTTTAATCACTAACAATTATATGTATTATGATTACAGCATAAGGTAAAGACATATTTATGCTATAATCCTTTACATTCTCGGACAAATAGACTTATGGGAAAACCCTAGAAGGAAATAAACCATAATGATAAATTGTGTTGGGCTTGTAGGTGTGTCCATTTTTTCTTTTCAATTTGGTATTCTGAATTTTGATATTTTTCTTTCCTTTAAAAATATTTTCAGATATTAGATTTTTCTTTTTTTGGTATTTTTGCAATATTGCTCTCTTTATCCAAGAACAAGATATTTTTCTCTAGTTACTTACATGTCACTTATGTCCTGCTATCATTTGCTTAGTTTAAGTTGGTTTTTTATTGCACAAGAAATCCATGGTTATAGTCTCATTATAAAAAAACTTCAGTTTTACCCGATAGCTCCTGATTTCTAGAAAATAATTTAACTGAACTTTTATTTGTGACTATAACAATTGGTATAGGCCTTTCCCATGACCCAAATACTCAAGCCTACCACACATGATATACAGCTAACTATTACTCTATTAATGTAAAACATTAAATATATTTATCTGAAAGCATTTGAAAATAGTAGTAGTGGTTAGACTCTGGGTAGTGAAGTAAGGTTAAACTTCTTTTTCCTGTCTTCTTTTCCTACAGTGAATATGTATTATTTTGTGACAAAAAGAAATGGTCAATTTAAATCCCAATTTCAAGCCCTGGGCCCAATCCTGATCCAAGTTAGCCTCGAGGAATTGCAGAATTCCCCAGGCTAGAAGTTTCCCCATCATGGATTTCATCTTGCTGTTAATGATCCCCTTCTGGTCATTTGACCTTGAACTTCTTCCTGTGCTACCCGCTTGTCTTAACAACCTGATGCTCTGGGGCTTCCTTTTCTGGCTGTTAGCCTTGCTCCTAGCAGCCCCACTGTCCTCACACCACTCAGGGGGTCAGAAAACCTGCTGAGTGCATGCCAGAAGCAGGGGCCCTCAGCCTGGTGTCTCCTGGTCCTCAGATTCCTTGGTGTCACACAGGCAGCTGGAGCAAAGCAGTACCTTCCCTCCCCCAAATCCCTAGCACCAGAGCCTGCTAAGCCATCCTAGCTCCCATTCCTGCCAGACCTTTATTAAGCATGACAAGGGTTTGGAACGCCTGCTAAACATCATAATCTCCCGTCTCCCTGAAGAAGCAAATAGAGTTAAAGGAGGCTGTGGAGGGTGGAATGGTGGCAGATACATCCCTGGAGAGCCCGGCTCTAGCCTCCCTCACCTGTCTGTGTCTCCCCCGTCTCAGCTCAGATCTCTCAGGAGCCTGGCCAAGCCTGCAGAAGGGATGAGAAAGAGGTGGCTGCAAATTGAAATGAACATCCTGCTGAAAAGAATTCAGAGTGCTTGATAAATAGGTGTATGGGGCCCTGGCATCTCACAGACAGCAGAGGCCTCTCTCCCTCTCCCCATCCACTGCTTCATATAAATGAGAGATGTGGGTTCCTTCTGGTTCCCTCCTTCAAACCCCTAGAGTACACAGAAAAGGGACAAATGACCATGCCCAACAAGGAGGGGCAAGGGACTGCTCAAATTACAGGGAGCCCTATTAAAAGGCATCTCCTCACAGCTATTCAATCACTAATTGACTTTTCTTCCTCACGTTAATTTTGACGCTGGTGTCTTAATTAATTAACTCTGTCACCAAAGCCCCAGGGTGCCACAGCAGGAATCGCCAGGAGTTTATCTCTCTTGTTCCAGCCAGGTTGACAGGTCGGCTCTCCCTGGCCAGCTCCCTGGGTAATGGCCTGAGCCTTCTTGGTCCCTGGAGGAAACAAGAGACCAAGCTTTGTAATTCTTTTTGTTTTTTTTTTCCTTGTAATTCTTCAAGCCACAGGACCCAGCCAGCAGGAAAACAAGCAGAAAGCTCTCCCTCTCTGACAGCGTCTTAAATTCCCTTCTCTCTCTCTCTGTATTCTCACATGTATACAAAGTTCATCACACAGACTTCAGCCAATGAGACAGATGCAGCACATCATTTGTTCACTCACTCATTCATTCATACCGATATTTTACTGGTTTTTGACTGGCTTGTGCTGGACTTGTTGGGAGAGTAAGAGACAGAGGGGCTTCCCAGGTGGCACTAGCAGTTAAGAGCCGCCCGCCAGTGTAGCTCGATCCCTGGGTCTGGAAGATCCTCTGGAGAAGGAAATGGCAAACCACTCCAGTATTCTTGCCTGGGAAATCCCAAAGACAAAGGAGCCTGGTGGGCTACAGTCCATAGGGTCGCCAAGAGTCAGACATGACTGACGTGACTGAGGACACGTGAGCATGTGACAGAGCTGGGTTCACAAAGAAGGATAAATTACAGCACTTGTCACTTTAGTTGAAGAGAGGGTACAAAAGCCAAAAATAGCACAATCTTGTAAATCAATTCTAATTCAACAAAAAGCTTTTTTTAAAAAAAATAAAAGTCAAGATTTGATGTTCAAAGAAAATCTCCAGGTGGGAAAAGTCAATTGTGCTGGCTGGATATGTTAGTTTTTATGTCCCCTCCCCACTTTCGGGTCCCTCTGGCACATTTCAAACTTGCACGGAGGAAGCCCAATGGAACCACCACCAGGCGGACCTTCTGCAGGAGAAAAGTCAAGAGCTCTTCTTCTGGCTTCCTCCATCCTCTCTCCTGGTTTGGAGGGGTGAAGGAGCAGTGGAAGGCATTTTTGAGGAAGGAAGCTTCCATTTCACCCCTTCCTTACTTGCCCCACAGAGGAGGAAGATGGGTCCAAGCTCATAACTTTGACAGTTTGGACTGGACTACCTGTTGAGTAGGGCCACTCTGCCCTAAAGGTAGGTTGAGTCTACGCTGCCCTGGGAGCTCCCAGACATCTTGCTTCTCTTTCGTCTTCAGCATGGTGGCAGAATTGGGATACTGTCCCAGGGACCCACTCTCCTTAACAAGCCCAACCATCTTGCCCTATTCTCCTTCCCCATTCTACATAGGAAAGAAAAAAGATTCATGGCCAGAGATAAGAGTTTTTTCTTATGAAAGCTCATGTGTGAGGGGAAAGAAACAAAAGCCACAGTTGTTTCTTTTTCCCCCAGCCTAACTTACAAAAACCTTCTCCATTTCAGCTGGAGTCCACCCTCGTTATCAGTGTGGTGCTGCTTTATTTTCCATTTACAACTTTCATCATATACAACTTTATAGGGAGGAATGCTGCATTTGGGGCAGAATCCTAGTATTCCAGGGCCCCTTGTCCAAAAACCACCAAAGAGTGCCTGACAGCTTGATAAATGGAGAGCCTAGAAGCCCAGGGCTTTGCCATATCACTTCCCCATGTACCCCCTGCAGAGATGGCTGCAGTATTTTCAGGACTCTACCCTGATGAGCCCCCTTTGCTGCATGTTCACTGTCTGAAACTTACTTTTCTAGATTGCCCTGCTTCCTGTGCTGTGCTGTGCTAAGTCTCTTCAGTCACATCCAACTCATGACCCTATGGACTGTAGTGCACCAGGCTTCTCTCTCCAGGCAAGCATATGGGAGTGGATTGCCACGCCCTCCTCTAGGAGATCTTCCTGACCCAGGGATTAAACCCACATTTCTTAAAAGTCTCCGGCATTGGCAGATGAGTTCTTTACCACTAGCACCATGTGGGAAGCCCACCATGCTTCCTACATCCCTTATTTTCATTCCCGGTCTACTTTTTAGTCTACCTTGGCAACCAATACTAACATCCTCTGTTTAAAAAAAAAATCCAAGTGGCTTCATATAGCCCTTAGAAAAAAATCTAATCTCTTCACTACAACCTATGTGATAGGTTGTAATAGGTTGTAATGTTGATCTCAACACTGACTGTCTTTGTGAAGGGAGTAAACATCTCCACTCCCAATGATATCCCGATTGGCCATATCATTTGCTTTGGCCAATGGAAGCAGCCCATCCACTTCCGTGTAGATGTTTCAGGGTCATCACATGGTCCTCTACCTTCTCTCTCCTCTGCTAGGAGATGAGGAACGTCCCAGATAAGAGCTGTTTCATGAACCTGAGTCCTAGAGTGAAAAAGATGTACAGCTAATCCACAGTGGACATGAAGCATGAGTGAAAAACTTCTTCATTGTATACTACTGAGATTTCAGGGCCTTCGATGCCATGCAGGCTTCCCAAGTGGCTCAGTGGTAAAGAATCCACCTGCCAATGCAGGAGACATGGGGTGGATTCATGGGTCAGGAAGATCCCCTAGAAGAGGAAATGGCACTCCCCTACCTCCCAAGGACAGATGAGCCTGGTGGGCTATAGTCCATAAGGTCACAAAGAGTCAGATCTGACTTAGCAACTGAACACACATGCATGGTACCACGCAGTTTATCCTGATCTCACGGATACAATGTGATCGACCTCTGACCATTCCTCCAGTCTCATGACTTATCTTCCTCTATTCCACTACACTCAAACATTCTGGGTTTCTTTCTCTTCCTTTAACACATGCCAAGTTTATTCTCACCTGAGAGCCTGAGGTTTGCACATGCTGTTCCCACTGCCTGGATTGCTTTTCCTTGAAGTTTTCACAGGGCTGTCTCTTCTTCACTATTCATATCTCAGTTTGAGTCTCACTTCCTCAAGAAATACCTTCCCTGAACCTCTGTCTAACATAGGCCCCCAGTCACTCTCTATCACATTATCCTGCCTCATTTTGCATCTGTTCACTAATATATTACTTACTTTCCTTCCTTGAAATGTGAATTTGGAAGAGCTACCCTGGTGGCTCAGATGATAAAGAATCTTCCTGCAATGCAGGAGACCTAGGTTTGACCCCTGGGTTGGGAAGATTCCCCTGGAGAAGGGAATGGCAACCCACTTCAGTATTCTTGCCTGGAAAATCCCATGGACAGAGGAGCCTGGCAGGCAGCAGTCCATGGGATCACAGAGAGCTGGACACGACTGAGTGATGAACATACACCTTGGAATGAACACTCCTTGGGAGTAAAGACCTTTTCCATCATCATCACCACTGTACCTCCAGACACTGGAATGCCACCTGACACAAAGTAGACACAGAGGAATTATTTTGTCATGAATAAATGAACATCTCTCCTAAGCCTTAAAACCTTTTTCAACTGCCAACTGGACACCTCTCCCTGGAAATCCTCAAACTCAACAGATCCCAAAGCAGAGTTTTTAATTCTATCCTCTCTGCCCTCACCTCAGCCTCCTCTTCACCCACCATGCTCTGGTGAACGACACCAGCGTTGTCTCTGTCATCCAAACCAAAAGCTCAGTGTATTTTGCATTCCACCCTCTGGTTCACAGCCCCCACTCCCCACCAGTCACCAGGCTGGGGCTCTCTTTTAAACCTTTCCAAGTCTCTTTTTTTAAATCCTCTTCATCCTCATTCCCACACACCTGCCCTCACTCAGGCCCTCATCATCGTTGCCTGGATTATCACAATCTTTGCAGAACAGGGTTCCCTGTTTCCAGTTTTCTCCCCTCCCATCTGTGCTGCACACTACCACCAGAATTATCTTTCTAAAATCTGATAATGTCACTCCTCTGTTTAGAAGGCTTGTAAAGAAACTGCAGGATAAAGCTTAACTCCTTAGAAGCCACGAGGTACCTTGGGGTTCTGGCATTGGCCAAGGGCCCAGGGTCTTTCCCACTGCTCCCTGCTGGACCTTCACCCCATCCAGCCACGATGGATATACCTGGGCAGCAGCTTCACAGGAGTCTGCATGCCTGCTCAAGTGCCTCTCCCCCATCAACCCCTCCCCCACCCCAAACATACACACACACACACACACACACACACACACACACACTCCCATCANCTAGGAGGCACTGATGTCCAAAGAAGTTTGGCCCCAAATTCCCATAATTTATGCTAGGGCATTTTAAGGAAGGGCTTCCTAGGTGGGGTTAGTGATAAAATAAAAAAAAAGAAAGAAAGAAAGAAAAAAACCCACCTGCCAATTCAGGATACATAAAGATACAGGTTCGATTCCTGGGTCGGGAAGATCCCCTGGAGGAGGGCATGGCAACCCACTCCAGTATTCTTGCCTAGAGAATTCCATGGACAGAGGAGCCTGGCAGGCTATAGTCTACAAGATCGCACAGAGTTGGACACAACTGAAGCGACTTAGCACGCATGCACATTTTTGAGAAAAAGTACTGAGGAATGATCCTGGAGTACTTTTCCGAGGAACCCTTGGCACAGTATGTCTGGTTTCACTCTTGCCGAAGGCAGTCTCCTGGGTCTGCAGAAATTTGTAAACAGCACCTGTATTCATCCAGAGCACACCATCCCCAACCACTACGGATGTTTCTAGCCTCCCCCATCACTGCTTCCCACCTGCACTCTACTAATGCCAAACATCACGCTTTATACTCTTTCCTGCATCCAAGAAACAGTTTTTTTCTGCTTGGACTGCTCTTCCTTCAGCCTCCTCCACCCCATGAGTTTCTCCTGCACTCCTTCAGAGCCAGTTCAGATATCACCTCCTCCATAAAGCCTGCCCTGTTACCTCTGGTCAACTCAGGGTATCCTTGTTTTCCTAGTACTCATTATCTGAGTTATAAAACGGAAAAATCACCATAATCTGAAAACAATCACTAATAAATAGATATTTATCATAAAAACTCAATCTACAACTATGTATTGAGGGCCCATCAGGTAGGAGGCACTGATTTCTGCATTTGCAATACAAGCAATGAACAAACCAAATAGCCCCACCCAGACAGGGGGCGGGGTCAGGACATCAATACACAGTGAACAAAGAGTAAGCAAATTACATAACATGTTAGAGGTTGACAAGCACATGCAAAAAGGGAGGATCGGAGAAGGGTAAAGCTGACAGAGAATGTTGAGGCAACAAGACAGAGGGTAGGGCAGGGTTAAATGGGGAGGTCTGGACAAGCCTCATGCAGGTGACATTCAGCCAAAGACTAGAGACAGAAAGGCCCTGTCCCGCAGATTTCTGTAGGAAGAACATTCCCTGGGAACTGAGGCCCACTGGTCAAATCCAACCTGCCACTTGTTTGCAGATGGCCCACTCACTAAGAATGTTTCTTACATTTTTAAACAGTTGAGAAAAAAATCAAAAGAAGAGTAATATTTCACGACACATGAAAACGACATGAAATTAAAATTTCGGTGCCCATTAATAAAGTTGTATTGAAACACAGCCACTCATTCGTTTATGTATTGCCTGTGGCNAGTGTTATAAGTAGGAGATGGGTCAAGATTGGGAGTCAATCATATCCAGGTTGTGGAAGATCATTCTAACAATGGTGTGGGAAATAGTTTGGTAAAGCCTTGGGAGAGCTAAGAGACCAACTGGTAGGCTTTCAGGGTAGTCTGGGGAGAAAGAATGGTAGTTGTTTGGAGGGATGGTTGTAGAAATAGGGAGAAGTGGACAGATTAGGAAGGTATTTAGAAATCAAAATCCATAGGAAAAGGTATTAATTCTAGATGTATTAAATCTAGACATTGAAGAAGGAAGCATCATGGAAAACTTCTAGATTTCTGACTTAAGAAACCGAGTGGATTGTGGTACCACTCACTGAAACAGGGAAAACTAAAACAGAAAATCAGAAAATTAGACCTGAATCAGAC
This sequence comes from Neotragus pygmaeus, assembly GCA_006410875.1. Classification (NCBI taxonomy): domain Eukaryota; kingdom Metazoa; phylum Chordata; class Mammalia; order Artiodactyla; family Bovidae; genus Neotragus; species Neotragus pygmaeus. The sequence continues at coordinate 820,353 of SJYV01053792.1, forward strand.
AGAGGCTCCCAGAGGGAGGGGCATCATGAGTTTGCTCTTAGACTGTGGAGTTTGAGGTACCTTTGAGAAATGCAGGTAGAGATATAGTAGGCTTCAGAGAAGCAGTAATAGAGTACACCTGGGTCAAGAACTAGTAAAAAGGCATGAGCCATAGGTCTAACTTAAGAGTTCATTGAGGTATATGCAAAGAACTGGATGTTGCCATGCCCCCTCAAATTCATGTATTGAAATTCTAACTCCCAGTACAATAGTATTAAGAACTGGGGCCTTTGGGAGGTCATTAGGTCACAGGGTGCGGTTCTCATGAACGGGATTAGTGCCCTTATAATTAAGTTTAACTCCATGGGTTTGAGTTTGAGGAACTGAAAGTATAGAGTTGACCTTGAAGATGTGTATAAGAGACAGATATAATAGTATACTGAAGTACAAATATCTATTCAAGTCTCTGCTTTCAGTTCTTTGGAGTATACAGCCAAAAATGGAACTTCTGGGTCACATTTATAATGCTATGTTTAAATTTTTTTGAGGAACTGCCACACTGTTTTTCATAATGGCTGCACCATTTTACATTCCTACTAGTAATGCACAAGGGTTCCAATTTCTCCACATCCACATCTGAACTATTTTCTCAGTTTTTTTTTTTTAATAGTAGCCATCCTAATGGATGTGAAATGGTATCTCATTATGGTTTTGATTCGCATTTCCCTAATGATTAGTGATGTCCACATCTTTTCATGTGCTTATTGGCCGTATCAATTGCTGCTTTACTCTGGAAGAAAAATCTGTGTATAACAAAGCTGCTTAAAGTCTAGCACATTATAGAAATACTTCAGAGTTACAGTCTAACTTAGCCCCTCTTTAAAACATCTGACTTGACTTTCTCTCAGCTTCCCAAATCTCCCTCTTTTGAACCCTAAGGGCTTTTATAATAGACCATCCAGGAAACCTCAAGTGCCATCGCCCCGGATGCAGCCTCCCAACACTTGACTTGGTTGTCACTTCTTTCTCGGTCCCCATAACATAAGCAAAATTCTCTTCAAATGGCTTCCCCTACGTTTCTCATCAACACCAACCTATCCAGACTTCTGTGGTGGTCCAGGGGTCAAGAATCCACCTGCCAATGCAGGGGGCACCGGTTCAATCCCTGGTGCAGGAAGATTCCACACAGAATCTTAGCTGTCACAGAACAGCTCAGCCCGTGCACCCCAACTACGGAGCCCGTGAGCTACAACTGCTGAGAGCACACGTGGAGAGCCTGCGCTCCGCGATCACTGCAAGAGAAACCCCCGCAACAGGAAGCCGCACGCCACAGCGGGCAGCCCCCGCTCACACGAGAGAAAGCCCATGCACAGCAGCCAAGAGCCAGGGCTGCTGAAAATTAATCATAAATTTTTCTCATGAAGAGCAAACTACCCCCTTTGTCTCCTCATCTGCTCAGTCCTTCAGAGGAGGCTAAGTTGGAAAGCACAGGTCCCTGCAGCCACCGCCCCGCACTCACCACAGTCACACCACAGCCTTGGTCTCCAGCTCTCCTGCATCTACTCATCCCTCATCCTGTTTAACGATGACTCATCAAAGCAGATGGTGTACACGTTGGACCTCCCTGGTCTGGCTCGTCTGCAAATGCCCTGACCAAGGTCAACATCAGGAGCTTCATCTGCAGTTGGGGTTGGTGGCCCTGCCCCAGCAGCTGGCATCACACCAGCAGGAGGATCGTCCTCATTAGCTATATTTTCTACCTCAGCTCTCTGTGGATTTCTTTCAGAGAATGTATTACAAATTGTGTTCAGTTGATCATTTAAAAAACTTTTTAAACATTCTTAATGTCAGGCATCCGGCACCCCACTCCAGTACTCTTGCCTGGAAACTCCCTTGGGCAGAGAAACTTGGTAGGCTGCAGTCCATGGGGTCACTAAGAATCGAACACAACTGAGCGACTTTACTTTCTCTTTTCACTTTCATGCATTGGAGAAGGAAATGGCGACCCACTCCAGTGTTCTTACCTGGAGAATCCCAGGGACAGGGGAAGGCTGGTGGGCTGCCGTCTATGGGGTTGCACAGAGTCGGACACGACTGAAGTGACAGCAGCAGCAGCAGCAGGAATGTCAGGCACTATGCTAGGTCCAAGGGTACAACTATGAACAAAAATTGATAGAACCTATTTTCTCATATAGCTTCTGGTAGGATGGAGAAAATGCATACTAATTTCTTTTAAAATCACAACCATGTGTGTGTGTATAATACAAAGTGTATGAGTACTATAAAGAAATTGCTATTTCAGAATATAACCAAGAAGCTAGCACTGGATTGGGGCATGGGTAGGCCTCCCAGGAGAAGTAATGGTTCAGCCAGCATTGGAAGGATTAGCAGAGGTTAACCAGGCAAAGGGAAGAGGGTGGCTGTCCAGGGAGAAGGAAGGACACCTGAAAAGATCTTCAGCAAGATGAAGTGAAATGCTAGCAAGGTCAGGATGGCAGCTATGTAGAGAATGAAGTGGGAAGTGGAACATGATGCAACTGGGAGCTACCTAGGGGCCCCAAATCAGGCCTTGTAGATCTTGTTGGAGAACTTAGTCAAATCCCAGGAGGAAAAGGAAGCTGCTCAAGTGTTATAAGTAGGAGATGGGTCAAGATTGGGAGTCAATCATATCCAGGTTGTGGAAGATCATTCTAACAATGGTGTGGGAAATAGTTTGGTAAAGCCTTGGGAGAGCTAAGAGACCAACTGGTAGGCTTTCAGGGTAGTCTGGGGAGAAAGAATGGTAGTTGTTTGGAGGGATGGTTGTAGAAATAGGGAGAAGTGGACAGATTAGGAAGGTATTTAGAAATCAAAATCCATAGGAAAAGGTATTAATTCTAGATGTATTAAATCTAGACATTGAAGAAGGAAGCATCATGGAAAACTTCTAGATTTCTGACTTAAGAAACCGAGTGGATTGTGGTACCACTCACTGAAACAGGGAAAACTAAAACAGAAAATCAGAAAATTAGACCTGAATCAGACAGAGGCTCCCAGAGGGAGGGGCATCATGAGTTTGCTCTTAGACTGTGGAGTTTGAGGTACCTTTGAGAAATGCAGGTAGAGATATAGTAGGCTTCAGAGAAGCAGTAATAGAGTACACCTGGGTCAAGAACTAGTAAAAAGGCATGAGCCATAGGTCTAACTTAAGAGTTCATTGAGGTATATGCAAAGAACTGGATGTTGCCATGCCCCCTCAAATTCATGTATTGAAATTCTAACTCCCAGTACAATAGTATTAAGAACTGGGGCCTTTGGGAGGTCATTAGGTCACAGGGTGCGGTTCTCATGAACGGGATTAGTGCCCTTATAATTAAGTTTAACTCCATGGGTTTGAGTTTGAGGAACTGAAAGTATAGAGTTGACCTTGAAGATGTGTATAAGAGACAGATATAATAGTATACTGAAGTACAAATATCTATTCAAGTCTCTGCTTTCAGTTCTTTGGAGTATACAGCCAAAAATGGAACTTCTGGGTCACATTTATAATGCTATGTTTAAATTTTTTTGAGGAACTGCCACACTGTTTTTCATAATGGCTGCACCATTTTACATTCCTACTAGTAATGCACAAGGGTTCCAATTTCTCCACATCCACATCTGAACTATTTTCTCAGTTTTTTTTTTTTAATAGTAGCCATCCTAATGGATGTGAAATGGTATCTCATTATGGTTTTGATTCGCATTTCCCTAATGATTAGTGATGTCCACATCTTTTCATGTGCTTATTGGCCGTATCAATTGCTGCTTTACTCTGGAAGAAAAATCTGTGTATAACAAAGCTGCTTAAAGTCTAGCACATTATAGAAATACTTCAGAGTTACAGTCTAACTTAGCCCCTCTTTAAAACATCTGACTTGACTTTCTCTCAGCTTCCCAAATCTCCCTCTTTTGAACCCTAAGGGCTTTTATAATAGACCATCCAGGAAACCTCAAGTGCCATCGCCCCGGATGCAGCCTCCCAACACTTGACTTGGTTGTCACTTCTTTCTCGGTCCCCATAACATAAGCAAAATTCTCTTCAAATGGCTTCCCCTACGTTTCTCATCAACACCAACCTATCCAGACTTCTGTGGTGGTCCAGGGGTCAAGAATCCACCTGCCAATGCAGGGGGCACCGGTTCAATCCCTGGTGCAGGAAGATTCCACACAGAATCTTAGCTGTCACAGAACAGCTCAGCCCGTGCACCCCAACTACGGAGCCCGTGAGCTACAACTGCTGAGAGCACACGTGGAGAGCCTGCGCTCCGCGATCACTGCAAGAGAAACCCCCGCAACAGGAAGCCGCACGCCACAGCGGGCAGCCCCCGCTCACACGAGAGAAAGCCCATGCACAGCAGCCAAGAGCCAGGGCTGCTGAAAATTAATCATAAATTTTTCTCATGAAGAGCAAACTACCCCCTTTGTCTCCTCATCTGCTCAGTCCTTCAGAGGAGGCTAAGTTGGAAAGCACAGGTCCCTGCAGCCACCGCCCCGCACTCACCACAGTCACACCACAGCCTTGGTCTCCAGCTCTCCTGCATCTACTCATCCCTCATCCTGTTTAACGATGACTCATCAAAGCAGATGGTGTACACGTTGGACCTCCCTGGTCTGGCTCGTCTGCAAATGCCCTGACCAAGGTCAACATCAGGAGCTTCATCTGCAGTTGAGGTTGGTGGCCCTGCCCCAGCAGCTGGCATCACACCAGCAGGAGGATCGTCCTCATTAGCTATATTTTCTACCTCAGCTCTCTGTGGATTTCTTTCAGAGAATGTATTACAAATTGTGTTCAGTTGATCATTTAAAAAACTTTTTAAACATTCTTAATGTCAGGCATCCGGCACCCCACTCCAGTACTCTTGCCTGGAAACTCCCTTGGGCAGAGAAACTTGGTAGGCTGCAGTCCATGGGGTCACTAAGAATCGAACACAACTGAGCGACTTTACTTTCTCTTTTCACTTTCATGCATTGGAGAAGGAAATGGCGACCCACTCCAGTGTTCTTACCTGGAGAATCCCAGGGACAGGGGAAGGCTGGTGGGCTGCCGTCTATGGGGTTGCACAGAGTCGGACACGACTGAAGTGACAGCAGCAGCAGCAGCAGGAATGTCAGGCACTATGCTAGGTCCAAGGGTACAACTATGAACAAAAATTGATAGAACCTATTTTCTCATATAGCTTCTGGTAGGATGGAGAAAATGCATACTAATTTCTTTTAAAATCACAACCATGTGTGTGTGTATAATACAAAGTGTATGAGTACTATAAAGAAATTGCTATTTCAGAATATAACCAAGAAGCTAGCACTGGATTGGGGCATGGGTAGGCCTCCCAGGAGAAGTAATGGTTCAGCCAGCATTGGAAGGATTAGCAGAGGTTAACCAGGCAAAGGGAAGAGGGTGGCTGTCCAGGGAGAAGGAAGGACACCTGAAAAGATCTTCAGCAAGATGAAGTGAAATGCTAGCAAGGTCAGGATGGCAGCTATGTAGAGAATGAAGTGGGAAGTGGAACATGATGCAACTGGGAGCTACCTAGGGGCCCCAAATCAGGCCTTGTAGATCTTGTTGGAGAACTTAGTCAAATCCCAGGAGGAAAAGGAAGCTGCTCAAGTGTTATAAGTAGGAGATGGGTCAAGATTGGGAGTCAATCATATCCAGGTTGTGGAAGATCATTCTAACAATGGTGTGGGAAATAGTTTGGTAAAGCCTTGGGAGAGCTAAGAGACCAACTGGTAGGCTTTCAGGGTAGTCTGGGGAGAAAGAATGGTAGTTGTTTGGAGGGATGGTTGTAGAAATAGGGAGAAGTGGACAGATTAGGAAGGTATTTAGAAATCAAAATCCATAGGAAAAGGTATTAATTCTAGATGTATTAAATCTAGACATTGAAGAAGGAAGCATCATGGAAAACTTCTAGATTTCTGACTTAAGAAACCGAGTGGATTGTGGTACCACTCACTGAAACAGGGAAAACTAAAACAGAAAATCAGAAAATTAGACCTGAATCAGACAGAGGCTCCCAGAGGGAGGGGCATCATGAGTTTGCTCTTAGACTGTGGAGTTTGAGGTACCTTTAAGAAATGCAGGTAGAGATATAGTAGGCTTCAGAGAAGCAGTAATAGAGTACACCTGGGTCAAGAACTAGTAAAAAGGCATGAGCCATAGGTCTAACTTAAGAGTTCATTGATGTATATGCAAAGAACTGGATGTTGCCATGCCCCCTCAAATTCATGTATTGAAATTCTAACTCCCAGTACAATAGTATTAAGAACTGGGGCCTTTGGGAGGTCATTAGGTCACAGGGTGCGGTTCTCATGAACGGGATTAGTGCCCTTATAATTAAGTTTAACTCCATGGGTTTGAGTTTGAGGAACTGAAAGTATAGAGTTGACCTTGAGCTGGGTTGGGAGAATCTGTGGAAGCAGTAAGTTTTGGGGTACAGATCACCAGCTCAGTTCTGGCCTGTTAAGCTGGAGGTATCTTTAGAGCTATTAAGAGGCTGTGAGAATAAGGAGTTCTGAACAGGCAGGGCTCCAGATAAAAAAATGTTGAGCCATCGGCACACAGACGCTATTTGAAGCCAATGGGATTGGATGAGGTCAGCAGGAAGATGAGCAAAAGTTTAAAAGAGAAGAAGTCTGAGCCCTAGGCCCTGGGATATTCCAAGGTTTAGAGGGCAGGAAGTTGGGTGAAGTCAGCACCAGAGCTTGAAAGGGAAAGACCAGTAAAGAAGGAGAAGGGCCAGAAGAAAGGGATGTTTATAAGCCAGGAGAAGAAATGCTTCCAGGAAGAGACGGAAAACCATTGAATGAAATACAGCTGGTCCAGTTAGAGGAGAATCAAGGAATGGCCACTAGAATGGCAAGTTGGACATCACTGGTGATCTTCAAAAGATTAGTTTCCACAAATTCATCTCCTGAGTCTGGAAAAGGCTCAAGAGAGAACAGAAGGAGAAATACCAGAACCTATAAGTACAGACAACTTTTCTAGGAGTTTTGCTGTAAAGCAAACAAGATAAGTAGGGTGGGAGCTGGAAGGGAGGATGAAGCCAAAAATGAATTTTAAGCTTTTTTCAGATGGAAGAAATAGCAACATATATGAATGCTCATGGGAATGGTCAGCACAGTACAGGAATAAAATGAATAGGGAGAAGACGAATGAGTGATTTAGGAGATAACAGTGGAAACTGCTGTAGAAATGCCTTTGAGTAGTAAGGGAGGGGAGCCAGTCCTTAAGTAGCAGGGTTGATCTAGGGCTAAAGTAGGGACCACTTACCAGCAGAGGCAGGACAATGTGTCCACTTGACAATTCGGGGTTCTAAGTCTGGGAAGCCTGGTGTGCAGTCCATGGGGTCACAAAGAGTTGGACATGACTGGGCAACTGAACAACAGCAAATAAAACCCAGTCAAGCTTCTGAAGGGCTGCCTTGTGCCGATTCCCTACCCGCATCCAAGGGTGTGGGTAGATTCAGACGTCAATTCCTTTCCCAGGATCACCTTTTATGTACTTCTTAGCATTTACTGTGGGATCACTGGTTGGGGGAGCTGTATTAGGTACCACCTGTAGTACAACTCAATTCTTTCACAGTGAAAACACTGCAAAGAGTATTCTCAGCCCATTTTTACAGAGGAGGAACCTGATGGATGGAAAGGTTATAACCTGCCAAGATCACATCGCAAGTAACTGACAGGGCCAAGAGTGGAACTCAGTCTATTCCAAAATCCTTGTTTTAGCTGCCATTACATCATCTCTGAATTTCTTTCTGAAAAGCAGAATAGGAACAACTTTTGTTAAAAAGCTCATAGTAGTTTTCCTCTCTTCCCCTCACTGAAATTACCGCAGGGCCAGTTTTCTCTAAGGTGAAGTCTCAATCCAGCCTTGACAAAAGAGAAGATCTGCATATGAATGGCAGGTCGAGGCTAGAGATAACCAATTGAAATGCTAATTCTGCCACTGCCACTAGTGGGAGGGGGAAGTGGGACGAGAGGTGAGGTAAGAGGGAAATTAGAGACCAATCACTGGAGTGAGGGTGTCCCTCGTGGCTCAGCTGGTAAAGAATCCGCCTGCAATGAGGAAGACCTGAGTTCGATCCCTGGGTTGGGAAGATCCCTTGGAGAAGGGAAAGGCTACCCACTCCAGTACCCACTCCAGTATTCTGGCCTAGAGAAATCCATGGACAGCCCACGGGGTTGCAAAGAGTTGGACACAACTGAGCGACTTTCACTCACTTCACTGTATTCTAGTGGCAAGAGTTTGAGCAAACTGCCAGAGCTAGTGAAGAACAGAGAAACCTGGTGTGCTGGGATCCTTGGAGTCACAAAGAGTTGGACATGACTGAGCAACTGAACAACTATCCATGTGACCACAGTCCAGATGCTTTGTCCAGGACCAAGTGGAGGGAGGTGGAAACAGGAACTGAAATCTCTGAGAAGGAAGGATCTCCACAGTCCCTTCCTCTAAGGAGCTCCCCATCATTGTATTTCCCCAAATGTCTGGTATCTGCTGCCCATGTAATAGCTTATCTATTGTTTGCAGCCCCAGCCAACATCTTGGTCATGACAGTCCTGATAAAGCACTCCACTTCTACCCTGTCTTGTCATGGCATGATGGTCACCCAGATCATTCTTCTCAGACTAGACTACTAAAAAATTATCAAAGAGCATGGCACTGGAAAAATACGACAAAAAAGAAGTAAGCCTCGGTAGCTCAGGTAGTAAAGAATCTGCCTGCAATGCAGGAGATCTAGATTCAATCCCTGGGTCAGGAAGATCCCCTGGAGAAGGGAATAGTTACCTAGTCCAGTATTCTTGCCGGGAAAATTCCATGGACAGAGGAGCCTGGTCTACAGTCTATGGGGTCACAAAGAGCTAGACATGATTGAGCAACTAACATTATGGCACTGAAAAAATACAACAAGAAAGAGGCATGCCTTAGTGGCAGCACTGTGGAGAACCCTGGAAGAGAACCATAAGGCTTGGCTCTCCCAAGGGTCAAGGCAGGGAAGAAAAGAATATTGAAATCAAATATTGTTTACTTTTCCCCAGTATTCATTACTAAGAAAAAGAAAAAAAAAATCACATTATCTTTTAAGTAAACACATGCATTTGATTCCTTTTCCTGTTAAACTTAGATGGTATTTAAAGCCACATGACTTCAAATTATATTTTATTTTCCATAATTTTCTGTATTTCTGAAAATATCTGCAATAAGCATACATTTAATTTATAAGGGGGGGGTTAGATTTTCAATTGTTTTTCAAAGACAATCTGGAAATATGATGCCCAAGAAGGTAGTAAAATGGCTGGTGTGCTGCAAGAAAGATGCAGGCTCTAACAGAAATGCCTCATCCAGGTTGGATGTCTTCTAGCTTGTGAGTCTGATGTAAGAGCAGATGCTGCAGTATCAGTTTGGATCATTAGTGGAAATGTGCTGGGGGACTGCGCTATGCTCAGAGCTTGTAGGAAAAATACTGGGCTGGTCCTGGGGTCCCAGAAAGAACAACTCCACTCATCTCAGGCTACTTAGCAAGGAGAGAATTAACCTACACAGGGAGGCAGCCTACAATTAATCATTCCCTTGCTCTTAGGGCTTTCTAAGAAGTTCCTTTTCTTTCCAAGGGGAATGATGGATTTCGAAGCATCCCAGGAGAATCTTGCTGTATTCAAAGAACATACATGTCCTGGAAAAGTTTTTTGTAAATCAAATTTTCATATACTCAATCCTAATTTCCTCCTTTTTATTATTGTAGTAAGAAACCTTCTTGAGAAAATACAGTCAATCCACTCTTGGGACGATGACACGAGCAAAAGACAGCATGCTTTTTTGTAACATGCATTTTTTTTTTTTTTTAATGGTAAGGCTCAGGGGTCTTCACTGGTGGTCCAGTGGCTAAGAATCTGCCTTGTAATGCAGGGGACGTGAGTTCAATCCTTGGTCAGGGAACTAAGATCCCACGTGCCGTGGAGCATCTAGGCCCTTGCACTGCAACTACTGAGGCCACATGCCACAGCTAGAGAGTCTGTGCACTGGAGTGAAAGATCCTGCATGAAGTAACAAAGACCCCTTGTGTCTCAACTAAGACCCAGGGCAGTCAAAGACATAAATAAACATTTTTTTTAATGATGAGACTCAAAATATGGCACAAGTGATACATTTCTGGAAATAAGTTACAAAACATGACTGTAAGTAGACAGAAGACAGGAGGAAAAGGGGATAACAGAGGATGAGATGGTTGGATGGCATCACTGACTCAATGGACATGAGTTTGATCAAACACCAGGAGATGGAGAAGGACAGGGAAGCCTGGCGTGCTGTAGTCCATGGGGTCGCAAAGAGTTAGACATGACTTAGCAAATGAACAACAACAAGACTGAAATATTTGTCTCCTTGGCTAGCAGCTTATGGTCCAGAGGAAACCGCAGAATCTTAACTGAACTGAATAAAAGACTAGAAGATCTGGAAGAGTCTTCTAAAAAAAACCCAGTGTATTTGGATATTAAACTCCTGTCTCTCAGTTCCAAATTTAATTATCTCTTCTTGAGAGCTTGTTTGGAGGTTCTAGCAGGGAAGCTCAGCTACTTACATACCCTAGGTGACTGAAGGTGCTGGAGGGAAGCTGGGTGGCTGGGATCCTTCAGCTGCCCCACCCAGCAATTCTGCTCTGGTCCCAGAGTGGCAGCTGGTTCCAACTTCCAGTTCTTTCCATGCTCCCAGAACTAGCTCATTGTGCCCCCTTCTTGGCCATGGTATGTTGAAGCAAGCTTGCTTCACAGAATTTCAGGAATTTTATGAACTAATTTTGAGCACAGTTGCCATTATAAGTAAAGTTCTATAAAATCTACTGTATTCATTTGTGAGGGCTGCAAAGCACCACAAACTGGGTGACTTCAGCAACAGAAATGGTAAATCCTTGTTACTGGAGTTCCTTCCAGCATGCTGCTCACCCCCCAGAAATGTTGCTCTGGTCCGAAAGTGGCAGCTGGTTCCAACTTCCAGTTCTTTCCATGCTCCCAGAACTAGCTCATTGTGCCTGGAACTGAGAAATGTGTTGTCTCAGTTCTAGAGGCAAGAAGTCTAAGATCAAGGTGTCTGTAGGAGTGATTCTCTTCCAGGGCTGGGAGGGATGCTCTGTTCCACGCCTGTCTCCTGGCTTCTGGTGGTTTGTTGGCAGTCTTTGGCATTTCTTGGTTTGTAGAAGAAGTCACCTTTGTGGTGATGAGACACTTATATATCTAGATTGTGGCCATGGTGGTTATATAAATCTGTATATATACAAAGATATAAACAAAGATATAAGTGCAAAACTGGTAAAATCTAGGTCAGTAGTTAAATTAATTGCATTGTGCCATTCTTTTACCTGGTTTTCATGATGTACAGATGTCACCAGCAGAGGAAGCTGAGTGATAGGTACTGCTTTTGCAGCTCCTTGTGAGTCTATAATTATTTTAAAATAAAAAAGTTCTAATGGATCTAGAGACTATTAAGCCAAGTGAAGTAAGTCAGACAAAGACAAATATTATATGGTATTAGTTATATGTGGAATCTAAAAAAATTGGAAAAATGAACATTTATAAAACAGAAACAGACTCACAGATACAGAAAACAAATGTATGGTTACCAAAGGAGATGGGGGTAGGGATACATTGAGTATGGGATTAATAGATACACACTACTATATATAAAGCAGATAAACAAGGACTTACTGTACAGCACAGGGAACTATATTCAATATCTTGTAATTAACTATAGTGTAAAAGAATTGGGAAGAAAAGAATATACATATGTGTGTGTGTAAATGAATCACTTTGCTATATGTCTGAAATTAACACAGCTTGTAAATCAACCGTACTTCAATTAAAAAAAATTTTTTAAACCAACAAAGGTAATTAATACCCCAAACTTATTACTCCCTGTTTACTTACATTTTACTATCATCGCTGTCCATGAGGTCCCAGCTCTGCAGGTCCCTTCTTCCACACTTCCACCATCTTCCCCTCCCCCAGTCCTGGAACAGCAGCTGTTTCCTGCACTTATTATATCTGTGCTACCTCAATGCTCCTTTTTTGCTTTTGCAATTCCTTAACACCTGTTTAAGTAAATCCTTATATTAAATTCTCTTTGTTAATTATGTTTGTTTTCCTGACTGATGTAACTAGTCAACACAAGGATTCTCCAAATGATGCAAATGGCTTATGTGATGGTAGAAGAAGCTGACTGTGGCTCAGATCATGAACTCCTTATTACCAAATTCAGACTTAAACTGAACAAAGTAGGGAAAACCACTAGACCATTCAGGTATGACCTAAATCAAATCCATTTTGATTATACAGTGGAAGTGAGAAATAGGTTTAAGGGCCTAGATTTGATAGATAGAGTGCCTGATGAACTATAGAATGAGGTTTGTGACATTGTATGGGAGAAAGGGATCAAGACCATCCCCATGGAAAAGAAATGCAAAAAAGCAAAATGGCTGTCTGGGGAGGCCTTACAAATAGCTTTGAAAAGAAGAGAGGCAAAAAGCAAAGGAGAAAAGGAAAGATATAAGCATCTGAATGCAGAGTTCCAAAGAATAGCAAGAAGAGATAAGAAAGCCTTCTTCAGCGATCAATGCAAAGAAACAGAGGAAAGCAACAGAATGGGAAAGACTAGAGATCTCTTCAAGAAAATCAGAGATACCAAGGGAAATTTTCATGCAAAGACGGGCTCGATAAAGGACAGAAATGGTCGGGACCTAACAGAAGCAGAAGATATTAAGAAGAGGTGGCAAGAATATACGGAAGAACTGTACAAAAAAGATCTTCACGACCCAGATAGTCAGGATGATGTGATCACTAATCTAGAGCCAGACATCTTGGAATGTGAAGTCAAGTGGGCCTTAGAAAGCATCACTACAAACAAAGCTAGTGGAGGTGATAGCATTCCAGTTGAGTTGTTTCAAATCCTGAAAGATGATGNTTTTGAACTGTGAGGTTGGAGAGGACTCTTGAGAGTCCCTTGGACTGCAAGGAGATCCAACCAGTCCATTCTGAAGGAGATCAACCCTGGGATTTCTTTGGAAGGAATGATGCTAAAGCTGAAACTCCAGTACTTTGGCCACCTCATGTGAAGAGTTGACTCATTGGAAAAGACTCTGATGCTAGGAGGGATTGGGGGTAGGAGGAGAAGGGGACGACAGAGGATGAGATGGCTGGATGGCATCACGGACTCGATGGACATGTGTCTGAGTGAACTCCGAGAGATGGTGATGAACAGGGAGGCCTGGCGTGCTGCGATTCATGGGGTCGCAAAGAGTCGGACACTACTGAGCGACTGAACTGAACTGAACTGATGGTGGAAGACAAAGCATTTTCATTTCCCCAAACTACAAAAGGCTCGGAGTTATATGCCTTTTCTGATTACCCCAGGATTTTATTTTAGAAAATTGGCCTTCCCAAAGGATGCAGGAAAACAGAGCTTGCCTTGGCCCAGAAGGAAGCACAGAAAAGAATTAGGGAAAAAAGAATATAGGTGTATACATCTCTGTGTGTGTGTGACCAAATCACTTTGCTGTATGCCTGGACCTAACACTATATTGTAAATCAACTAGACAGCAATAGCTGTCTAAGGAGCCTAGATATGTGATGTCAGAGTAATACCAGACAATCGAACTTCATTTTAAAATATTAATGATTTCCTTCCTGACTATAAAGGTTATCTATGCTTGCGTAGTACACTACAAATGGTGTAAATATAGAGAGACAATTCCAACATCTAGAGGCCCATCACTGTTACTATTTTGATGTACTGTCTTTCATAATTCTTGTGGTATATAACATATGCAATTCATATCTGTTATATATATATATATATATATATATATGTATGCTTTTAAATATGTAAAATGAATTGGGTTCATTTACAGATATTGCTCAGGCTACCCAGGTGGTACTAGTGGTAAAGAATCTGCCTGCCAGCAGGAGAGTAAGAGACAGGGGTTCAATTCCTGGCTTGGGAAGATCCCCTGGAGGAGAGAATGGCAACCCACTCTAGTATTCTTGCCTGGAGAACCCCATAGACAGAGAAGCCTGGTAGGTACAGTCCACGGGGTTGCATAGAGTCAGACACAATTGAACCAACTTAGCATGCACACACAGATACCACTATGGTTTTTAAGAAAATTATCGATCCACTCTTCCTCCCTCTGATGAATAAACACAGGCTTTAGGTAAGGATTCCGGCAGAGAGGAAGCTCAGAGGACACGACTGGGCTCGTGTCCAAACAGGCTTTCTCGTTGACATCCCATCCCAACCTCAGTCTTCAGAATGGGATTCTTAAGGCATGCACCTCACCAGTCAGCTGCGGGTGAGAGGACTCACTGCTCTGAGCTGTCTGATCCCCAGAGCAGGTGGTGCACAGCAGACCTGGGAAGGCAGGCCTGGCCCCACCTCCTGCGCTCACACTTGGAGCAAAAACAGAGCACTTCCCACCTAGGGGGCACACTTCTCCCCGCCTGACCCTGGCATCCAGGTCTGTCCACTCTGGGGAGCAGCCACTGTACACATTGTACATTTAAACTCCCCCAAAGAGGACTGATGAGCAGAGGGTGTTCAAGCTCATTGTCTCACCAGCTAAGAAAATCATTCCTTCTCTTTTGCTGAGAAGCAAGTGAGGGAAAAAAAAAGTGGAAAGAAAAACAATGCTTTCTTGCCAAAGTTCCCTCTCGGAAACATGCGTTCCAAGGAATAGGTAAACCCTCAGAGACAGTGTTTGGATTTTGTTCTTTTCAAGTAACACAGATTTGTGAGCATCTATCTGTCATCAAAATAGCATCAAAAATTGGGTCATTTGTAGTGCCGTGGATGGACCTAGAGTCTGTAAGACAGAGTAAAGAAGTCAGAAGGAGAAAAGTAAATATCATATTTTAATGCATACAGATACGGGATCTAGAAAAATAGTACAGATGAGCGTATTTGCAGGGCAGGAATAGAGACGCAGATGTAGAGAACAGGCGTGTGCACACAGTGGGAAGAGGAGGAGGGGTGACGGGAGAGCAGCATTGACAGTATATTGCTGAGTAGTCCAGGGAGCTGGGCTTGGGGCCCCATGATACCCAGAAGGGCGGAATGCGGGTAGCGGGTGGGAGCGAGGCTCAAGAGGGAAGGGACATGCATATACATAGAGCTGACTCATGTTGTTATACAACAGAAACCAACCCGACGTTGTAAAGGAATTACTGTTGTTTGTTGCTGTTGTCCAGCTGCTGAGTCCAACTTGTTTGTGACATTATGGACTATAGCCTGCCAGGATCTTCTGTCCTTGGGATTTCCCAGGCAAGAATACTGGAGTGAGTTGGCATTTCCTTCTCCAGGGGATCTTCCTGACCCAGGTATCGAACCCTGCATTGTAGGTGGGTTCTTTACCACTGAGTCACCAGTAAGCCCAAAGGAATTCTACTCCAATATTTTTTAAAAAAAAACATGATTTTATATATTTTTCTTATTATAAAATAATACACAGTTATCATAGAAATTTGAGAAATAAGGCAGCTTTAGAAGAAAATGAGAAGCAGAGTAATCCCACCATCCCAAATAATCACTGCTAGCATTTCCCCGTAAATCCTGCTAATCTCTGTTCTGTGTGCACATATACATTACTTTTAACTGAATTACAAAGTATATGTTGTTTAATAACATGTGTTTTCATTTACTGTGTCTAAAATCCCTTTACTTATTTTCTCACTTCTCTGTTGCTGTGTAACAAACTATATCAAAACCTAGTGGTTTAGACTTCCCTGGAGGCTCAGACAGTAAAGAATCTGCCTGTAATGCAGCAGACACAGGAGACCTGGGTTCTATCCCTGGGCCAGGAATAACCCCTGGCAAAGGGAATGGCAACCCACTCCAGTATTCTTGCCTGGAAAATATCATGGACAGAGGAGCCTGGAGGGCTACAGTCCACGGGGTAGCCAGACACACTGAGCAACTAACAGTCGCTACCAGTGAGTAACAGCTGAGTAACTGCGACCGAGCAGCTAACACACACAGAGTGGTTTAAAAACAATAATTTTCTTTTACTCATGATTTTGTGGTTTGGGGCCCAACCACATTCCAGGCAATGGAGAAATGGTCTCCAGCCCTCAGAGGGAAGCTGTAAGGTCACATTGCTGAAGAACAAGTAGGATGGAAGATATCTCTATAGCCATCTTTGGAAAATACAATGTGCTACATAGCTTATTAAAGAGTCTTCTTCATAATTGTGATGGCTGAATAACATCTATTTTAAAATATATCACCACTGATTTAACAAAATTCAGTGTTTGCAAATTTGAGAAACACTATTATAAACACTTCCATGATAAACATTATAAAATTTTATCTGCATCTCTGAAAATGTGTATCAGGATAAAATATTACAGAGGAATTACTGGGGTAAAACTGTTTGATATAAATGGCCAAATTAAGTTCCAGGAAAATGCTAATTTAGACCCACTTCACTTAAAAGTCTTTTACTCTCTGAAAGAAAAATGATCCCATCAATACTCTTCTTTAAAAATACTGTTGACTATTTTCATCTATTATTTGTCCAGGGCTTTTTGTTTTTCAGACATGAAAGTGATTCCCACTGAAAATTTCAGTGGAGTTTAATTAATCCTGTAAATGAACCTGGGATGAGCAGGCCTCTCTGGAGGTCTTTGACTCAGGTCTTTTTTTTATATTCATCAGGAGAAATTGATAATGTTCATTGTTGAGTTATTCCTAGCATATTATACTTTTGTAATTGTTTTAAGTAGAAACACTTTCCCTATCATATATTTAAACCAACTATTGCTGTTAAATTGGGAAAGTGCTTACTTTGTATATTTATTCATATTCAGCCATCTTCTTAATTTTTTATTAGCTCTAGTAGGTTGTGAATTGATTCTGTTAGGCTTTCGGTGTAGACAATCATATTAATTTTGGGCTTCCTTTCAGCCTAATTTCTGCTTCCTATCTTTTTTACATTGGCTAGGATATCCAGGACAATATCAATTACTATCATGAGACCAGATATTTTTATCTTATTCCTCATCTGAACCAGAATATATCTGATGTTTCCCCTTTAAATATGAAAATACTATTACTTAATATAAATATTCATTATCATTTTAAAATACCTTCTATTTCTAGTTTACTAAATCTTTTTTATTCAGAATTGGCGCAGAATTTTTCTGAAGTGCCTTCTAGATATTTTCTGAGATCATTCAGATTTTCTCTTTAGACTACTATCATATTATATTCCATAATATTAAATGATTTTTGTATTTCAAGAATAACCCAATAAAATCATCACGGATTGTTCTTTTATATACTATTAAAATTGATTTATCAGCACTTTATTTAGAAATCTTGTGTCTATATATAGTGAGAATTATTTGAATTCTATTTTATATTTCTGAAAGTCTTTTACAGGATTATACTTGTTTTGTAAAGTGAATGGGAAGGTTTTAATATTTTTCTCTACTCCAGAACAGTTTTAAATGGCAGGGAAATTACTTGCTCTTTTAAAGATTAAAAACAAAATCACCTAAAATTGAAGCATATTTAGACATCAACTTTTTACCTAAGTATTAATCTAATCAGATTATCTAATTTTTCTTGAATTAGTCATTAGTGTCAGCTAGATTTTTTTTAATATATTAGCATAAAGTTGTTTTTGTTAAATTATCATTTGAAATTATTGTATCTGTTAATACATTTACTTTGTAATATAAAACTACATGGGCATTTTCATCTCTACATTTTCTCTTGCCATGATAATGTTAGCCATAAGTTGTCTATTTTATGATTTATTAATAAAAAAATTTACTCAAATTTCCTAAACTATTTTTGTATTAAATGAGCTAATATTTTGAATAACTTTCTAAATACTGATTTCCTTACGCTTGATTTACTGTTACTTTTCATTTTACTAAAGAAATATGGCCTATACAATGTTCAACCTTATCAATTTATTGTGTTTATTTATGATCCAAAGATATGTATTTTTTTTGAAAAAAGGTTGTTCTTTTTTTATTTTTTGAGGAAACATTTTAAAATACATTTTCACATGCAAAATTTAGTCCTGAGTTTCATCTCCTATGGACAGTTGGGGCAAAGAAGAACAATTTTACAAAAGAATGTGAATGACCACCTTTACAGTGGACAGAGCTTCAACTCTGAGGATGTCTTACTGGTTTTTCCTCCTCTTGTGAGAAGCTATGTATTTTTTTTTTTTTTTAATGTTCTCAGCACACTCCCCAGAGATGAGGATAAAGCTAGGAAGGCTCCCTTCTACCAGAGTATGAGGTCATTTACGTGCCTCCATCCATCCAATTTCACCCCCGCTTCAGTGCCCGCCTTAGAAATGAAAGCAGATGCCCAGGAAGAGATGTGAAAGAGCTCCCTGCTCAAGGAACTAGAACCTGCATGCCACAGCTAAGACCTGGTGCAGCCAAATGAATAGCAAATAAATATTTTTTTAAAAAACAACGCTCTCTGGACTGTATCGCTTCTTTACAGCCTTCTTGCATCTGAGCCATACTCATCCTCTTCATGACATGTGTTGTCCTTGCTGTTGCTATCGCACCCAGAGTCTTCATCAAAACATTCTCCAAGATGGAGCTAAGTAGACCACGTAGAATCTACTCCTCTTTGGTGTTAATAGACCTACCTGGGATTGTTATCATAATGTCATTTCCGAAAGGCCACGGGTATACACAATATAGGAGCTTCCCAAGTGGCACTAGTGGTAAAGAACCTGCCTGCCAATGCAGGAGATGTAAGAGACGTGGGTTCGATCACTGGTTTGGGAAGATCCCCTGGAGGAGGGCTGGCAACCTACTCCAGTATTCTTGCCAGGAGAAGCCCATGGACAGGGGAGCCTGGTGGGCTACAGTCCGTAGGATTGCAAAGAGTCGGACACAACTGAAGCAACTTAGCACGTACGCATATGCATGCATTTGGGGCCTCACCACACAGCATATGGGGTCTAGTTCCCTGACCGAGGAGCGAACCCGTGCCCCTTGCGCTGGCAGCTTGGAGCCTTCACCACTAGACTGCCAGGGAAGTCCCCTGCTTGGCTTCTTAGTCCCTCAGCCACATCTTCTGAAACTGTCAGACATCTTAGGAGAAAGCTAGCCAGAAAATCCATGCTCACCTTTCACCAGCTTTCCCTCCTCTCACAGGACTTGGTCCAATAATTATTCATTGACCTGTAATTTTCCTGATACTTTCAAGCAGGTTTTTTTGACTGGCTTGCAGGATCTTAGTTCCCCAACCCAGGATCAAACTGGTGGGCCCCCATCAGTGAAAGTACAAAGTTCTAAACCACTGGACTGCCAGGGAAGTCTGTAACAGATTTTTAAAGATATACTTCATCTAGCCTTTCTAGCCATTCTCAGCAGAAGAATGAGTCTGAACTGCCGATTCAACTGCTACTAGAAACAGCACTCTGTCAGATATCACATCTTCAGAGAGCATAAAACGAAAGTGGTGACAAGAATGGTGCACTGCTCAGAGGACTCAGATACTTTGGGCCGCGCTTCTGGGTGGTACACACAACAATTCTGCTACCTCCTTGCTCAGAAGTTAGTCACATGGCCATGTCTGGCTCTAAGGGTGGGAAAATGTAGGCCGTTAGCATGCCATATTACCAGCCCAAATAAAATCTGGGTTTTAGTATTATGGGCAAAAAAAGAAGAGAATGGATATTGGATAAGCAACAGGGTCTACACCATATTCCTCATCTATAAAATGGAAACAATGTTAATACCTAAATTATAAAGTTGATATGAGGATTAAAGGATACAATGAAGGTAAACCTCTTAGCAAAGTGCCTAGTATATGGTGAACAGTCAATAAATGTTAGCAATAATACTAGTTATGACATTACAGCAAGTCCCATATGTATGCACCTTCAAGTTACGAGCAATCAAAGATGTGAATGTGTTTGCACGTCCACTCAGCCACACTAGTTCACATGTCTGGCATACATGGTCACACACACGCATCCTCCACAGGTGGTTGTGCTTTTGTGTACCTTACTGTACAGAACTGTATATAGTACAGTAGTGCAGTATCTTTATTTCGAGCCCAGGATGTCTGAAAGCAGGCGGAAAAGCAGTGATGATGTAGCTGGCACAGCTAAAGAGGCACTGTTCATTTTTAAGGCACAGGACCTGAACATTGAGCATTACATAAAGGCTATAGCAGCCATCCAGATTATAAGCCAGTGCTACCGTGTAGTCTACGATGAGGAAAAAAAGAGCTACTACCCAGACATTACTGGATCATTTTTTCATGAGGATAGACAGAATTGTGCGCTTCCCAAGTGGTTCAGTGGTAAAGAATCTGCCTGCCAAGGCAGGAGACACCGGAGATGTGAGTTCGATCCCTGGATCCAAAAGATCCCCTGGAAAAGGAAGTGGCTATCCCCTGTAGTATTTTTGCCTGGAAAATTCCCATGAACAGGGAGCCTGGTGGACTACAGTCCATGGGGGTAGCAAAGAGTCAAACACAATCGAGCACAACACACACAGATAGAACTGAATTCAGCAAGGAACGAGAACCTGCGCCATCAGCATCAGGTGTGAGCAAAGTTACGGCTTGCCCGCTGTCTTCTGTCACTGACAATCCTCCAGTCAGTCTACTTGCCTATTCACTCGATGTCAGCCCCTGTATGCCAGCTGTTGTGCTGTACTACTGTGCTTTTCAAGGACCTGTATTATAAGGTTAAAAATTGTTTTTGTGTTCCATGTATTATTTGTGTGAAATGTATTATAAACCTATTACAGTACAGTACTATATAGTCGGTTGTGTTAGTTGGGTACCTAGGCTAACTTTGTTGAACTTACAAACAAATTGGGCTTATGAACACACTCTCAGAACAGAACTTGCTCATATATAGGGGACTCACTCTACATGAATTTGCATATAATAGACTATTAGATGATAAACAGGGAAAAGAACAAATCTTTTCAACCTCCTTTCTCTAGTTTCTCATAGTCACTTAAAGTCCTTTATAAATTCAGTCAAATAAACTTAGGGATAAAATTTCCCCTACCATTGCTTTGTTTCAAATAGCTGAATATTTGTCTGATTTATAATGGTGAGGTGAGGTGAAGTCGCTCAGTCGTATCTGACTCTTTGTGACNTTAACTGAATTCTAATAGTTAAATTTTGAAAGAATGAGGGAAAAAAAACCTTACAAATATCTTTAATATCCAACATTACAGTGTTAAATCAGTCACTCATGCCATAGCTATGCAATTCCAGTGCACCATCAAAAATAAAACTACACAGGCTCTTTAAAGACATATAAAGGTCACACTAAGGTGTAAACTCCCTGGTGGCTCAGATGGTAAAGCATCTGCTTGCAATGCAGGAGACCTGGGTTCGATCCCTCGGTTGGGAAGATCCCCTGGAGAAGGGAATGGCAACCCACTCCAGTACTCTTGCCTGGAAAGTCCCATGGACGGAGAAGCCTGGTAGGCTACAGTCCATGGGGTCGAAAAGAGTCGGACACGACTGGGCGACTTCACTTCTTCACTTCAAGGTGTGAATTATACCTGGGGGGGGGGGTCACAAAACAGGGTGCATGAAATAACCCCTTTTTGGTTGTTTTAAAAAATATGTTATTCGTGGGGGGGTGGGAAACAGACTGGAGTGAAACAAATCTGTTGATGGAGATTATTCTTTGAATGGTGGTCTTTCAAGTAATTTCTCTCTTTATTTAAGTTTTTGGGGAAAGTTCTAAATATATATCAAGGAGATCAAACCAATCAATCCAATCAATCCTAAAGGAAATCAATCTTGAATATTCATTGGAAGAACTCATGCTGAAGCTCCAATACTTTAGCCATTCTGATGCAAAGACCTTGATGCTGGGAAAGATTGAGGGCAGGAAGAGAAGGGGGCGACAGAGGATGTGATGACTGGAAGGCATCACCGACTCAATGGACATGAGTTTGAGCAAGCTCCGGGTGATGGTGAAGGTCAGGGAGTCTGGTGTGCTGCAGTCCATGGGGTGGCAAAGAGTCGGGCACGACTTAGTGACTGAATAACAAACTTTATTATAAGAAAGTAAAATTCCCTCTATCTTTTAAACATCTCCTGGTTCAGCTTCTTGCCTCCAGTAGACTGGTGGCAATTCAGAGCCATTTCCCTTGGGAAGACTAGTCTGCACTGGGCTGTAGACTTGTGTATGTGCTTCCTCAACACCCTCATCTCCCACCATGAGAGGACAGTCCGTCTAATGACAGAAAGGGAAGTATAAAATGTAACCCATTCTAGGCTCACCTGCAATAGAAGCTCTGCCTGTCACATTAGGGCCTTGCACTGAAGAACCTGAAGGAAGGAGGTGGGAAGATTAGGGACCAATAGTCAACTTCCCATCCTTCCCTAAAGTGAGTTCATTACGAGTGAAAGAGAAACTATGGAATAAATGAAGTAACACACGCAGGCTATGACATTGAAGTCAGCTACATATTTACCTGGTAACAGGCAGAAATGAAAATAATTCAGAGCCTGAGGGAGTGTTTGAGATATTAAAAGGAAATTAAACTTTCCACACCGCTGTTAGGGGAGTAAGTTTTATAAGCAAGTCATGGATTTTTTATTTGACTATTGTGATGTTGTTGTTTGGTCCAACTCTGTGATCCCATGGACTGCAGCATGCCAGGCTTCCCTGTCTTTCACTATCTCCCAGAGTTGGCTCAAACTCATGTCCCTTTAATCAGTGATGCCATCCAACCATCTCATCCTCTGTCGTCCCCTTCTCCTCCTGCCCTCAATCTTTCCCAGCATCAGGGTCGATTATGTTAGCATGTAAGCAGTTCACTATAAATGAGAAGTGAAAGGGAAAGCTCCAAAATAAAATATAAAATAGTCTTCCCCAGAGGTGGACAGCTATGCTGGTAGCAGGTTCATCATTAGATGTAGGTGTGTAGTGGGCCCCTCTGCAATCTGGCTTTATCAATATTTGCACTCTAGACCTGGTGTGCACTGGAAATATCCAGCCTTTGGAGGGTGCACTTGAGGTCAACAGACTAAAGAGCCTGGAGCAGCTGAGCTAGTGCGGAGACCACAGCACACTAGAAACGACTGTCGGGTACATTACTTTGCCAACAAAGGTCCGTCTAGTCAAGGCTATGGTTTTTCCTGTGGTCATGTTTGGATGTGAGAGTTGGACTGTGAAGAAAGCTGAGTGCCAAAGAATTGAAGATTTTGAACTGTGGTGTTGGAGAAGACTCTTGAGAGTCCCTTGGACTGCAAGGAGATCCAACCAGTCCATTCCAAAGGAGATCAGTCCTGGGTGTGCTTTGGAAGGACTGATGCTAAAGCCGAAACTGCCATACTTTGGCCACATCATGCAAAGAGTTGACTCATTGGAAGACTCTGATGGAGGGATTGAGGGCAGGAGGGATTGAGGGCAGGAGGAGAAGGGAATGACAGAGGATGAGATGGCTGGATGGCATCACTGCCTCGATGGACAAGAGTTTGGGTGAACTCCCCGAGTTGGTGATGGGCAGGGAGGCCTGGCATGCTGCGATTCATGGGGTCGCAAAGAGTCAGACACTGACTGAGCGACTGAACTGAACTGAACTGAACACATAAATTAGAGGGAACGGAACACCTGAGTGCCTCCTATGGCCAGGGATTGTGCTTGGTGGCTTCTCCACCATGATTCTGTCCAGCTGATACTAATGTTCCATTTCACAGATAAGGAAATCGAGGCTACTTGTAGAATGGGGGCCACGCAGCTTAGAGGGGCTAAACTACCGGGTGCATGCATGCGCGCTAAGCTGCTTCAGTCACGTCCAACTCTGCGACCCTATGGACGGTAGCCCACCAGGCTCCTCTGTCCATGGGATTCTCCAGGCAAGGAAACTTGGAATGGGTTGACATGCCCTCTTCCAGGGGATCTTCCCAACACAGGGACCGAATCCACCTCTCTTAAGTCTACCTGCATTGGCAGGTGAATTCTTTACTACTGGCGCCACCGGCGTGGTAAGCCAAATTTGGACCCGCGTCTGAGGGATTCCAAAGCCTATTTTATCCACCATCACTAGTGAATGGAGAATGACTGACTGACTAACTGACTGTCTCATACACATACACATCACAGGAAAGCGAAAAGGAACTTTTCCAGTGTCCAATAATAACCCTCACTCATCCTTGCTAATGAGCCTAGATCAGCTTTTCCGTGGAAAGGAAACGGCTTTATTGTTAAGCAGAGTTGAGCGCCTAATACGCCGTCCGAGACCTCAGCGGCGTCCGGTCCCGACAAAGCTGCCCCCGGCCCCTCGCCTCATTTTTGTCTCCCCTTCCCTTCCTGAGGGGCCTCGTTCAGAACCGCTCCGAGGGACCCGAATCTCACGCCAGGGGCTGGACCCCCGCGGGCCGGCCTCCCCGCCGCCAGCCTCCGCCGATCGCCGGCCTCTTCGGGAGGGGCTCTCGGTGCTCCGCCTTCCCCAGCACCGCGAGACCCCCTCACCCCCGCTCCATCCCGCGTCTCCCCACACGCTGGGAGCCCGCCAGCTCCGCGGGGAAGCGGGGCCGGTCGCAATCCCTGCAGCCTGCGCCAGGAGTCCTCCCGCAACCCCGAGAGTCCTCTGA